>OY821517.1:347657878-348250440 GCA_963682025.1 Cordilura impudica
CACTTCGTGTTAATACACCTAGTCCTAAATTAACATGTAATACAATTATTTTTGTTAATAAAGTTCAATAATATTAGACACCAAGTCTAGAGGTTTGTGATATAATGTTATGTGATATAATATGTCCCTAAAAAATAAACTGTTGTCTATATGAACCTGTTGAGATTTATAAAAACAAAACTTGTTTAATTCTAAGTTTTTCTCTTGGATTAATTTTTTTTTAAGATGGTTTATGTAAAAAGGCCAGTTTTTTTTTTGGAACGAAGGAAACGTGATCTGGAAAAAATTGGTTTATATTTTCGATTTTTAAAATCTTGGAATTAGAGTGTTTTATACTATCTGATAAATAAAATTCATTAAAATCTAAAAAAAAAAAAAAATTGTCTATAAAAAAGCCGTCCGATTTTACAAGCTTTTCTTGAAACATATTAAAAATTTAATTTTTTAAAATTTAAAAACAGTCTCAAATTTGTCTGAGAACTACTTACCATTTATTTTCTTAACGCGTTTGGTTCAATTGTTTAAAGAATAATTCGAAAAAATAAATCCAAAATCTGAGTTTTTTTATTTTATTTTGAAGACGATCTGGAGGGAAACTATAAATTTTAACATATATTTTTTTCTTTTCTTTAGGAATAAAATAAATTTTAACATATATTTTTTTCTTTTCTTTAGGAATTAATAATCTTAGTAATATTAAACGCTGTTCCATAACACACTTCGTCATGCACGATTAAAAATTTTTATGAATTATTTTTTTTTTTATTTCATAAAAATTTTCGTAAACCTGAGACGAAACGTGCTCTGAAAACAGAGTATAAAAAAAATTTTTCAATATTTTTTTTTTTTAATTTCAAAAATAGCCTCAGATTCTAAAAACATTTATCTGAAAACTTCTTACCCTTTGTTTCCATAGCACGGTTTTTTCATGTGTCTGGAAAATTATTTAAAAAATAAAACTTCAAAAACTGAGTTATTTTAAATTTAAATTTTCAAACCAAACGAACGCACTAAGTAAGAGTGAACGTTTAAAAAATTTGAAATTTTCATACATATTATTTAAGTACTATTATTTTTTATTATCTTTAGGAATAAATACTACGAGTAATATTAAGAACAATGCTATTAAAATTAAAAAAAGTTTTTTTTTTGGAAATGTCAAACAAAAAAAATAATGAAAAAATTTGAACTTCATTACAAAAATTTCAGTGTTTAAAAAGAAAAATTTAATAGTGTAATCTCAGATTATTTAAAAGTAGCCTCAGATTGTATCATTTTTTTTTTTGTTAAAATTATTTTTATTAAAATTAAATTTAAAATATTTTGAAAAAATTTTTCTTAGACGCGGATAAACGTTTAAAAGTTTCAAAAAGAAAAATTTGATAGTGTAGTCTTAGATTATTTAAAAGTAGCCTCAGATTATATAATTTTTTTTTTTTTTGTTATTTTTATTAAAATTAAATTTAAAATATTTTGAAAAAATTTTTCTTAAAATATTGTAGAATCTGAGAATAAAAAAATATGCGAAATAGTTAAAAAAATTTTTTTTTTTAAATTTTTATTAAAATGTAGAATCTGAGAATAAAAAAAATATTTAACAAAAATTTTTATTTTTTTTTTGTATATAATTTTGAAATCCAAGAATTTTGGAAAATAAAGATTTTGCAAAAAAAAATTTTTTCCCATTCTTAATAAATTTAAAAATTAAAAAAAAATAAAAATAAAACAATTTCATCATATGTAGAAATAACGAAAATTTTTTCTATTTAAGAACAAAAATTTTTATAAAAATATATTGAGCATTATAATAGAACTTGCAATATTATAAAAGACCAATAGAAATTAATTTCATTCTATTTTATTCGGAGAAGTTTATTGCACAGAAGTTTTATAATCCGTTTAATCCTATTGAATAATTCTCCTAAAAAAGTGTGTCTCTGAAGAAGCTCAATATGTAATCCAATTGATCCATTTGTGATTTAAATCTGTTTTATTCTCACATATTATGCCAATTATTTAACAGCAAAAAACAGTGCTTTTTTACGGCTGCTTTAAATTTCTTTAAATTGTAAACTTCAAAATTTTAAATCTTTGGCCAATTTTTTTCTTTCTTTTAATTTACTATGATTGATCACTTTTTTAAACAATCTAAAAAAAAAAAATCTCAAAAACGCTAAACCAGAAACTTTAAGTATTTGTTTTTCCCAAAAAAAAAAAAAAAAAATAATCTTAAGCCCAATTATTGTAAATAGCTTCAATTTTTGAACTAAAAAAGGAAGAAAAGAAAAATATTTTGAAAAAGAATTTAGTTAAAAAAAATTATTTTTTCTAAATCGAAACCAAAACTAAACATAACTAAAATTTATTACATTTTCCTATATGCTTAAACATAAAACAATTCAATTATTTATTATATAAGCTACCAAATTTAACAAAAAAAAAAAAAAAAAAAAAAACAACAAAACAAAACCTATAGCTTAAAACTTATACGACGAATATAGTTTTTAATTATACATCAATTTTCTAAAAAAAAAAAAAAAAAACAAAAAATATAAAAAAAATCTATACATATTACTTTTGTGTAGATCATATTATTAAAATTAAACTGATGTTTAAATTAAAATTGTATATTTTTTTTTGGTGGTAATTATTTTTTAGGAAAAAAAAAAAAAAAAAAATTTGAAGAAAAAATGTACTGAATTAATATTTGAAATCTTTTAATTTTTTCTTTGTTTTAAGTTTATCTAGGCTCATTTACTATATATGTTTTGATATTTATAAATCATATAATAAACATTTAAGTAATGATTTTATATTATAATTTATATATACGAATAGCAAACAAAAACATAAATAAAAAAATATTAAATAAAAAATTAAAAAAAAAATAGTTTTATTTAGGCTGTTTTTTAATGTGTTATAAAACGTGTGTTGTTGAAACGTGATAAAGAAAACTGCAAAATATTTTTTAAATTTTAAAAAAGTTTTTATAAAAAAAAATTATATAAAACAAATATTTATACTTTTAAATACTACTGATCAAATTGAGACGCTAAAAATTTTAGGCTATGAAAAGTTCAAGTATTACACAATTTTTATACCCTATACCGCTATGTGGTACCAAAAATATTTGACCTAGACCCAACTTTTATTATACCAATAGACTCAGAACCACTTTCTGAGTCGATTTAGTGGGTGCCCATATAAACCCTGTCACTAGTCCAAAAATAAACCCTATATGACATTCTAAGTCATAGCCCCCATATGAAGCTGATTCCCGATCTTCACTTTAGTCTATCAAAAAACAAAAATATTGCACACATTTTTCTCAAATTTGGGTTGTATATGTTTTTGTGACCTTACCAAATATAGTCGGGATCGGTTCATTTTTCGATCTAGTCCTCATATAAATACAGCATCCGAAATGAACTTTTTCATATCCGAAGGCAAACAAATTAATAGCAATGCAATTCAAATTTAGTTTATGGTTATTTTCTATATCTGATTAGTTGGACCTAAGAGATAGGATCTCGCACAGGGTATCGTATTTTTTAATTATTTTATTTAATTTTTGAAATTTTTAAAATCTTAAAAAAAATAATTTTTTAAAATTAAAAAATGACCTTATTTTGTCAGAGCTCCCGAACTTTAAGTAATTTACTTTATTAAAATTGTACTTTTTTAAAAAAAGTACTTAAAAAAGTACTTTTTTAAAAGGTATATCTTAAAAATAAAATACTTAAATACTTTTATTTAAGAAGGTGTTTCTATTTACAAAAGTACATTTTTAAAACAAGTACCTACTCAAAAAAGTTTTTTTTAACTCTTTAAAACAAATGCTTTTTTTTTGCAGAGGTACTTTTTGGGAAATAGTACTTTTGTAAAGGTTCTTTTCAGAAAGGCACTTTTCTAAAAAGATACTTTATTAAAAAATTAGATTTTTAAAACAGGTACTTTTTTTTAAAGTTAATTTTTTTAAAAAATTTCCTTTTTTTAAAATGTACTTTTTTAAAAAAGGTACTTTTCTACTTTTTTTTAATAAGGCTCTTTTTTCAAAAGGTACTTTTCTATTTTAAAAAGGTTATTTTTTAAAAATGTACTTTTCTACTTTTTTTTAAAAAGGCTCTTTTTTTAAAAAGGTACTTTTCTATTTTAAAAAGGTACTTTTCTAATAAGATACTGTTTATACCCTATACCACTATGTGGTTTGGGTATAATGACTTTGTGCTGCTGTTTGTAACTACCAAAAATATTTCACCTAGACCCATCTTTTATTATACCGATCGACTCTGAATCACTTTCCGTCCGTCCGTCTGTCCGTCCGCCCGTCTGTGTGTCCATGTAAACCTTGTAATCAAACTACAGGTCGGAAATATGAATATATTTTGATGAAATTTGATGTATAAGCTTTTATCGGCCATAGGATGAACGCTATTGAAATTGGTTACATTCGGTCCGAGTTCAGACCTATTCCCAATACAAATAACCCCTATGAAATCGACATAAATTGCCAATTAGATCTAAATTAACCTATAGATCTCAGTCAACTTGGGTTTGTATGTGTTTATTATATTCATTAATCAGTAGTCCAAAAATAATACCAATAGGACAATTCTTAGTCATAGGCCCCATATAGAGGTGCTTCCCGATCTTCACTTAAATCTTTCAAAAAACAAAAATATTCCACAGAATTTTCTCAAATTTGGTTTCTATATATTTTTTCAAAATATAAGTGACTACCAAAAATGGTGAGGATCGGTTCATTTTTCGTCCTATTCCTCATATAAATATAGCATCCGATATGAACTTTTTCATATCTGCAGCCAAAAAAATTAATAACAATGCCACTCAAATTTAATTTATGCTTATTTTCTATATCGAATTTGTTGGACCGAAGTCGAAATAGTCGGTCTAGACCGACTATAATTTTCTTATTTGTTTTTGAATACTTTTATTTAAGAAGGTACTTTTATTTAACAAGTACTTTTTAAAAATGTTCTTTTAAAAAAGTGCTTTTTATGAAGAGGTATTTTTGGGAAATAGGTCTTTTTCAAAGGTACTAATTTAAAAGGTATTTTTTTAAAAAGGTAGTTTTTTTTAAAAGGTACTTTTTTAACAAGGAACTTTTTTTAAATAAGTACTTTTTTAATAATAGGTGCTTTTCTAAAAGGATGCTTGTTTATAAAAGTAATTTTTTTTAAGAATACAAACTTTCTAAACGGTATTTTTTAAAAAGGTATTTATTAACAGTTACCTTTTTTTAAAGAAAATTTACTTTTCTAATAAGGTAATATAAAAAAAAATTACTTTTTTCAAAATTATTTTTGTAAAGGTAATTTTTTAAAGAAAAGGTACTTTTTTAAATTTATTGTTTTTAAAAGGTAATTGTTTTTCAAAATAATTTTTTAAAGGTAATTTTTTAAAGAAAATGTATTTTTTTACATTTACTTTTTTAAAAAGGTAATTTTTTTAAAAGGATAAGTCTTTAAAATATGTAATTTTCAAAGAGGTGGTTTTTTTAAAAAGATAATTTTTTAAAAGGTTTTTTTAATAATGTACTTTTTAAAAAATTTATTTTTTTATAAAGGGTTCTTTTTATAAAGGGTACTTTCCTTAAAAAAGTACTTTTTTTAAAAGGTGCTTTTTTATAAAATGGACTTTTTTATAGCAGGTACTTTTCTAAAAAAGGTACTTTTTTTTATAAAAGGTACTTTTTTATAAAAGGTACTTTTTTATAAAAGGTACTTTTTTATAAAAGGTACTTTTTTATAAAAGGTTCTTTTTTATAAAAGGTACTTTTTTATAAAAGGTAGTTTTTTATAAAAGGTAATTTTTTCTGAAAAAGAAATTTTTTCTTAAAAGGAACATTTTAATAAAATGTACTATTTTATAAAATTTACTAATTTATAAAATGTACTACTTTTTTAAAAAAGATACTTTTTTATAAAAGGTACTTTGTTTATAAAAGGTGGTTTTTTATAAAAGGTACTTTTTTATAAAATGTACTTTTTTATAAAAGGTACTTTCTTATAAAAGGTACTTTTTTATAAAAGGTAGTTTTTTATAAAAGGTAATTTTTTCTGAAAAAGAAATTTTTTCTTAAAAGGAACATTTTAATAAAATGTACTATTTCATAAAATTTACTAATTTATAAAATGTACTATTTTATAAAGGTACCTTTTTCTTCAAAGGTACTTTTTTATGAAAGGTATTATTTTATATAAGGTACTTTTTTATGAAAGGTATATTTTATAAAAGGTACTTATTTATTAATGATACTTTTTTGTATTAAAGAAGTACTTTTTTATGAAAGGTAATTTTGAATAAAATATATAATTTTAGTAAATGATGCCTTTTTAAAAAATTATTTCGGATATGGAAAATAAAGCTTTAGATGAGGAATATAAATAAAAAGTTTATCTCATTGGCGACTTGTGCAAATAATATTGTAGTCGTTTGTAGTTGCTTCAGAAGCAACTTCATTTCAATAATGTTAATATCTTGTATAATTTTCATACGCGTTTGACTTCATTGTGATCATTAGTGGACAAACACTAAATTTGAGTGTAATTGAGATAAATTCATTTAATTTATTTAAGTTCATATAGGCAGTGATTTTTATCTGCAGTATGTCTGAGATCTTTCCATTTTTTGACCAATATTTTATAATCGAACTTACCTTAAGACAACTTTTTTGTTTTTAAATGTAAATCAATAAAAGCTTAGCAGTTCCTTTTTATTTTGAGAAAATGTTTTTATATTTTTTTGTTTATATAGTATATTATTATGCGTTTTTTAAACATTGTACATCAAACTAAGCTGGTTTTTTTTTAAATATATATTTCATTTTTAATTAAGCTGGTCTAAGTATGTATATAATTTCTTTATAACGGATTTTTATATATATTTTTTCAATGGAGTATATGTATATCTCTTTTGTTTGTTTCTTTTTACAGTTAAATATTTTTAAATGCTGTATATATTTTTTTGTCTACTGGGTGTCTTTTTTTTATACATAAACATTTTAGTGAAATATAAATGCAATATCAAGAAAAAATTAAAAAAAAAAATTTTTTACAAATGAAATTATTTTTGAACGAAATGAACGAATTATTTTAACGAAAATATAAATATATTAAAGGAAAAATGGCTTAATTAAAATTTAGAAGCACCGAAATATTTACTGGTAAATGGAAATAATAAAAACTTACACAAAAGTAAAGCATGAGCAGCCATCTCATATTTGACAGGATTGTGTTGATTTTTGATTTTTATTTTAAAATCCAGCTTGAATATTGATTTTATATCTTTATGATTATAATTCCGAGATTATATTCTTTAGAATAAATTTGCATTATTAAAAAGTCCTGACCTTTTCAGTATAATTTGTTTATATAATTCTTCGATTTTCAGAAAAATCAATTCGTTTTGAAAAATAATTATAAAAGTCATGGAAAAAACTATCCAGTTTTTGCATTATGCTTGATGCTATCGCTATCATTCTTCCGACCTTTTTATTTTAATAGAAAACTGTTGGTCACGTTAGCCATGGTCAATAAAAGTATTAATAACACAACTACCCAGCAATAGTTCAAAGCTTCTAAATGTCTCACATAAACTCGGGGTCTATTTAGACCACATATAAAATTTATGTATGTGTATTTTTATCAGGTGTACAAACAATTTACCGCCTTTTTTTAAATCTAAAATTGAGCATTTACTGTGAAAGAACAGAACTTTATGTTTAATTCGAAGTATTGTCTATCGCTTGCCACTGCTTTTTTCCACCTTTCTGGTAGTATACCAATACCGGTTTCGAAGAATGCTTTGTCTTTTGCGGATATTCACTACTCGATCCAATTTTATATGTCTTCATATGATGTGTCATGGATTGAAATAAGTGGAAATCAGAAGGAGCAATGTATGGTGAATATGGGGGGGGGGGGGGGGGTGGATTAAACTTCTCAATTGAGTGTTTCCAAATAGGTTTTGACCGTCACCGCAACATGTGGACGAGCAGTATCATGCAGAAGAATAACTTTGCTGATATACAGCTCCAGTAATAGTTTCATTCTAAGCTGATCCCGCCAAATACCCAACAAGAGTTATTTCCCCTGAATATTTGGCTTAACTGTAAGAGTTGAAGCATGATCAGGAGGTCTCTATGATTTATTCCCTTTTGATTTATCATAGTGGAATCATTTTTCATGACCAAAGGCTATACGATGCAGGAAATCCTTTTGTTAACGCCTGGCAAGTAGTAATTCACATATGGAATATTGTCTTTCAGTTGATATGGAAACCAATTTCTTTGTTTTTTAAACTCTTTCTTTTAACTCACACTCTATGTCTCTCTGTCTATCTGTCTGACATGGAGCGACCCCATTCCCCCTCACCCAATTGATCCTAAACTTGGCCCATAGTCTTGTTGTGACTATAGATTAATTTTGGGGAAGTCACGCACAGTCACGCATAGTCACGCACAGTCAGGGAGTGCTTAAAAACCCTTTTCCCCTTATCCGATCGATCTGAAACTTGGTCGATAGACTTGCCGTAAAAAAAAGATTAACGCATAGTCACGCACAGTCACGGAATGATTAAAACCTCACTTCCTCTCATCTGATCGGTCTGAAACTTTGTCCATAGACGTATTGTGGGCAGAAAATTAATTTTAAGATAGTCACGCCCAGTCACGGAGTGATTTAATCCCCATTTCCCCTCATTTAATTAATCTGAAACTTGGTCCATAGACCAAAGAATAATTTTAAAATAGTCACTGAAAGTCACGCACAGTCACGAAGAGATTAAAAACTCATATGCATAAGGAAAGAAAGAGTTTTAATAAAAACTTTGTTTTTATGGGTTAGATTATTTAATCATTCTCAATAATTTAAAAACAATCTGAAATTGCTGGCTGTGTTACTCGTAATGTAAGTCGTACGAATCTTTTTGCGTCTGGCAAGAATTTTGATACAATAATGCTTTCAAATCGGCATCTTCATACAATTTCGGCCTTCCGCTAAGTTCTTTGTCTTCGTTTGTCAAATTACCCGTTCTTAACCTGTCGAACTACTCACGAAAACTACTCTCACTTAAGACAGCCATTTCACCATAGGCTTCTACACGCAATCGATGCACTTCAGCTGCAGATTTCTTCAAATTGAAAAAGTAAATCAAAAGTTAACGCTAATAACGCTTATTCGGCTCAAAACTCGACATTTTCGCACGATATGCTTATTCCAAAACCATGAGAAAGTTAATTATACCCTATATCACTATGTGAGGGTATAATGAGTTTGTGCTGATGTTTGTTACTACAAAAAATATTTGACCTAGACCCAACTTTTTTATTACACCGATCGAATTTAAATCGCTTTCTGAGTTTCTATAACAGGGAGTGGTACCTCTCATACAAAATAATTATTCAATATAAAATATATCGAGTTCTATAACAGGGAGAGCTTTGAAAATTGGTGTGAGGTCATCAATTTTTAAAGCTAGTAGTCGTACCCAAAATGGGCGGGATCGGATGAGGGGGCGTTGCACCTCCCATACAAAATAATTATTCAATATCAAATATCTATGTTAATTTGAATACGTAGTCCCCCGGTTTACGAACTGGATACGTTCTGTGAAAGTGTACGTATATCGAATATTCGTATAGCGACGCAAATATTAGTACGCCAATCTATTGAAAATAAATATATACGTTCCAGAGATTGAAAATATTCGTAAAACTAAATCCATATTAGTATGTTTGTATTAAAAATACAAATATTCGTTATAGGAAACCCTATTTTTAGAAAAATTTAAAACAATTTGATAGAAAATAAAAGAAAAATAATTTATTCATTTTAAAAATAAAATAAAAATTACATTCATTAAAAAAAAATATGAGCTCTCGTATAAGGTAGTAGATGATCGTTCATCTGAACTGGCACCTGTTGTAGATTCAGCAGGTTCTTGAATATTAGGAGCTGCAGCACTTTTTTTCTTAGGAAAATAAGAAACTAATGAAGTTTGGGTACGTTCGTAAATGCAGTAAATATGTGCATCACTGTGGCAGTTATGCCAAGTTTTGTTGCTGATGCGTGATCAGCTGTTGCAGATGCTTTGTTACTGCTCAACAATTGCACAGAGTTTTCTTTTTAGAACGTTTTACAAAAGATAAAAAACACGTTCACCACAATAACATTAACAAATATTATTGAAAATCTTGATTTTAAAAATGACAACTTTTTATTAACTTATAATAAAAACAGAATTAAAAGAAAGATGAAACGACTTTTGGTTAATTAAAACGAAAAAGAAGGCGGACTCCTAAAATAAAATATTACTTTGAAATAATTAAACGATATTATTTAAACTAGAAGAGCCCAGCCTTCGAAATTCGAGTGCAAATTCTAGGAAATTTTATTTTTTCATTTAATTAATAATTTTATAAGAGCCAAAAGGTATGCTAATCAATTTTAGCCAATTCACAATTCAATGCATTTTAAATAAAATTTATTACATTTCATTAAAAATATGTGTTGAACACACAGAATCTATAAAATTAATAGGCTAGGCGATTTCTTGTGACCGATGTTTTGTTCTACCGTTTTATCTCGATTTTGACCAAACGTATAGTATTTGAAAGGTATTTCTTTTTCGCCACTTTGCAGATTTACAGATTTAATATTTTTTTCCTTTATTTTGAGTGAATTGTATTTAAAGTTGCTACTAACACATACATACATACAATTGTACAATGCTATGTGTGTGTTTATTACATTTGTTAATGTGTTTGTAATAAAAATGAATTTGTTTTTTAGTGTGAATTTATGAATTGGCTATAATTGATTAGCATACCTTTAGGGTCTTTATTTAATGAAAAAATAAAATTTTTTAGAATTTGCACTCGAATTTCGAGGGTTGGAATCTGCTAGTATATATAAATGGGTTTGTTAATAAATTGTTTTAAAGGAGCCTAAATATATGCTAATCAATTTTGGCCAAATTCACAATTCAACACAGGACTTTTGATATTTGTAATAAACACACACGCAGTATATGTCTTATGTATGTGTTAGTAGAAACTTGAAATGAGCATTACTGCAAAAAAAAAAATATGCTCCAAACGGTATAAATCTGTAAATCTGGTGGACAGCTAGAAAGAAATGCCTTTCAAATGAGGAATGTTTGGTCAAAATCGGTAATTAAATACAGTTTTTATATCGGTCACAAGAAATCGCCTTGCCTATTAATATTATAGATTTGTATTAACAATTTTTATATAATGCACTACTTACTCTTCCATTCTGCACCAATGTTTAATTTTTTAAAGCTTTTTTAAGTTGCAGAAATTTGCGGCAGCACTGTCAATTGTTTGCATAAAAAAACTTTTGACGTAAATCACTGCTGCAAAGTGATGCTGTTTGGATGTTTTACTTTTATTATGCTGCAGTGATGCATAACTACTACATTTATGAACATACCCTTTGTTTTGCAGATTTTTTTTTATCATTGTATAATTGCCTATAGCAAAGAAGTGAATTTTTGATTTCTCTAGAAATCTTAAGACTTATATCTGGAGAAGGATCGTTTTCCGAAAATATATCCATAACTTCCTGAATAAGAGAAAACGCCTTTGCTAGTTTCTGTGTTGTCAAGATCCGAGAACTTTCGCATTGCGTCACATTTTTCGAATTTTCTGAATCTGTGCGTCTTTCAAGTATCGTTATTAATTTTTCATTTGAAACATCTTCCTGCTCCGATCCAAGAACTTTTACCACATCTTCATTGTCTACTTCATCCATACCATACTTCATGTGCCATAACGACAATTTCATAATGAATTTTTTGAATGTTTTGTAATGAACTACCGAAATCATTAGTGCATTCGGGCCATAATTTCTTCCAAACTCTATTCATAGCTGTTTCCTGAACGTCATCCCAAGATTTTTCAATATTATCAACAGCATTCATTAAATTGCTTCCAAAATTATGTAATTGTTATCTGATTTGTACCATAAACATATTGGACAAGATTCTTGAAAACGCGACGCAAAAAATAACCCTTAAAATTTGGAATTACCCACTGATCCATTGGTTGAAGTATAGGAGTAGGAATACGATTTTGATATGATCAGATATGTCAATTAGCTTATGGCTAGGTGCATTGTCAATTATTAGCAATGCCTTGTTTGAAATAATTTGTTCGGTATTAAATTTTGTCACAGAATTTGAAAAAAAAAAATCATTCAAACCATCTTGAAAAAGATGTGCTGTCATCCACCCTTTTTATTGGAGCGCAGTTTTGATTTGTTGCAACCTTTGAAGGCTCTTGAATTTTCAAAATGATAAATAAGCATCGACTTTAACTTATTGTATAATAGAAAGGGCATTAAACCAAAGAGGAGTAGACCCAGTGACATCAAAATGGATGGTAGAAGTGCTCTACACGAGATCAGTAGAAACAACAGCAGATGGGGAGACCATATCCGTCAACACAACCGGAGGATGTCCACAGGGAGGAGTTCTTTCGCCCTTGATGTGGAGTCTGGTTGTTGACGAATTACTAATAAAACTGTCGGAAGCAGGACTAGTATGTCAAGGCTACGCGGACGACATAGTCTAAATAGCAAGAGGCAAGTTCGAGGAAACCCTATGTGACATTGTACAAAGAGGGTTGAGGATTATATGTCAATGGTGCAGGACAACAGGATTGAACATCAATCCAACAAAGGCCACTATTGTACCATTTACCAGGAAAAAGAAACTTCCAAGATGGAGGGCAATTCAAATTCTGGGAGAAGTCATTGAACCAAAGGCAGAAGTGAAATATCTGGGGATAGTACTGGACAACAAGTTAACATGGAAGGCACATGTCGACCACATCACTGAGAAAGCCAAGCGAGCCACAATGATATGCAGAAGGGTAGCGGGTAAAACCTGGGCATGTAAATCCAGCATTTTACACTGGATGTACTCTATGATGGTCCGCCCAATAGTGACTTATGGAGCTATAGCTTGGGCCAAAAGAACAGATCTGAAGTCGACTCAAATGGAACAAAGTAAGATACAAAAATTAGCGTTCATTGGGATAACGGGTGCAATGACGACGTGCCCAGCGGCATCACTTGAAGCACTATTGGAACTAAGCCCACTACATATAGTGGTGCAGAGGAAAGACCTGGCAACGGCAGTCAGGATAAAGGGAGATAAACCTATAACCAGGCTTTATGAAGGGCAATGGAACCGAATAAGCCAAGTTAATGGTTACTCCCTCCTAGATTGCCCCATGGACAAGGCTGAGAAGAAATATGATTTCAGGAAATACTTTATTACGGAACTTAGCAATAAGAGAGAATGGAGCGGTGTAAGTACAGCATATTCTCTAAGAGAAGATATAATCAAATGGTACACAGATGGGTCAAAAACTGAAAGTGACACAGGCGCGGGAGTCTTCGGGCCTAGAACCAAATACTTCGAGCCAATGGGAATACACACGAGCATTTTCCAAGCGGAAATTTATGCCATCGATAGATGTGCACAAATCAACTTGAATAGGAAGAATAAAAGACGGAACATAACCATATTATCAGATAGTCAAGCGAGCACTAAGCTCCTATTGAAGTAGACTCTAAGTTAATATGGGACTGTCTACAGAAGCTAAATGAGCTAGGTAAACATAACAAGGTTAACCTTTGTTGGATCCCGGGACACATTGGGATTCAAGGTAATGAGCAAGCTGATGAACTTGCCAGATGGGGAGCTTCCATAAAATTAATAGGGGCGGAACCATTTTGTGGAATAGGAAATGGAGTATGGGAAGGCGTACTCAGGGAACATGAAAATTGTGTTAGACGGGAATTTTTCTCGAGCCAATTGGGCTTAAGGCAATCCAAAATGTTGTTGGGTGGCTACAACAAGAAGAGATTTGGGTCGTGCATTGGATTGTCAAAGAATGGTCTGAGAATACTAACCGGGATTTTAACTGGTCACTGTAGGCTCAGGGAACATCTGAGCAGGTTAGGAATTGTAGCAAACCCCATGTTCAGATTCTATGGTGAGGAAGCAGAATCACCAGAGCACATACTTGGGAACTGTGGAGCGCTAATGCACAAAAGAAAAAAGCACCTGGGTTTCTTCCAAATACTAGGTAGCGCCATAAAATTACTAGAACCAACCAACATCCTCGAATTCCTGAGGGCTTCAGGGTTGGATGAGAGCTTATATGGACGACCTATTAGCAGAGGGTAGTACAATAGATCACTTTAGTCGCAGTATTTCAAACACCTCTTTATACAATACAACTTATTGTCACCCGCAGCACTCCCCCCAACAAAACCGTTATACGGTCTTTAGCAGCCTTAAATACTGACGCAGACTTTTCTTGTATGGAAATGAATGTTCTGGATGGCATTCTTTTCCAAAACAGACCTGTTTCATCGACATCATATACTTGTTGTGGGGAATAGCTACCAGCTTCGGCAATTTTTTTAAATTCTACAGGACAGCACTTGCTGCTTCTCCATATATTTTTATATTATGTAATAAATGACGCTTCTTAAATCGATCAAACCAACTTTTGCTAGCTATAAACTTTTCTGACTGAGATCCTTCGCCATTTTACATTATTAAATACTGGTGAAGGCTCCTGGCTTTTTCTTGGATAATATTTGTGCTTATCGCAACATTTTTAGGGGAATTTCCAAATTAAAAAAACTTATTCGTAATAGCGAATTTTTCATACGTAAAACGAATTTTTTACTTTACGAATGATGTTGGCAAAACGAGCCTTCGTAAATCGGGGGATTAATGTAGTTAGTAGTGAAAGAAAGGGAGGGAGTATAATAAAAACTTGGTTTTTTTGGGTTATTTTTTTTATATTTAAAATTGCTTTTATAAAATTAATAACTCAGTTCTTTTTCCAAATTATGACCTAAACAGCAAAGTACAGATTCGATTCTGATAAAATTTAGGCCAACCAAGTACTCTATATAAATATGCTTAGTGCAAATATATAACATTTTTAAATAAATTAAAAAACATTGGCATGGTTTATATTCTGCATGATTTATATGGGTCGAGTCATCATTAGTTACCAAAAGCAGTAAATATATACCTTTGCTGAAACCAACCTAATGAGAATCCAAGAAAAAGTTATACTCTTTCAACTTTTTGCAATATAACAAACTAAAATCTTAAAATAACTTGATGTTGAGTTAGAATCACTAACTAACTCGATCCGAAAAAGCTATAGATCAACTTTTGAAACAAAGTAAAAACATAAAGATCGAAAATATTTGTAAAATATATACAACCCCAAAAAAGGGTGCGGCTAATAACCCTGAAAATTACCGTCCAATTGCAATCTGCTCTGCGCTCTCAAAGGTGATGGAGAGCATGATCAATTTCCATCTTGTGAACTACCTAGAGGCGAACTCACTTCTTAAAGATCGACAGTATGGCTTCCGTAGAAACCGTTTTACGGGAGACCTGTTAGCTATACTTTTTGAGCGCTGGAGTCGATCCATTCGCGATTTTGGCAAAAGTAAAGTGGTTGCTCTAGATATTTCCAAGGCATTCGATCGTGTATGGCACGGTGCATTGATATCAAAGCTTATTGCATTTGTGGTCGGTACTGACTTCTCTCGATTTATATTGAGTTTTCTCAGAGACCGCACAATACGTGTTGTTATTGATGGGGTCTCATCTAATGAGTTTCAGTTTAATTCAGGGATACCCCAGGTTCCATTCTTTCTCCTTCTCTTTTCTCATCTAATGAGTTTCAGCTTAATTCAGGGGTATCCCAAGGTTCCGTTGTTTCTCCTTCTCTTTTCCTTGTCTTTCTGAACGACCTTCTTTGTCAAACTTTTAATTCTTTATACTCTTTCGCAGATGACAGCAGCATTTGTCATTCATTTTCCTTTAATTGTAGGCCAAGCCTCTTGAAAGTTGGGGGGGAAAAGGCAGACAATGAATGACACACTCAATCAAGGCCTGTTAACAAGCTCCGAATGGGGTAAAGCGAATAGGGTTGATTTTAATGCGCTGAAGACTCAATGGGCCATGGAATCAACAATGTCATCTGTATATATGGGTGGTATAGGTATCGAGGAATCGGATACTCTTGATGTTCTAGGCATGAGAATTCAATGTGATGTTCGTTGGAACGAGCATGTTTTTCAAGTGTCGAAAGAAGCATTCAAGTGTCTTGGTTTTCTAAAACGGTGTAAAAATTACTTCACTCCTTCTGATCTCCTTAAAATCTATACCACTTACATCCGACCGAAAATGGAATACCACTCCCATATATGGGCAAGAGCTTCAAAGTCTATTTTGGAGCTACTGGACCGTGTGCAAAGGAGGACGTTGGCGCTCATCAATGACAGTAGGGCATCCAACTCTATTGATTCATTGGAACATTGTCGGAATGTGGGTTGTGTAGCACTGTTCTATAGATATTACCATGAGAAATGTTCTTCCAAGTGCCCGAGTTTCGGTTCGCTCTACCCGCTTCTCTAGTAGATCACATCCGTTTGTAGTCTATTGTCTAGTTTACCGCACAACGCATTACAAAGAGAATTCGTTTATCAGTCGAACTAGCCGTATTTGGAATAAACTCCCCGCAGAGGTCTTTCCTAAAAGTTATAATCTAATAAAATTGAAGTCAAATATCCGCCAACACTACTCCCTCTCTCCTCCTTCGCATAACCTATTTTCCTGAAATCAACACAATGCACTGCATTTGTAGTGGGCATCCCCTGAGTGTTGGTTAATTAAAAAAAACATTAAAAGACGCCTAAAGCACTTAAAAGGGAGAACGGAACCCGCTAATTTAATGTTTTTTTTATAAAAGGCGCTAAGGTTGGGTCATCAACAAGCGCTAAATCAATCGCGAAAAGCGCTTAGTTCACAAAGCTGGTGATCATCAATTCGTTTAAATTTACGTATATGTAGTATTATATTTTAATTCAGACTGCTTTGAAATTCATGAAAATCAAAATAAATAAATTAAAACAAAAATAAATAATTTAAATTTTTTTTCTGATTTTTAATAAAATGTAAAAATTTTTACTTGGTTTTAACAAACTTCCTTAAAAAATAAAACTAGAAAAAAAGAAAACAATTAAACAAAAATATAACATAATTAAAAAAAAGAAAGAAGCAGATTTATGGATTCATTTTAAAAAAGGCCACGTCTTAAATTTGTTTACAGAATTAATAAATTAAAAAAAAAAAACAAAATTTTTCCACACAAAATTCTTAAAATTATACAAGATTAATAAAAATTTTGCTTACATAACTTCATAAAAATCATTTAAAAATCTGCTTTAAAAATTAAAAAAAAAAAAAAAAAACAAATACTTATAAAATATAACAATATAATAAATTCATCAATTATTTAGTATTTTAATAATAATATTTTTATAAAACTAAAATAATTAGGTAATTTGTAATAAATTATTTTATATGTCTGTCCGTATCAACTTATATTTATATGTTTTAAATTAATTTTAAATTATAAGCTAATTGTTTTAAATTTGTATTATTATAATTATATGTTTTTAATATAACCTTAAAAATAAATTAAAATTCTAAGGCGATTGGTTTTAGAATTTACACTTGAGTGCTGAATTATTCAAAACGATTTGGTCTAGTGACGTCATGTTTTCGAATGCACACTCAATTGCTTTTGGAAAATTCACTTACATAAGTGGCCCCTTAGAAAACCAGCCTTAAGAACTTTTAAAAATTAAGTTTATTAATCATATTGTGACAATTAGAATGAAGACTACTCATTTAATTACAAACAACTTAAATGTAGTATATTGTTGTTTAAGAGAGAGAGAGAGAGAGAGAGGAAGAAAAAAGTGTTAAAAAATATGAATAGATTTGAATGAATTTTTTGTTTTTTTTTTTAATTCAGTACCCTTAATTTTGTGCGAAAACAAACATTAATTTAGACTTGCTTTCCAGTTCAAATTTTAGACAAATATTTTATAATCTGAACAACTATTTTCTAGCTTTCTTAATAGTCTTTATGATTTAAATAGTCTCGATTTACTAAAACTAAATATATTTTATTAATTTTTAATAATGAAAATCGACAAAAAAGTGGAAAATATGTTTTTGACACTTAAGCCCCTTTTTCATAGACCAGTTCATATATACTTCTAATAAATTCTCTTTTGCCGGTTTTCTCAATGTATCGTCAAACTGCCTGTTACTTAACCAGGACATAAATTTATTGGACCGATAAACTGCCGGTTAATAATTTTGGTTTTCTCAATGTACCGACAAAAACATTATTTTCAGTTGGCAATGCCTCTCAAAATACGTATGAAAGTTGGGAGAATTATTTTCAGTTGGCAATGCCTCTCAAAATTGATATGAAAGTTGGGAGAATAATTTATCTGTACGATAAATAAATAATTGGCAGATGAGTGCCGGTTAGCTTTGCGACAAAATAGAAGCAAACCAGACATTGAGAAAATCAAATTTCTTTAATCGGCAGTTTCTCGTTGGGATAAAAGATAATAAAAGAGGCGCAATCTAGTAACTAAATTTTCACCAACTTCCCGACAATCTAGAGCTCTAAAACTTTCATTTGCCTAAGGTGGATGACAAGACATTATTTTATAATTTTTTCCTACAATTTGATAATTATTTATCGAAAGGAAATTTTTGTAATTAAATTTTCACTAACAACATTGACTTAAAGTGGGACTTTCGGGCTCTTTGCCGGGGGGTTTACAAATTCCTTAACTGGATGTTTGTTTGATTAGTTTTTCGGCTATAATTCAAGAACCATTGATGATTTCTCATTTCATTCTTCAGCAAGATTGTAGCTAGTGCTTATATAAATAATTTTTATTATATCCGGTCGGTCTAGACCGACTATACGATATCCTATACTATGCGTTCAGGCCCACCTAATTGAATATAGAAAATAGGCAAAACCAAATTTGCGTGGCATTGATATATTTTTTTTTTGCCGCCACATGTGAAAAAATTCATGTCGGATGCAATATTAATACGGGGAATAAGTCGAAAAATGGACCGATCCTGACCATATTTGGCAAAGTCACTTTTTTTTTGCAAAAACATATACAAACCGAATTTGAGAACAATCTGAAATATTTTTGTTTTTCGATAGAATTTAGTGAAGATCGGGAAGCAGTTTTATATGAGGGCAACTCATTAATGGGTGTAATAAACTAGCACAAACCAAACATGACTTACATAATAATTTGAATCTTATGGCAATTTACATCGATTTCATAGGAGGTCATTTGTATGGCGACTAGGTCTGAACATACACAGATTTTCACCAATTTCAATAGCGTTTATCCTATGGCTGCTAAAATCTTAAATATCAAATTTCATTAAAATATATTCAAATTTGCGACCTGTAGTTTGATTACAAGGTTTACATGGACATGCAGACGTACAGACGGACGGTCGAACATAGCTAAATCGAGTCAGAAAGTGATTTTGAGTCAATCGGTATAATAAAATGTGCTCAAATATTTTTGGTAGTTACAAACATCAGCACAAACTCATTATACCCGGACCACATAGTAGTATCTACATATTAATACGTGAAGGTAAATCTTTCAACCAGTTTTTAAGCAAAATGCGTGCGCGGAGGAGTGTGGAATTTGTCACAGTTACTGTTCATGTGGAGGAGAAGTGCAGAATGACGAAATTTATGTGTAATATGTGTTAAGAATAATAAATTAAATGAAATAAAATATTTATAATAAATAATTTTATAAGAGCCTAAAGGTATGCTAATCAATTGTAGCCGATTCACAATTGATCGCCTGTGCATTTATTATTGATGGTTTCAAAAAAAAAAAAAAAAAAAAAATACATATTAGTCACTCTGTTTTGAATTGTGAATTGCCTAAATTTGATTAGCAGCATACCTTAAGGCTCTTATAAAATTATTTAATAACAATCCAATTTATATTTCTTCTGTGTGTTCATCAAATATTTATAATGAAATATAGCGAATTTTATTTCACAATTTAAATACACATAAATTTTTTATATACATAGGTATGTAGATTTAAAGAACATTGAAAGAAAAACAAGTAAGAAAATTAAAGTCGGTCTAGACCGACTATACGATACCCTATACCATGCGTTTAGAGACCCTATCTCTCAGGCTCAAATAACTGGATATAGAAAATAAGCATAAACCAAATTTGAGTGGGATTTTTATTAATTTTTTTGGCTGCAGATATGAAAAAGTTCATATCGGATGCTATATCTATATGGGCACTAGGCCCCAAAATGGACCGATCCTGACCATGTTTGGTAAAGTCTCTTGTATATTGCAAAAATATATACAAACCAAATTTGAGAAGAATCACTGCAATATTAGTGTTTTTTGATAGATTTAAGTGAAGATCGGGAAGCAGCTCTATATGGGGCCTATGGGATCATTTTTGGACTACTGATTAATGGATGTAATAAATACATTCGAACCCAATTTAACTAAGATTTATATGATAATTTGGATCTTATGGCAATTTATGTTGATTTCATAGGGGTCATTTGTATGGGGGCTAGGTCTGTACATGGACCGATTTCAATAGAGTTCATCCTATGGCCGATAAAAGCTTATATACCAAATTTCCTCGAAATATATTCATATTTGCGACCTTCAGTTTGATTACAAGCTTTACATGGACACACAGACGGACGGACGGACGGACGGACAGACGGGCATCGTTAAATCGAATCAGATAGTGATTCTGATTCGATCGGTATAATAAAAGATGGGTCTAGGTCAAATATTTTTGGTAGTTACAAACAGCAGCACAAAGTCACTATACTCAAACCACATAGTGGTATAGTGTATAAAAATTGAATGAAAAACTAAAATTTTCTAGAATTTGCACTCGAATTTCGAAATACTGATGTGTATTTGACGTAATATTAAAAATATCTCTCATACGTATATATCTCTACTACTGTACTAATAAATAACTAGTAGATTCCAGCCCTCGAAATTCGAGTGAAAATTCTAGGAAATTTTATTTTTTCATTAAATAAAGACCCTAAAGGTATGCTAATCAATTTTAGCCAATTCACAGATCAAGACAAAAAACAAACTCATTTTTAACAAATTTAATAAACACACACATAGCATTGTATAATTTTATGTATGTGTTAGTAGCAACTTTAAATGCAATTTACTCAAAATAAAAGAACAAATTTAAAAATCTGTAAATCTGCAAAACGGCTGAAAAGAAATACCTTTCAAATAATATACGTTTGGTCAAAATCGGGATAAAACGGTAGAACTAAACATCGGTCACAAGAAATCACCTAGCCTATTAATATTATAGATGAGTACATACCCTAAATAAGTTATGTTATTAAACAAATTTATTACAAAAGGGGAAAATTAAATTTTTTTTAAAGATTTCATTCAATAAAAATTAGTGCAACCTGTTTTGCTGAAGCTATTTGCTAAAGAATGAAATGAGTTTTACCATACAGGTTTTACTATACTGGCCTAGTACTTTCAAAATGACTTGGAATTTCTCTGCTCCCCGATTAGCTGTTGCACTGTGCTATATAACCAACTTCTGCATGATCTGATTATTATTTCACGCACTTAACCTAAAATCTTATAAAGGCTTATCTTCTGTATATTTTTTTATTTATTTATTTTTACAACTTGAAATCTTTAAACTCGTATAATTTAAATTGTAAATTTGTATATTGACTGCTCCAATTTGAGAATAAAAGGCTAATTAAAAAAAAAAGAAATTCCCAATCAATTTTTCTGCTACAGTTAGTTTTTCCAAGAAATTAACCCCACCATAATGGCGATAACAAAATGTAACTTATGATCTCCATTTTCTAGAAAATTCTCTTGACACTTAATTTGAGCAAAATTGATTTATTTATTTGAAGATTTTGGGACTCTTAACTACTTTTCTTGACAAAACTATCGGGAATCTAATTTCGAGAAAATCTGCTTTTTATGAGGGTCGATCAATATGTCCGAAAATGTCCAAACAATCTATCTTACAGTGTTGGCCGATCGGTGAGTGAAAGGTAGATTTTGATGCCATAAATTTATAAAATAGCTCTGTGATTTCGATTTTAAGTGAACATTTGGGTTGTAGAACGTTTTCCTAAAGAAAGATGAGTGCCGCTATTGCTCAATTGCGCAATGGAACACAAACGCAATCGTGTTACAACTTCAAAGTGTTGTTGGGATGAGCTTTTCCGCCATTTTATAATAACGGTGGACGAAATATGGATCAATTGTGGTTTCAAAAGGCTTTTTATTTGAAATCAATTTTTAAAAGAAATAAAACAAAATCATTATTTTTCTACCATTAGATGATATTTTACCAACAGGTATGTAAATTTCAAATGAAAGGTATTTCGAAGATGTATTAATTTAATTTAACGAGCAGATTCCAGCCCTCTAAATTCGAGTGCAATTTCTAGGCAGCTTTATTTTTCAATTTAGCCAATTCACAAACCAACACTTTTATGGTTTATTATTATTGTGAATCAAGATAACAAACTCATTAACAAATTTAATAAGACACACATAGCATTTATATAATTTTATGTTTGTGTTAATAACAACTTTATATGCAATTTACTCAAAATAAAGAAAAAAAATTCAAAAATCTGTAAATCCGGAAAATGGCTAAAAAGAAGTACCTTTCAAATAATATACGTTTGGTCAAAATCGGGATAAAACGGTAGAACAAAACATCAGTCACAAGAACTCGCCTAGCCTATTAATATAATAGATAATTTATGCCTATATATTGCATATTTCTCGATATATTGAGATTTTAACTTGGGACTAAACTTTTACTCTTAAGGTCATCAAAGCGTTCCTTGTATTGATAATTTTTATTGGGGATAATTTTTTTTAGTAGGCTAGTACTTCATAGAAATGATATACAGATTATGTTTCATAACCTCAATTTTTTGATAAAATCGATTTCAGTAACCCTGTGCCGATGTTAAAAAAATTTTAATTCCCAAAAATTCTTTGGATCATAAGAATTCCACATTCCATTTTAAGAATTGCAGAAATAAAAACAAAAAATCGATTTTTTTAAAACAAGGCAAAATTCCTTAAATTCTCCGGACTTAACCCCCCCCCCCAGTGACTATTTTCTATTTCTAAAGCTAAAGCAATGGCTCGGCGGATTTAAATTCAACTATGAAATAATTGATAAAAAATTCCTTCTTTAAGGACCTCAAGAAATCTTATAATTTGGAAGAGGTAAAAAATTGGAAAAACGTGCATTGAAAAAATTATCAACAACATTTTACCCAATAAATATTTTGAAAATCACTTAAATTGGAATGAATGTCTGAAAGTGAGGCTTTTAAAAGCTAAGCTAGACGCTTTTATTCATTTTTAAATGTCAAGTAAATTGGCTGCATGGAAAATATATTTTTTGCTGCATCAAGGACGTCGGGCCGGGTTTTGTATACTGCAGATTCGTGGGGCAATAATGACCGATTATTCCAGAGAGAAAGGGTCTTAAGTCTAACTAACTGGATATAGAAAATAAGCATAAATCAAATTTGAGTTGCATTGTTATTCATTTTTTTGCCTTCGGATATGAAAAAGTTCATATCTTATATGGGGCTAGGTCGAAAAATGGACTGATCCGGACCATATTTTATAAAGTCACGTATTTTTTGCAAAAACATACATAAAACATACAAACCAAATTTGAGAAAAATCTGTGCAATATTTTTATTTTTTGATAGATTTAAGTAAAGATCGGAAGGCACCTAGCTACGAGGGCGGATCAATAAGTCCGTGACTTTTCGAACTTTCCTCGTAGCTATATGAAATGCAACACTGCTCCCATTAAGTAACACCTGTTAATAGGCTATTGTTAAATTTGGAGCAAGTTCCGTCATTTACTTTGTGTTTAACAGCTGTTCAAATCATACAACCTCGTGTTTTTTGTTTTAATGGAAAAAATTGAAATTCGAGTGCTCATTAAACGTTATTTTTTGTAAAAAAAAATCGTCAATCAAACCAAAGAAAAGCTTGATAAATATTATGGGGACTCTGCACCATCGATTTAAATGGTAAAAAAGTGGTTTACTGACTTTCGTTGTGGTCGCACAAATACAAATGACGCTGAACGTTCTGGACATCCAATTGAGGTCAATACAAAAATGTCGAAAAAATCCACGATATGGTGTTGGCCGATCGAAGAGTAAAAGTGCGTGAGACTGTTGATGCCATAGGCATTTCATTTGCGCTGTGGTTTCGATTTTAAATGATCAGTTGGGTTTAAGAAAGCTGTCTGCAAGATGGGTGCCGCATTTGCTCTCAATTGACCATAAACATAATCGTGTGATAACTTCAAAATTCCATGAATTGGGCTACGAATTGGTACCTCATCCGCCATATTCTCCGGATTTAGCTCCAGTGACTATTTCCTATTTCCAAACCTAAAGAAATGGCTCGGTGGAAAGAGATTTAGCTCCATAGATGAATTTATTGATCAAAAATGCCTATTTTATGGACCTCGAAAAATCCTCTTTTTTGGAATGGATACAAAAATTGGAGAACCGTTGGACTAACTGTATAGAGCTAAAAGGAGATTATGTTGAAAAACAAATTTTTTGTTTGCAAAAAAACTATGTTTCATTCCAAAAGTCTCGGATTTATTGATCCTCCCTCGTATATATGGACGCTCCGACTAAGAATTGTCCTACAGGGATTTTTTGGTCTACTGATTAATGGGTGTAATAAACACACACAAACCAAATTTTACCGAGATTTATATGATAATTAGGATATTATGGCAATTTAAGTCGGTCGCATAGGGGTCATTTATATGGGGACTAGTTGTGACCATGCACCGATTTTCACCAATTTCAATAGCGTTCGTCCTAGTACTCGTATATTCATATTTGAGACCTGGGGCCAAATCACCACATTCGATTTTGAGTAAAATCAATCGAAATTCCATATTTTGGTTTATTATTTGAAGAAAACGGACAAACGCACGATTCGCTTTTCTTCTTAAGCAGAGGCCATAATTCTTCAACTGTGAAATAGAAAAATTATTCTCGGCATTTTATTTTGGGAAATAAGAAAATGATTTCGATCGAAAAATTTATATAACGAATGCGGGGATTTGGCTCCTGTGGTTTGATTACAAGGTTTACATGGACACACAGACAGACGGATGGACATCGCTAAATCGACTCAGAAAATGATTCTGTGTCGATCGGTATAATAAAACATTTTGGGGTAGTTATAAACATCATCACAAATTCATTATACCCTGACCACATAGTGGTAAAGGGTATAACAAGAGGTTCATATTTCATCGAAAATTCCTGGAAGGAAAGCTATTTGCAGCTTTGGCGAAAGGAGAAAGTCGTTTGTAACCACGGGAATAAACTCGGAAATTTAAATTAAAGAGTGCTTGCAAAAAACTCTAATGGTGCGTTTACATCTAAACAAAATCTAGTATATACGAGATTTCCAGCGAAATCTAGCTAATTTTAACTAGATTTCCCATACAAAACAAAATCTAGATCGTTACTAGATTTGTGCAAAATCTCACAAAATCTTGTCAAACTTGAGCACTAACAAATGATACTACTGTGTTTTTTTAATATTGTAGTAGAAAATTACAACGCATTGACTGAAAAATTGACATTTAAAAACAAAAGCAAACAAGTTGAATAAAACGGATATAAAATTTTAATTATTAACAAAAAAAAAATTACGAATCTATAATAAAAAAATATTTAATAATTGAGAAGTTATAACTTTTTATACTGATATGTGCCCAGTCCAATCTGCAAAATAATAATTGTGGAAATTGAATGTTTTTGTTGTTCAAACAATACATTTAACAAATGCAGATTTTTTTCGCAAAATTTCTATTTTAGTTTGTGTTTTTTTCATTTTTGATGCATAATATAATTATAAAATCTGTTCCTTTTTAGAAGTTTCCATATTTCCATTTTCCTATTGTTTTGTTTATTTTTGGTATTTCTAGTTTATATGTTTTATTTTAATCAGCTGTTTATTGTTGTGGAAACAAAATCTCACAAAATGTCAAAAAAGTTAGATGTAAACGGTATAGATTTTGAAATAGATTTCAATTAAAATCTACCAAAATCTAGTATACTAGATTTGTGCAAAATCTCACAAAATCTTGCCAAAGTTGGGCACTACCAAATGATACTACTGTGTTTTTTTAATATTGTAGTAGAAAATTACAACGCATTGACTGAAAAATTGACATTTAAAAACAAAAGCAAACAAGTTGAATAAAACGGATATAAAAATTTTTAATTATTAACAAAATAAAAAATTACGGATCTATAATAAAAAAACATTTAGTAATTGAAAAGTTATAACTTTTTATACTGACATGTGCCCAGTCCAATCTGCTAAATAATAATTGTGGAAAGTGAATGTTTTTGTTGTTCAAACAATACATTGAACAAATGCTGATTTTTTTTCTATTTCAGTTTGTGCTTTTTTCATTTTTGATGCATAATATAATTATAAAATCTGTTCCTTTTTAGAAGTTTCCATATTTTCATTTTCCTATTGTTTTGCTTATTTTTGGTATTTCTAGTTTATATGTTTTATTTTAATCAGCTGTTTATTGTTGTGGAAACAAAATCTCACAAAGTGTCAAAAAAGTTAGATGTAAACGGTATAGATTTTGAAATAGATTTCAACTAAAATCTATCAAAATCTAGTATACTAGATTTGTGCAAAATCTCACAAAATCTTGTCAAACTTGGGCACTACCAAATGATACTACTGTGTTTTTTTAATATTGACATTTAAAAACAAAAGCAAACAAGTTGAATAAAACGGATATAAAAATTTTTAATTATTAACAAAATAAAAAATTACGGATCTATAATAAAAAAACATTTAGTAATTGAAAAGTTATAACTTTTTATACTGACATGTGCCCAGTCCAATCTGCTAAATAATAATTGTGGAAAGTGAATGTTTTTGTTGTTCAAACAATACATTAAACAAATGCTGATTTTTTTCTATTTCAGTTTGTGCTTTTTCCATTTATGATGCATAATATAATTATAAAATCTTTCCTTTTTAGAAGTTTCCATATTTTTATTTTCCTATTGTTTTGTTTATTTTTGGTATTTCTAGTTTATATGTTTTATTTTAATCAGCTGTTTATTGTTGTGGAAACAAAATCTCACAAAATGTCAAAAAAGTTAGATGTAAACGGTATAGATTTTGAAATAGATTTCAACTAAAATCTACTAGATTTTCCTCAGATGTAAATGCACTTATAAAGCTTCCTGTCTTGCGGTACTAAAGATGTGTTCTTTGTGCTTCGAGAAGCAAATTCTGCAAACTGTCCAGAGTTCAGATCAATTGAAATATACTGGGTTTTGACCAAAGCGAATCAAAGCTACAAAGGAAGTGACCAAGAATGTTAAAGGGTTTTGGGGAATTAGTTGTCAGCAGCTCAAAAGCTATCCGTTGATGGAAGGATTGCCAGAAAATTTAAAAAAATTTTCTTAAATTAAAATAATAAAAAATTTTTAAATATATAATAATCATTTTTTGTTTGTTAAAAAAGTCGAATATTTATTGATCGGGCCTTTAATCATTATTCTGGGTAAAATTTTTGATATTAAAGTTCTTGGAAGAACACTAGAAATGGTCTCAGAACAAACTATTTTTAAAAGTAAACTCATATCTTCCAGATTCGATACAGTTTTTATCGAAAAAATTTTTAGTTTTTATTTTTTTTTAAGAAAATATCGAAAGACAGCTAAAATACTTTTTGCTGCAAAAATAGGCAGAGGCGTTATGGAGAAAATTCTACACAAACATTTTAAAAACTGGCTATCAAAAAATCAGTATAAGTGCCTTATAATGCCAAATTCCAAATGACAATTTTTCTTTTTCCAAGTCGTTTGGATCAGAACGCTTTGCCAACGTTTTCAAAATGTGCTGTGCCAATACTGATTAAACAAAATTTAAAAGATTATAGTTTTTCAAATTTCTTCTTTAGATTTTCTTAAATTCATTCAAATCTCTTCTTAATAACCACATTTTTCTTCCTCATATGAAACTAATAGTTTATTATTTATTATATAATAGAAGGGGGCGGAAGCGAGTGGAGGTTTGAGTTGAAAATATTAAATATTGTTCATGATTAATGATTATTTAAGTACATACTTGTAAATATACACATTTTTGTTATTTAAGCTATTATTTTCTTCTTCTTTATCCTCTTTCTCATCTTATAATGGCATTAACAATTTAAAGGTATTGTGCGATTTTTGTTTTTTGTTGAGTTTTTTTTTTAAAGTTTTGCCAAAAATCGTGGAAAATGTTTTACAAAAAATAAAATTCAAGCAAGTTCTGTCGCACGATAAGCTCTGGGTAATTTTCCATTTGGGTTTTCTTATACTTAAAGTTTTTTTTTCTCAAAATTTTT
Organism: Cordilura impudica; assembly: GCA_963682025.1. Taxonomy (NCBI): domain Eukaryota; kingdom Metazoa; phylum Arthropoda; class Insecta; order Diptera; family Scathophagidae; genus Cordilura; species Cordilura impudica. Next base: position 347,686,360 of record OY821517.1, read on the forward strand.
TCTCTAAATATTTTGTGTTTGTCAATTGATCAGGGCTTTAGTAAAAGCTTCTGAAGAATTTTGTTATAAATCAAAACCGTTAGCTGTTACCACCGGCAGCAGTAGTTTGAGCCAATTCATTAGAAGCTTGAGTTGTGTCGTTAACAGTTAAATCCTTTTTCGGTTCAGTGACAGTTGAAGTTGGTGTGATGGATTTGAAATGATGTTGTGGTTTTATGGATTTTAATTGAGTGGTTCCATTGAATTTAACATTCACCTCGCCCACCACACTAAGAGGATGCATGGCTGTAGTTTCTGAGTTATCCATTAATTCGGGTGTTGGTTGTGATAGCGTCGTTTTAGTAGGTGATGTTATGATTGTGGGTATTGTGTTAAAGGTCTGTCGCTGCGACAAGGGCGATGTAAATACGGCTGGTGTATTTTTATAACCAATTCGACTGAATAGACTTCCCGAACTTAAGGAACTGCTTTGACTGCTATTACTGCTGGTGCTAGGTGGACTCATGGGTGTGCCAACTCCACTGTCCACCTCCAAGGGACTTTTTATGTTGGCCATGAAACGATCCACATGTTCGGGTAATTTGAGATCATCCAAACGTGTTTGCATGTCCTGTAAGTTGGGACCTTTTCCATCATATAATTTGTTGGGTCTTTGCAAAGGTTGTTGTTGTAGCTGTGGCTTTGCTTGAGTTTGTCTAGTTGGTGAGGCTGATTCCTCATTGCCACTGCCGCCATTGCTGCCTGTGACATTATCATTCTTTTTGCAGTGTTGTGTCTGTCTTTGTTGCCTCAATTGTTCGTAGGTGTTTTCAAAAAAGGGTGTCTTCCTGGTTTTTTGGGGCGAACCATGTTCGTCTCTTTCGTTCAGCTCTTCGAGGACTTTCAGTGGAAACCCCAAATGACTATTAACCGATATTGATTTATTAATTTTACGATCCGTAAACAAGGGTTTACGTCTTTGTCTATCAAGATCATCCAGTTGCTGAAGTACACGTCTTATTTCACTCGGTATTTCCAAATCTATGTTGCGCTCGGCCAAATGGGCCACATAGCGTCCTAGATTTTGTATAGTTAGCTCCAATGATTGCACCTGGGTTTGCAGATTAGTAATTTGAGATTGTTGTGAGGATCGTGTTTTTTCCAATTGTGTTATGGACGATTGGGCAAACTGTGAATGAAATTCAGAGTAATTAGTTCGAAATTGTTTTTGCAATTTTTGCTAGCTTAACTTACTTGTAGCTGTTGTTCCAAGTGTGAATTTTTGGTTTTTTCTTGATTCAACATTTCCAAATGATGTTTGGTGGTGGTGATTTCCTCTTGTAAAACATTGTATTCAACATTGTATTCCATTAATTGTTTGTTGATATCCATATTAAAGACCTACATAAAAAGAGAAATAAATGAAGTCAAGTTAAAAACTTTTATCTCCATAAACATTATTTTTCATTTAAAGACTACGGTCAAAAGTGTTGCCATAAAGATCGAGATTGGATAGATCGGTGCTTTTATGAATTAAAAAAAAAAAAAAATATTTAAAGTCTTTGGTACTATGCTTTTCTTTTAAAAGGTACTTTTTTAAAAAGTAAATTTTTTATAAAGGCACTGTTTAAAAATGTAAGTTTTAGGAAATGTAATTTCTTAACAGAAGCACTTTTTTAAAAGTTACTTTTTTAAAAAGGTCCTTTTTGTAAAACGATATTTTTTAAAAAGGTACTTTTTTAAATAAGTATTTTTTTAAATTTACTTTTTAAAAAAGGTATTTCTTTTAAAAACAACTTTCTTAAAAAAGTACTTTTTTACTTTTTGCTGTTTTAAAAACTTTTCTGAAAAGCAAATTTTTTGAAGATACTGTTTTTGATAATATACTTTTTTGAAAAGCTAATTTAAAAAAAAATACTGTTTTAAAAGGTACTTTTTTTAAAGGTACTTTTTTAAAAAGTACTTTTTTTAAGAAATACCTTCTTTAAAAAAATTACCTTTTCAAAGTTAATTTTTTCAAAATGTACTTTTTTAAAAAGTACTTTTTTTAAAAAGGTACTTTTTAAAATAGATACATCTTTAAAAAAACAAATTTTTCCAAAGGTACTTTTTTGAAAATATACTTTAAAAAAGGTGTTTCTTTTAAAAAATTTACTTATTTTAAAATGATACTTTTTTGAAAATGTACTTTATTTCTTTTAAAAAGTGTACATTTTTAAAGTGATACTTTTTCGAAAAGGTACTTTTCAAGTTTTTAAGTTCCTTTTTTATAAATGTATTTTTTTTAAGAATTATTTTTAAAAAATGTATTTTCTTCAGAAAGTTACTTATTTAAAACGTACTTTTTATAAAAATTTACTTTTTAAATTTACTTTTTTTTTAAAAATAGTTTTTAAGAATGTGCCTTTTTGAAAAGTTGTTTTTTTTAAAGTACTTTTTTAAAAGGAACTCTTTTTGATGACTTTTTTAAAGGATACATGTTTTTTGAAAGGTACTTTTTACCAGGTACTTTTTTGAAAAGGTACATAGTTGAAAAAGGTAATGATAATTTTTTAAGAAATTTTTTTAAAAGGAACCTGTTTAAAAAGGTAATTCTTTAAAAATTTCCTTTTTTTTAAAAAAATACTTTTTTATAAATTGTAATATTTTTAAAAGTACCTTTTTCAAAAAGTTTTTTCTTCAAAAGGTACTTTCAAAAAGTTTTTTCTTCAAAAGGTACTTTTTTTTGAAAATTTACTTTTTAAAAAAAGGTATTTCTTTTAAAAAAGTACTCTTTTAAAAAAATTCTTTTAAAAAAGTCCTCTTTAAAAAGGTACTTTCTTAAAAAGTTACTTTTTTGAAAAGGTACTAAGTTTAAAAAAGTACTTTTTTGAAAAGGAACTTTTTTCAAAACGGCAATTTTTTAAGATACTTTTTTAAAAAAGGAACCTTTTTAAAAAGGTGCTTTTTTGAAAATCTCTTTTTCTTTTAAACACTTTTTTGTGAAAGGTAATATTTTTAAAAGTTCCTTTTTCAAAAAGTTACTTCTTTAAAAGGTAATTTTTTTGAAAATATACTTTTTAAAAAAGGTATTTCTTTGAAAAAAGTTCTCTTTAGAAAAGTTACTTTTTTTAAAAGGTACTTATTTTACAAAAGTACTTTTTTTGAAAAGGAACTTTTTTTAAAATGGTAATTTTTTTAAGGAACTTTTTTCAAACTGGTAGTTTTTAAGGTACTTTTTAAAAAAATTAACCCTTTTAAAAAGGTACTTTTTTAAAAATATCATTTTTTTTTAAAAAGTTACTTCTTAAAAGGTACTTTTTTTTGAGAATGTACTTAAAAAAAAAGGTATTTCTTTTACAAAGTCCTCTTTTAAAAATGTACTTTTTTGAAAAGATAATCTTTTTAGACAGTATTCTCGTTTAAAAGGTACTGTTTTTAAAGTACTTTTTGTAAATGTGAATTTTTTAAAAAGGTACTTTTTTTAAAGTAGCTTTTTTTAAATGTTGATTTTTTTAAAAAAGCTATTTTTTTTAAACAGGTACTTTTTTGAAAAGGAATTTATTTTAAAAATTTACTTTTTTAAAAAATGAACTTTTTTGAAAAGAGCTTATTATAAAAAGAATTTTTTTTTTTTGAAAAGAAAATTTTTTAAAAGTTAGTTTTTCAAAAAGTCACTTCTTTAAAAAGGACTTTTTGTAAATGTACTGTTTTTAAAAAAGGTATTTTTTTTAAGAGTCCTTTTTAAAAAAGGTACTTTTTTGAAAAGGCACTTTAGTTTTTTTTAAAAGGCACATTTTTGAAAAGGTACTTTTTAAATACTTTTTTCAAAATGGTACTTTTTTCAAAAGGTACTTACATAAGTATGTAGTTTAAAAAAGTATTTCTTTTTAAAATGTACCTTTTTGAAAAGTAATTTTTTTAAGTACTTTTATTTTTATTTTATGTTATTTTACGTAAATTTTTATTTTATAAGAAACGATGTCATTTTTAGGTTAAATTTCGTACAATATGTGAAAAATTTAAAATCTAAATTCTAAAAAATGGCTGGCAACGGCAATAAATGTTTGCCACATTTAGTTTTACCGTACCAAACTCTAGATGATGCTTAATGCTTCTTAAAAAGACAGGATAACACGATGTAATTGTCTAGATCTTGAGCAAGAAAATCATATATATGATATTCTGAACTCTTTTTCTTAACGCGATCAATATTCTGCAGTAATAATACATAAGACTGAGATTCTAAAGATGCTTAAAACAAGAATGTTTACAATTCTACAAAAATTTCCCTTACGCGTTCGAAATGTTTTTTAAACAATAAGGACTGTGACTAGACTAGAGTCGGATCTAAACCAGTTCTCAAGTGTCAGATTTATATACGAGGGCGGATAAATGTGAAAAATTCACGATATTAATATCATATGGCTCTGTGATCTCGATTTTAAATAGTCAGTTGGATTATAGAAAGCTGTCCGAAAGAAAGATCGGTGTCGTGTTTGCTTTCAATTGATCATGAACACAATCGTGTGAAAACTTCAAAGAAATGTTTAACGTTGTTCAACCACAATACGGATGAGTTTTTACGCCGTTTTATAACGGTGGATCACACATGGCTCCATTACAGCACATATGAGATCAACAGCAGTCTAAACAATGGGTTTCTCCGGGCGAACACCAGCGCTGAAAAAGGCCAAAGTGGGCTTATCGGCCAGCTAGGTCATGGCGACAGTTTTTTTTTTGGGAAGTATGCACAATAATCTACATAGATTTCCTAGAAAAGGAAATAACAATAAATGGTAAACATGTTATCAACTTATTGGACCGTTTCAATGACGATTTAAAAAGCAAACGACCTCATTTGGACAAGAAAAAACTAAATTTTCAGCAGGAAAATGCACGAGTGGACTCGTGTGTAGTTGCCATGTCAAAATTCCATGAATTGCGATTCGAATTGCCATCTCATCTGCCATATTTTACAGATTTAGCCACCAGCGACTATTTTCTATTTCCAGCGACCCGATCAATGATCAAAAAAATGCATATTTTGAGGACCTACAGAAATTCTATTATTTGGATGGCATAACAAAATTGGAGAGATGTTGGTAAAAGTGTATTTAACTGGAATTATTATTTTTTTTTAGATTTATTACGCCAGTTATCAAAGGTTGTACCCAGATTGTTCGATGACTTGTTATTTACGAGAACATTAATGTCATTTTAAGGCAACGACGGAGTCTCTTTTTATACCCTATACCACTATGTGGTCAGTGTTCAAAGTCTCGGCCTCATCCCCTAGAAATATGCGAATGGCAAAAAAACCGAGAAATACAAAGTTTTGGGCCAATCAAAACACATTTAGCCGCGCCTCAACGCGATTGAAAATTTCAAGTGTGTTTATATGGGGAAAATATGACTTTTTTCAGACCACTTTTGTGCCAAAAAAACTAGGTCATGAAATTTGATTGAAAAAATAACTTTGAGAAATTGATTAAGCCATATTTTTTTTTTGGTTTCTATACTTGTAAGGACTCAGATATGAAGTATTGTTTTATTACCAAGTTGTTAACCCATTGCGCATTGAGACCGAAAATGGGAAATTTTTTTTGATAAAATTTTGGAAACTCCTTTTTTCAAGGAGTTCACATTTGCGGATTTCGAGAAAAATGGGATTTTTGTGAAATATTCTGTAAATGTAGTCTTTCTAAATACTTTGTATCAAAAATTCATCACTTCTCTACTTTTAAATGTTATATTTTATCTTAATAGCCTAGGGTTTCGGAAAAAAATAATATGACTCCATTAACCCTTTTGGAATTGGGGTCACATATGACCCCAAACTAATAAAAGACAATTTATTCAAAAAATTCGAATATTTTGTAAGTGCTGTTGAATTTTTAGATGCGACGCTTAAAATATAATAAAGAAATGTGTAGAACTTCTGTTCCTAAAATTTGGGATAAATCCGAGAACGCTAACCCATTATTTGACAAGGCTAGCTTTGGATTTTAAGATATTTTTAAATAAAAATTACCGAAAACGAGTTTTTCTATTAAACTCGATGAAATCACTATTTAGAATTTAAGAAAAGTAATTCGGTTAGATTTTAATTATTTAACCCTTCAGTGCTCCTGGGATGAAAATAATCCATTGTGATATATCTTTGGTGCAATTATCTGCTGATTGCTCTCGAATATAAATTAAAACAAGTTTTATCAAAATTTTGTTAAAAAATTATTTTATGTATAAAAACTATAACAAAACCTTAAAGTGAAAGATCCATTTTTTAAAATTTTGTTTAAGAAAATTTTTTAAAACTTGAAAAAGGAGTTTTCATAATTTTATCAAAAAATTTCCCATTTTCGGTCTCAATGCGTAATAGGTTAGCAACGTGGTAATAAAACAATACTTCATATCTGAGTTCTTACAAGCATAGAGACCAAAAAATATTATGGCTTTAATCAATTTCTCAAAGTTGAAAAAATGGCCAACAAATTTCACGACTTAGTTTTTTTTGGCACAAAAGTGGTCTGAGGCATTTGCTATTTCTTGGCGAGGTTTTATTCGATTTTGAAGTCTTAGAGCTTTTTGAAAGAATAATTTAATACTGATCCCGAATTATATACCAACTTGTCGGAAAAATTAAACTATAGAACGAAATTTTCGTAAAATCTGAAAAAAAGTCATATTTTCCCCATATAAACATACTTGAAATTTTCAATCGCGTTGAGGCACGACTAAATGTTTTTTGATTGGCCCAAAACTTTGTATTTCTCAGTTCTTTAGCTATTCGCATATTTCTAGGGGCTAAGACCGAGAGTTTGAACACTTTTTTTTTTATTAAGGGCCACCCTAGTGATCAGGTTACAATGACTTTGTGCTGATGTTTGTAACTTCCAAAAATATTTGACCTAGACCCATCTTTTACTATACCGATCGACTCAGAATCACTTTCTGAGTCAATTTAGCGATGTCTGTCTATCCGTCACTCTGTCTCTCTGTCCGTCCGTCATGTGTGTCCATGTTGTCACCATGCCTATGAGATTGACTTAAATTGCCATAAGATCCAAATCATCATATAGATCGTGCTCAAATTGGGTTTGTGTATGCTTATTACATCCACTAATCAGTATTCAAAAAATAAATCCTATTGGACAATTCTTAGTCATAGTCCCCGTATGCAGCTGCTTAGCGATACCCACTTAAATCTATTAAAAAACAAAAATATTGCACAAATTTTTCTCATGTTTGGTTGTATGTGTTTTTGCAAAAAATAAGTTGCTTTACCAAATAGGTCACGATCGGTTCATTTTTCGACATAGTTCCCATATAAATATAACGGGTGATTTTTTTGAGGTTAGGATTTTCATGCATTAGTATTTGACAGATCACGTGGGATTTCAGACATGGTGTCAAAGAGAAAGATGCTCAGTATGCTTTGACATTTCATCATGAATAGACTTACTAACGAGCAACGCTTGCAAATCATTGAATTTTATTACCAAAATCAGTGTTCGGTTCGAAATGTGTTTCGCGCTTTACGTCCGATTTATGGTCTACATAATCGACCAAGTGAGCAAACAATTAATGCGATTGTGACCAAGTTTCGCACTCAGTTTACTTTATTGGACATTAAACCAACCACACGAATGCGTACAGTGCGTACAGAAGAGAATATTGCGTCTGTTTCTGAGAGTGTTACTGAAGACCGTGAAATGTCGATTCGTCGCCGTTCGCAGCAATTGGGTTTGTGTTATTCGACCACATGGAAGATTTTACGCAAAGATCTTGGTGTAAAACCGTATAAAATACAGCTCGTGCAAGAACTGAAGCCGAACGATCTGCCACAACGTCTAATTTTCAGTGAATGGGCCCTAGAAAAGTTGGCAGAAAATCCGCTTTTTTATCGACAAATTTTGTTCAGCGATGAGGCTCATTTCTGGTTGAATGGCTTCGTAAATAAGCAAAATTGCCGTATTTGGAGTGAAGAGCAACCAGAAGCCGTTCAAGAACTGCCCATGCATCCCGAAAAATGCACTGTTTGGTGTGGTTTGTACGCTGGTGGAATCATTGGACCGTATTTTTTCAAAGATGCTGTTGGACGCAACGTTACGGTGAATGGCGATCGCTATCGTTCGATGCTAACAAACTTTTTGTTGCCAAAAATGGAAGAACTGAACTTGGTTGACATGTGGTTTCAACAAGATGGCGCTACATGCCACACAGCTCGCGATTCTATGGCCATTTTGAGGGAAAACTTCGGAGAACAATTCATCTCAAGAAATGGACCGGTAAGTTGGCCACCAAGATCATGCGATTTGACGCCTTTAGACTATTTTTTGTGGGGCTACGTCAAGTCTAAAGTCTACAGAAATAAGCCAGCAACTATTCCAGCTTTGGAAGACAACATTTCCGAAGAAATTCGGGCTATTCCGGCCGAAATGCTCGAAAAAGTTGCCCAAAATTGGACTTTCCGAATGGACCACCTAAGACGCAGCCGCGGTCAACATTTAAATGAAATTATCTTCAAAAAGTAAATGTCATGGACCAATCTAACGTTTCAAATAAAGAACCGATGAGATTTTGCAAATTTTATGCGTTTTTTTTTTAAAAAAAGTTATCAAGCTCTTAAAAAATCACCCGTTACCATCCGATATGAACTTTCCCAAATCTGCTGACAGAAAAATTAATAAAAAATCCACTCAGATTTGGTTTATGGTTATTTCCTATATTCAATTTGTTGGACCTCAGATCAATTCTCTAAGAGCATGGTATAGGGTATCGCAAAGTTGGTCTACATCGACTATAATTTTCTTTTTTGTTTATATTTCTTTTATTGGTTTTGTTGGTGATAATATTTTATACAAATTTCTTAGGCCGATTTTTTGAAATACCATTCAAACTTAGGTTAGCTAAACTAGCATTTAAACTTAAGTTCATCTTATGTTTGTTAAACTCGCATTTTTAAAACACTAATAGCTTTCAAACTATTTGACTAAACCATTCATAATCATAAGTTTAACTAAACTAAGTATAATTGACATCCCAAAGAGTAGGTCTTATAAATTTAATCTATTAGAATAAAGAATTAAATTCTTGAGTTTAACAAAACTAAAAACTCGCTTTTAGTCTAAATTTAAATCAGTGATCATATTTATCCCATATTAATTTTTTAATTTTATTTAAACTCACCTTTTTCATCACTTTCTCCATTGTTTTAGCATCAACTTTTGGTACAACTGTCTTTAAATAATCCATTATTTCCTCGAAATTATCACGAGCCAATAGCTCTTCATGATGAACGGTTAGCAATGCTAAAGCAAATTTAAAAATGACTTCGGAAGATTCCAAAAACATTAAATCAAAGACACGCGCCACAAAACCCAACGGAAACTGAGAACTGAAAACGGTTAAAATCCAGGGAGCCGCATATAAAGTGGGTGAAACATCATTTTGATCTAGCCAAACATAAAGATCAGGCAAATGATCCTTGACCAAGCGTGATAATTGATAAAGTTGCAATTGAAATTTCTTCATGTCGGGCAAATATTTCGTACGCATTTGACGATGAAACATAAGATGTTTCAAAAGTTGAAAAGCATCAGATTCTTCACACTATAAAAAAGTAAGCAAAAAAAAAAACGAATTTATAAAAATTTGATAAAAAAAAATGTTGTTTACTTACATGCAACAATAAGATGCCACATATAAAGCCCAAGCCCTGACAGTAGCCCAATTCGGGATCTAGTATGGAATAGGCTTTCAACAAATTAAACAATGACAATTGACCCAAGCCCAAGGGATCCTTATAAAATTTATGATTTGGAAAAGTTCTACCCAAATCTATAAATATGGCATGTTGATGTTCGGTGAGATTTTTCAATAGAGTATGATAGGGAGCATTGAAATTGGGAAATCTTTTAGTATCCACTGGTGCCGTATTCATGGAATGTTGCTCCGCCAAGAAGGACCAAATTTCACCACGTTTCGAACGCGGTACGCCTGTCTTAATGGCCTGAGTCAATACTTTGGGATCTTTTTTATTACACAACTTCATGGAATCTTTGTCGATAAACACTTCCCAACGCTCAATGAGTTGTTTGTCACAGGGTACTATTTCTTCGTAGTCCAATTTCATGCGTTTCAATTCGTTTTCATTTTGTCTGGCCTGTAACATGGCATTTTCCGTTTCCATACGATTCAGTAGAATAGTTTGTCGGATGGCTGTTTTCCACAATTCACGTAGTTCTTCGCGAGTACGTTTACCACATTTGGGTTCTAAAGTTATTAGAGAAAAGTTATTTGAGATTAAAATATTTGATCTTTGGATTATTTTTAACTTACGTATTATTCTCATGGGTGATAAAAATTCCGATTGGGCATTTTGCTCCATACCTTTAGAGGGTGTTACAACACTATTCAATATAGCCTGACGCCAGGAACCCTGATGAGTTTCCGATTCTTTGGGGCTATTGCCAACCTTAATGAAGCTGCAAAATGAAAAATTATTTATCTGAAATATTTCTCCTCTCTCATATTCATACTTACATATCCATCATAGGACTCTTTAATTGTTCGGCCGTTGGTTTACTAGGGCTAGCATTGATGGATCCTATAGTGTTCGATCTAGATCTAAAACCTTCTGGTGGTGCATCGTTATCTTCTTTGGAATTCTCTAATTTTGGCTCGGCTGAACTTTCACGGATTTTATGTTCTTTGACCGTCAACATAGTAGTGGCACCAATATCATCTTTGGAGGCCTTACGTTTCAGCAAATGATCGAAAGAGTTGGTTAAAGACCTCTTGGCCTTCATGAAGATGGTACTACCGCCTAGGTACTGATTCAAAAACTCCGATCTATTTTCGGCTGTATCATGCACATGCCTTTGTTGCCTTGATTCGCAATGAGCCCGCAAAAGCATCATTAAAAATTGATTCTGCTCCACTAGAGGAGCATTCATCTTCTCCGAACCATAAAACTTAGCCCATATGGTATCTTGCTCATCGTCCGTCAAGGTTTCTATACGTCTAAAGATCATACTTTGTGTCTTCTTTTCGCTGAGCCCCTCAACATCGGTACAGAGCTTATGATACCACAACATGGGACAATGATCGCAAGAGAATATTTGAGTGGCTTCCTTACGTTTTTGCTCGGCACACGTTACAAATGCTTGTGATATGGCCGCGACTATATCGTCACAAACATGATCAGATTGACATTTGAAGACGTAGCCGATATAACCATCGTTATGGGCCTCTCGGCATATTATGCCAAAGTGATCGGCATTTTTCTGACCTTGAGCACAGCTGGCCACGTCTTTGAAGTCTTTATAGAGTAAAACTTGTTTACGATCAGGTGAGATCAAACGCAAATCAGAACGTCCTACCAAAAAGACCATAGTACGATTTTGTTCGACATACGGCGGTATACAGCCATAAGATGCCGAACGGTCTCGCTGTTTGGGAAGGCTAAAGTAAAGATGTGGTTAGAAAATTAAGAATGTTCTCAAAATTTATGATTTCAATTCAATGGACAAGATTAATTTCTTTTTTAATTAATACATTTATTATGCTTGTTCTTGTCCATTGCATTCTTTGAAGATATATATGATAAAAATTATAAAAATTTCACAAAATCTAAAACATGCTTGGAATCGGATGTAAAGTTAAGGTTTAATGCATTTTCGGTATCACATATTACTGAAAATCTTTCATAAAAAAAAAATATATATATATATATATACAAACAAATTTTTATGTGTAATTAAATGGTAGGTGGGGACAAAAACATTTGGAATAGTAATTAGAAATCATATATAAGGACTGAGATCAATGAAACATTTTTCACTTATGAGTAATTCAAATTTAAGGTTCTACTTAGTTAATTTTTTGTTCAATTTAATTTTCACTATTTTATTTTCGATTTTAAACTTTCATTTGTGTACTGCACAAGTAGCCCACTCTTATAATATTTAAAAAACTATCGTTGTATTCCTACATGTGTATTTTCTAGAGATGTTCTTGAAGTTTTAGATTGAAAAACCTATTTTTTAAATCTTTTTTTTACAAGACCGCACCATATTAAAATCGAGTTTTCTATGGTTTCCTGTGTAAATAATATGTTTTTGAATAAATATTATTTATACACATCATTTATAAACATTGTTTATAGACTATGTTTATAAAATTTTTTTTATAAATATTGTTTATAACATTGTTCATAGCCATTGTTTATAACATTGTATAAAAACATTGTTTATAAACATTGTTTCTAACAGTTCTTATAACATTGTATCTAAACAATGATTATAAACATTGTTTCTACACATTGTTTATAAACATTGTATATAAACATTGTTTTTAATATTGTATATCAACATTGTTTATAAATATGGTGTATAACGTTATTCATAAACATTGTTTATACGATTTATAACATTGCTTATAACGTTGTTTATAAACATTGTTTACACATATTGTATATAAACATGGTTTATAACTTGTTTATAAATATTGTCTATACACATTGTTTATAAATATTGTTTATACACATTGTTTATATCATTTGTCATAAACATTGGTTATATGCACATAATTCATAAACATTGTTTATAATCTTTGTTTATACACTCTGTTTATAATTTTTATTTAATAAATATTGTTTATAACATCGTTTATAAACATTGTTTATAACATTGTTTATATCGTTGTATATAAACAATAATTATAAACATTGTTTTCACACATTGTTTATAAACATTGTAAATAAACATTGTTTATAAACATTGTATGTAAACATTGCTTATAATATTGTATATCATCATTGTTTATAAACATGGTTTATAACGTTGTTCAAAAACATTGTTTATAAACATTTTTTAAAAGATTTATAACATTTTTTTATAAACATTGTTAATAACATTCCATATTAAAATTGTTTATAAACACTGTTTGCAATATTTTTCATAAATATTGTTTATACACATTGTTTATAAATATTGTTTATACACATTGTTTATATCATTTGTCATAAACATTGTTCATATGCACATAATTTATAAACATTGTTTATAATCTTTGTTTATACACTCTGTTTATAATTTTTATTTAATAAATATTGTTTATAACATCGTTTATAAACATTGTTTATAACATTGTTTTTATCGTTGTATATAAACAATAATTATAAACATTGTTTTCACACATTGTTTATAAACATTGTAAATAAACATTGTTTATAAACATTGTAAATAAACATTGTTTATAAACATTGTATATAAACATTGCTTATAATATTGCATATCATCATTGTTTATAAACATGGTTTATAACGTTGTTCAAAAACATTGTTTATAAGCATTATTTATAAACATTGTTTATAAGATTTATAACATTGTTTATAACATTCCATATCAAAATTGTTTGTAAACATTGTTTGTAACATATTTCATAAATATTGTTTATACACATTGTTTATAAATATTGTTTATACTCATTGTTTATATCATTAAGCATTGTTTATATGCAATTTGTTTATACACTCTGTTTACATTTTTTTTAAAATAAATATTGTTTATAACATCGTTTATAAACGTTGTTTATAACATTATTTATATCGTTGTATATAAACAATAATTATTACATTGTTTATAAGATTTATAACATTGTTTATATACGTTGTTTAAACATATTGTTTATAAACATGGTTTATTTATTTATTTATTTATTTGCTTTCCTGTACAACAAGAACAAATCTTATAATTACAGTACAGGAATAATAATGCTAAGGCATGAGAATTGTTAGTTACAAAATACATAAATTTTTAATACAGAAAATATTAAAGAAAAAATGGTAAACAATAACCAAAAACTACAATAACTACAATTAATTAATTAATTAATTAATAAAATTTTTATGCAAAATATTCAAAAAGGTATTTTTTTAAAATTTGAAGCGTTGCTGTTAAGTTGCTGAGATTGTGGAAGCATATTCCAAAGACGTATAGCGTTGACGTAGAAATGCCATTCAGATACCAAATAACGATGACGAGGTAGAATTAATTTTTTTCCTCTGTTTGATCTGGCGAACCGGAGATTTTCATACAGGTAAAGTGGTTTTGCGGTGAAAATTACTTTATGAAGAAACAAAAGAACTCTAATTTTCATCAGACTTTCAAATGATACGCCGAAAAGTTTATTCGTAAAGGAAGAAGTTCCGGCAGACCTTCTTAGTCTAAAAACATATCTAATTATGCTGTTATATAAAACATTAAGTTTGCCTTTACTAAAAGAATCACAGTTTGCAAAAAGTTCACACCCGTATAAAATACCGGGAATTAAATACGTTTTGGCTAGAAGTATTCTTATATTTAAGGGAGTGAAAGATTTAGTGTGCCATAGAGTTCTGAGCTTCATGTAAGTTTGAACAACAGTCGTATTTATGTGGTTCGACCAAGTTAGGGTGTTATTAAAAGTTACTCCAAGATTTTTTGTTTTTGTAACAAAGTCAATTCTATCGCCGTTGATAACTATTTCATTCCCAAACTCTGGATTTGCATATCGTTTGCGTATTAGCAGACATTTTGACTTGCTAGGATTAATGCATAAACCATTTGCTGACGCCCATCTGTACAATTGACTAAGGTCATAGTTAATTTTGTCTATATTTTCATCTATTGACTCGATTGGGGTACTCAGAAAGAGTTGTACATCGTCAGCGTACATGTGTATCTTACAATGAGAAAGATAATCTGGTAAATCATTGATATAGATTGAGAACAAAAGTGGCCCTAATACAGATCCTTGCTATTTACGTATACGGATTGTGTGCGATTTGTGAGATAGGAGGAAATTAAAAGCGTTGATGTCGAGGAAAAATTAAAGAATTAATTTCATACAGAGAGTTTGATGATCAACTGTGTCAAACGCCTTGGAATGATCTAGAAGTACAAGGAAGGTTATTTTGCTGTCGTCTATGTCACGTCTTATGTTTTCGCAAACGTCAGCTAAGGCTGTTTATAACATTGTTCATAGAAATTGTTTATAAACATTGTTTATAAGATTTATAACATATTGTTTATTAACATTTTTCATAAACATTGTTTATAAATATTGTTTATATACACTGTTTATAATCGCGGCAGTTCTTACAAAACTATTGTAAGAGTGAAAAAAATGTAACGACAAACGCGATATGAACATCAAATTACGAGGGTTACATTTATGTAGCGGAAATAACAAACAAAAAGAATTTTCAGCAAAAGAGAGCACCCAAAAAATTAAATATATATACACTTCTAAGAATCCGGATGCGGTAAAAAGTTGATTCATCACCAATGAAAGGGCGCTTCATAGAAAAGAAATTAACTTTTAAACATGAAATTTACATGATCATTTTTTTTTCTCCAGATTTTGTGTTTTAGAACCGTTTTTATAAGAACTTTGTAATCCTTTTATCAGTGGTTTCTTTCTTTACTCCGTTTAAAAGTTAAAATTTGTGTAGCGAACAAACATACAAAAAAGCAGAAAATTAATTGTATATTAAAAGTGGGCGTAAAAGCAGGCATGGCCGATAAGATGTATATGGTGACCTGCTCTGGAATATATAGATCGTGTGTACCAAATTTCAGAGGAATCTGTTGAAAAGTTAAAATTTGTGTAGGGAATAAATATACAAAAAAGTAGGAAATGAATTGTATATAAAAAGTGGGCGCAAAAGTAGGTGTGCCCGATAAGATGTATATGGTGACCTTCTCTGGAATATATAGATCGTGTGTACCAAATTTCAGAGGAATCCGTTGAAAAGTTAAAATTTGTGTTAAAGTTAAAATAGTGTATAAAAAGTGGGCGTAAAACTAGTTTTTTTTTATCAATATAATTTTTTATAATCGCCCCTATCATGCATAAGAAGAGAAATTTATGTGCCCTTCAAATTTCCATTCCCCTATTAGTTGAAATTGGAGGTTTTAAGATTTTTTTTTTTTTTTACTTTTCACGCCGCCATATTTCGGGAACTATAAAAGTCCGCGTATATTTTTAAAATATTCTTAGTTAAGTAAGGTGCAACATTTGAATCATTAATTGTGGGGGGGGGGGGGGTTGAGAAATTCCAAGTCATGGTGAAAGTATGAGACCAGTGTAGTAATACCTCCAAAAAGTTTCGCGTTCTTAGGCCATTTTTTTTTTTAAGATTTCATTCGATAAAATTAGTCCAAGTTGATTTGTTGAAGAATGTTGAGTTAGAGCTGAAAAACTAAGGCCCAGTTTTTGAGATGTCAGTTAAACCTAGTTTAGTTAAACCGAGAATTAGTTTTGTCAGACATGTCCAAATTCATAAAGGAATTGATGAATAAATTCTGGGTTTAACAAAACTAGGTTTAACTGATATCTCAAAAACTGGGTCTAAGCAAACAAAAATCAAGATAAAATAAAAATATAAAAGGTTTGGCCTTATAACGCCAAATCCTTTGGACGTTTTACTATAATGGTCTAGTACATTCACCCTGACTTGGAATATCTCACCTCCCCCCCAGACAATGACCCCGAAAATTTTCCACAGTTTTTCATAATTTTCAGTTTTTCATAACACTGTGGAAAATTTTCGGGGTCATTGTCTGGGGGGGAGGTGAGATATTCCAAGTCAGGGTGAATGTACTAGACCATTATAGTAAAACGTCCAAAGGAACTTTCATTATATTAATTTGGATATTATCTATATCTTTTTGATATTAGAGATTTTTCATAATTACTTCTCTATAAGAAAATAAATCTGTGGAACCATATCCAAACACGGTCTTACTTTGGAAGCAATGAAAAAGTCTTTCTTTAAAATTGACTTCAATTTTTTTTTTTCTGGGTTTAGTTTTACTGATCTCAATAGAAATTTTAGAAATTTTCTACATACTACAAATTAAAAGTGCCTTAATTTTGTTAAGAAATAAACTTGAAAAGGGGTGTAATGAAAAAGGGGGAGTGTGGGGGGAGAGGGTTTTAAAAATCAACAACAAAAATTCATTAGCTTTGAACCTCTGAAAATTACTCACTTATCCAAACCATAATTAGGATGTAATTGTTGTTGTTCTTGTTGACTTGCTTGTGATGTTTGAGGTTCAGATGTTTGGTTATCCTTTTGTCGCGGCGGTGAAGGATGCTTATTTATAATAACGTTTGGAGGTAATGGTTCAGATTCTTCAATATTTTGAGAATCATTTGCATCCAATTGATCACTGGATGACATTTTTTTTTTTTTTTAATAAATTGCAAAATGATAATATATTAACGATGTTATTTTAAAAAATAAAACAAAATTTAAATAAATCTTTAAAAATTGTGTATAGAAGATTATAAATTTGCTGAAATCGATATTGAAGTAACGAAATTAAAGACGGTCTTTAAAAAATATATTTCATATTCTAAGAATAAGAGGAAACCTTTTGGAAAAGTTTCAATAAACCTTTCGAAATATTTAAAATCTTTATCTTTAATATTAATAACAATAAAAATGCTGTATAAAAATATAAAACTAATAGTAACTCCTTTTTTTATTGGCTCATATTTCCAAAACTGCAATCTGATTTTTTTAAAAAAGAATTTTCCTTTTAAAATACTTACTCTTTTTTAACATGTATCTCCAATTGACTGATGCCACGCAATAATCTAGCCGGTGGAGATTTATTTTCTTTATTAGCCTCAACGGATTTGTTGTCTTCTTCCTGTCTGCTGTTTGCCGACGTATTATCTTTAACTTTCAAATTAGTTTCTAATACTAATTTTTCGGCCAGCTGTTCAGGTTCTTGAAACACCTCTTCTTCTTCTTCGACTTCGACTTCATCTTCGTCCTCTTCTTTAACATCAGTGTCTTTTAAAGCACTATTTTTTAAATCTATTGAACCGATGCCCACAAATGCTCCCTCACTATTGATGGACATTTTACGATTCGAAGACATTTGCATGAGACGTTGTCTTTGGGCATCGTAGGCTTTAAATTTTGGTAAAGCATCATCGATAAAAGAGAAGGGGACACGTTTGTGCGAGACGCGTATTTTGCCCACGTACATAACCTCAAAGAAGTGTGTATGATTTGGTGAGATATCGGCTAAGAGCGAGAGATTACTTTGAGCTGAGGTAGATGTTGGAATGTTAACCTGAAATGAGAGAGAAGAATGGAGATTTATGATATCAATTGAAACAAGTAGAAATGTTAAATTCGTCTGTGCCGAATCTTTGATACCCTCCATCAGCGTTCTAAATACAATATCATAACCAAGGTTGTCAACACTAAGAGGCAAAAAAGGTTAGATTTTACATTATAATTACTAGATTTTTTTCAATTTTCTTTAAGGTATTTTCGTGTTTTTTTAATAATTTTAAAATAAAAAGCAGTCAGCATAAATGTAAATATACAATTACATTTTTGTTCCTTTAAACCTTTCACGACCAAACCTAAACTGCTGGAAAATTTTTATTTTTGTTTGTGGATTCGTACTTAACGACCCAACATTTCTAAACAAAAGTGTCGTCAAAAATATTTTTTTTTAATTCCTCCATGGGCCATATTTATCCCATTGGTCGTCAACGGTTAAAATTAGCAACTAATTTACACCGCTCAAAGCAAGCCAGTGATTTGTGTTTTTATTTTTTACATAAATAACTGTAGCTTTGGTTTTGTATTTGTTGTAAATTTTTAAATATAGATCACAGAGAATCGATTACTACTTTTTTAGTTTGTATTAAAAATGGAAAGGAACATCGGGCCATTTGTAAAAAACCTTTTTGTTTCGCAAAAATTGTAATTGCTTCGAAGATTACTATAATTGTTTTTATATTTTTGAGATATTTAGAATAAATCTTTTTCTAAGTCTTTTTATTTATAGTTTAATTAATTATTGACTCAATATTATGAATTTTTTTAATTTAATAAAAATATAAAAGTATAAAACATCTTTTTTATCCGTATTGAATTTTGCTGAATAATAAACCGATTCCAAATATTGTGGTGTTTCTGAAAACCATAAATACTGATCCATGTTATATCAAAATTAATGACATCCAAATATCTGTTTCAAAAAACACAATTTTCAGACTTTGGGGTCACCGTCTTAGGTCCTGAGAATACATGTGCCATTTTTTTTGGTATGGTCTGAAAGTTAAAACTATCCTCTGTCGACTCAAGTCAGCTTAAAAAAAATCGATTGGAAAATGTGAAAAAAAATAAAAATGGGACATATATGTCCCGTTGGTCGTGAAAGGGTTAAAGAGAATAACAGCATAACCATCTTGGTTATTATCTTAATCTCATCGATAAACCATTAGAATAGATTAGATTACATTCTTTCTTTATTGAATTATATAATATAACAATTTGGTATTACGATATTTTTTTAACATAAAACTTTAATATAAAATTTTTTATAATTGAGTATATTTATAATAACTAGTAGATTCCAGCCCTCGAAATTCGAGTGCAAACTCTAGAAAATTTAATTTTTCATTACATAAAGGCCCTAAAGGTATGCTAATCAATTATAGCTAATTCACAAATCAACACAAAAAACAAACTCATTTTTATTACAACCACATTAACAAATTAAATAAACACACACATAGCATTGTATAATTTTATGTATGTGTTAGTAGCAACTTTAAATGCAATTTACTCAAAATAAAGGAAAAAAATTGAAAAATCTGTAAATCTGCAAAGCGGCTAAAAAGAACTACCTTCCAAATAATATACGTTTGGTCAAAATCGGGATAAAACGGTAGAACAACACATCGGTCACAAGAAATCGCCTAGCCCATTAATATTATAGATAAAGATATTTACGGCTTGGTTTTTTAACCGTCAGCCGGAAGTTTGTCCTTAAATTTGTTTAACTAATAATTTTTTTTTATTTTTTTCAAAAATTGAATTCATTTATTAAAAATTTACGATAAGTTAATGCATTCTTTACAAAAAGATAAAGTGAATTTCAGTTCTCTCTCTTCCCCCATTTAGAAGATCATAAATTCATAATCTGGAAATCCCGAGCACCCTAGAAACCTTCTTCGTATATCTGCAAGTACAGGGCATCTTCCTATAAAATGCAAAATTGTTTCTTCTTTATTCAGATTACACAAGGAACATAGAGTGGATTGGTTGGAGATATATTTATTCGAGTTTAGCATTAAAAGGTCTCCGTGAGTTTTCATTAGTGGGGATATTTGGTGTTGGTTATATTTTTCGTTACAATAGGTAAGGCCTTTTGAATGATCCAATTTCGTTGTTGACTTTTTAGTGCAGTTTCGCGGTAGTTTTGCTAAGATCTAGATTTCATATTATCAATTAACATCTTGCACGTGTTAATCCATATGGTTTCAGATTGGTGCATATTATTTGATTCCAAATCGAAGTTATTCAAACGATCAACGTAGTTTTTGTATCAGTAAATGTTTTTTGATATAATTTTTGATGAAAGTCTGTGCGGTAACCTGTGATTTTCATACTCGAAAAGCGTCTTAGAAATATATTGAAGGTGTAGACTATAAGTATAGAAGTGTGCATCTTTTTGCCCGATTTCTAAAGCAAGTACATAGTTTGGGGTACTTTCTGGTAGTTTTAACATGCGTTTAGTGAAAAACCTTTGTAGTTTATCAACAATGTCAAACCAAGCCAGTCCCCATACCTGAGCACCATACGCTTGTATAGATCTACAACCAGCTTGAAATAACTTCCACTTTGCCTTGAGCGACACATCCCTTTTTGCATTAACATTTTTCCAAGTGATATTTACACAAACTTTTGCAGCATCATTTTTTGTAATTATATGTTTCGTGTAAGTCATTGTCGGAGTCAGTAAAATACTTAAATACTTGTATTGAGCCACAATTTTAACCTGCTCTCCGTTAAGTCCACTTTTCATTTGAGGAAACACGACCACCTTTCCTAAAAACCATTATCTCGGATTTTGTTAAGTTTACTTCCATCCCCACATTTTACAATATATTTCCAAATTATTTATCATTTTTTGAAGGACGCTTATATTCTCGGCAAGAATGTTCAGATTATCTATAACTTTCTGTTGCTAATGGAGATCATTTAAATACAAGGAAAACAGAAAAGGGGACAACATGCATCTCTGTTTACCACCTGAGTTTGTGCTAAAATACTCTGAAATTTCATCTCAACTCCACACCGCAGAAATGGTATACAGTAGAATTCATTTATAGCGACCTCGGTTATAACGACCATCCGTTTATAACGACGGATTTTCAAAGAAAGATTGGTTCTTCATTGCTTATACATGCGCAACCATTCGCTTAGAACGACTCCGGTTTTAACGATATATCTGCTTTTAACGACCAATTTGCGCGTCTGCTTTGGAATGAAGTTTCGGTTATAACGACGACGTCACTTCTGTGTAATTTATTTTTTGGTTTTTCTTTCCATTTTTTGTCGCCAGCCAACACTAAATGAAGAAACATATGTATAATGTGGGGAATCACAGAATTTGTTTTCGCCTATCTCAAACTGAGTGTGGAAAAGATAAAGAAGAAATTTGCATACCAGTTTGAGTCGTGAACGCGAATGCACACATGAACATTCTTTCTTTAATTACCAGCGGTGTTAAAAAAAGTTTTTTAATTTACATAAGAAATTGTAATCCAGATCAACCAAACGCAGGTAAGGCACTTTTACTTGGATAAATACTGAGTAAATATGTATGAATGTGCATATGCTTTTTCCAGAATGGACGTTAAAAAACGTAAAGTGTTCTTCATAAAAGAGAAGGCTGAAACTTTGCTGAAACTAGAATCTGGTTCTACAAATGCAGCACTAGCGAAGGACTATTGTGTTTCTCATTCGACTATCAGTACGATATGGAAAAACCGAGATGCAATTCGTAAGTGTTTTGAATCTGAGAACATGCAAAGAAAACGTATGCGTTCTGCTCAAGATTCTGATACAGAACAAGCTCTTTTGCAATGGTTCAAGACGCAAAGAAATAAAAATACTATAGTAACTACGTCCATACTTCAAATGAAGGCAGAGGAAATAGCCCAACTTCTTGGAAAAGATTACAATTGCACTGAAAGCTGGATTTAAAGTTTTCGGGAGCGCCATAATATAGTTTTAGGAACAATTTCTGGTGAGGCTTGCAGTGTCGACAAAAGTCAATGCAGCGACTGGCTAGTTTCAGTATGGCCTAAAATACGAGAGGGGTATCAAGCACAAGACATTTTTAATGTGGATGAAGCAGGGCTCTTTTCTAAGCTTACACCCAACAAAACCCTTAAATTCAAAGGTGAAAGGTGCTGTGGTGGTAAACAATCAAAGGAAAGAATAACCTTGCTGGTTGGAGGTAATATGGATGGGTCAGAAAAAAAGAAAATGCTTCTCATTGGAAAATCTAAAATGCCGCGGTGTTTCAAGCATGTAAAATCATTACCTGTAGATTATAAAGGAAATAAAAAGGCATGACCTCAGAAATTTTTGAACGCAATTTGCGCGATTGGGACAGCAGTTTGAAGAAAGATAAAAGAAAAATTTTACTGCTTGTAGATAATTGTCCAGCACATCCAAATGTTCAAAATCTGTCTTCAATAAAATTAGTTTTCCTACCACCTAATACAACGTCCTCTTACAGCCAATGGACCAAGGGTTAAATAGATGTTTGAAGAGCAATTATCGCAAACAACTAATGCGAAAAATTATTCGCGATACAGACAATAACACACAAAGCACCATTACTTTGTTAGATGCTATTGACATGGTGGCCTCCGCTTGGCAAAGTGTAAAATCAACAACAATAGCTAACTCTTTCCGACATGCGGGACTACTTTCAGCCGAAAGTGCGTGCCCAGATGCAGATTTCGAAGATGAAGATGATATTCCTCTTTCGTTGCTACAGGAAACATACAAAAATATGCAACAAGTAGCCGAATGTATTGATTGGGATGAGTTCGTAAACGTGGATGACAATGTCGTAACATCGGAAGAGCCTTCATTGAGAGAAATCGTGGAGAGCACAAAAGAAAATGAGGAAATTCACAGCGATAATGAACCAGATGACGATGATGAGCCAATCAAAATTCCCACTAGGACAGAAACCTTGAGTGCGGTGCACACTTTAAAACAGTTTTTGCGATTTGGGGGTTCTGACATATCAGAGAGTTTATATAGTTCCGTAGAAGTTATTGAAAGTAAATTATTACATGAAATTCTTGTAAACAGAAAACAAACCACGATTCCAAACTATTTTCAACCTCAATAAACATGAATATACATGATAAAAAAAAAAACTTATTGTGTGCACCTATTCGGATACAACGACGTTCGGTTATAACGACGAATATTTCCGGTCCCTTGGAGGTCGCTATAACCGAATTCTACTGTATTTATATACATGTTCTAAAAAGATTACTATTTTTGTGGACAATCCCATTTGGTGTAGTTTATACATTAAAAGTTGTCTAGGAACACGATCAAAGGCGGCTTTAAAGTCCACAAAGAATGCGTAAACCATTTTCTGTTCATGAAACTTTATGTTAACAATTGCCGTTAAATTACAGATGTTATCTATTGTCGTATAGCCTTTGCGAAAGCCTGCCTGGAACTCATTTAAAGTTTTATATTTTGTGAACCATTGGATTAACCTTTCATGTATAGCACCCGTGATGATCTTTCCTATGCAATTCATGAAGGATATTGCCCTATAATTGCTTGGCTCATTAGCGTCTCCTTTTTTATGAATTGGTAAAACAATACTACGTTCAAACACTTTAAAAGAACCACTTCCGTTTAACAAATTTGTAAAGACTTCCGCCAATGCGCCCAAAAAGACTTATTTGCATTTATAAAAAATGATAAGGTATTCTATCCTCCCCAGACGCTTTATTTTCTTTAACCTTTGCCAGTACCATCCTTATTTCTTGCAGTGTGAAAGCTTTATCTTAATCTGTATCTACGACTAAATTAGCTGCATACTCATTCTCCAGCGCTCTAACAACATTTTAAAGTATTCTTTAAAGTTTTCTGCGCTTATATTAATTCCAACAAATCGTTCTTCTTGTCTTATTTCCTTTGCTACTAGCCACCATTTTCTGCTGTCTGTAAACGAGTTTAACTTTTGCTCTACGTGTTTATAATAATTTCCTTTTTTCATCATATTCATCTTGAAAGTTTCTAAACTTTTGTAAATCTTCAAGGGATGCTTTTCTTGCATTATTGCATTGGATATCAAACCACTTATTTTTGAATTGTATATATTTATTATTTGTTTCTGGTATTTTATACGACTCTGCAATTAATTTCGTCATATCGCTTAAGTTCAAATTGGCTTTATGTTTTTGAATTTCATTTCAATTCGAGTTAAGCTTGATACAATAATTATCTTTTTGTGGTTCCATTTTAGTTTTGGCAAAAGGTTCATTTTCCTTTTATCACATTGTGTGGTTGTAAAACTTAATCTAAGTGTAATTGGTAAATGATCAGACCATATTTGATTCTCCACCGTAAATTTTCCAATCATGGTTAAACATATCAAGTGCCACTGCGAAAATATAATTTACTGAATTTCCTGAACTACCAACATATGTAAGTGTAACACACTTCTTCATCGCCTAATGTTCTACCATTTAAAATCAGCAGCCCATAGTTATTACAAAACTCGATAAATTTTTTCCCATTTGGTTTTCCAACTTTATCCATTGACTTTCTACGACTAAAACCCGTTTTGAAAGAGTTTTCGAAACTTTCATCCAAATATTGTTGCTCTTCGCCAATTCTGATGTTAAGATCACCCATTATAATAGGGTTTATTACTTCATTTTCATGTAAAACATTAACTAAGTCTTCAAATTCATTTCCCCAATTTTCATCGTGCTTAAAAGCTGGAATTATCGTGAATTCAGTTGCATTTATCGATAAATCATTCCTTCACATGTGCAAAAAAAAGAAACAAAGCAACATATAACAAGTAAATGAACATTTTAAGTTTTTTGTATGAAATTATATCGAAGTAGCTTTACATTTTCGTACGTCATTCCTCGCTTATTGGGCCCAAGGGCTCCAAACTAAATATCAAACTGTTCGAAATAATAACAAACAATATTTTCCTAATTTTATTCAGGTATATGGTTTATTTTGTGACTGAGTGTGATTTCCACAGACAGACAGACAGATGGACAGACGGACAGCACTATATCGACTCGAGTTGTTATCAATATCAAGAATATATATATAATTTCAATGAGTTACAAATAGAATGACAAACTGATATATACCCTCTTTACACAGTAGTGTGGAAGGTATAAAAAGTCAAATAGAGCTTAACTGAATTATTGTTTGTTTCTGTACAATTTTGAAAAACAAACACAAAACAATTAATGTTCTTAACTTACATACTAAAATAACAAAATACGTTTTTCTTTGGCTTGGCGGTACTTTAAGTAATAATTCAAATAGACTGGACGTAACTACTTAAAGTGCCATTTAATTGATTTTGTTCGCCGTTTTAATCAAAGTGCACTTTTTTTTTATTTGTTGTTAAGTTTAGAGTTCAAAATTGATTTCCATTTTAAGTACAACTTAATAGAAATTATAACTATTAACAAATAAGAAAATTGTACCTGATCTAGGCCAACATGTAGTTGATCTAGGCCTACATAAATAGTGTTGAGAATAAGAATATGGTTGAGATTATAAATGGTTATAGAAAGCAAAAATGTTTTTTCTTTCCAATTGACCTTTGAGGGGGGTAAGGTTTTAAAACTTTTTTTCCACTTTTTATAAATTAAAAAAAAATTTTTTTTTTTCTGAATGTACCACATGTCGAGAATGTTGTGTCAAAATTTCAAGTAAATTAAGAAAACCGGCCCTCATACGGTATAATGTATACTAGTAGATTCCAGCACTCGAAATTCGAGTGCAAATTCTAGGAAATTTTATTTTTTCATTTAATAAAGACCCTAAAGGTATGCTTCACTATTCAGCTCAGTTTAAATGAAGAAACCAAACTCAACAGATTAAACACAAACATATTAACAAATTTAATAAACACACACATACCATTGTATAATTCTATGTATTTGTTAGTAGCAACATTAAACGATATTAACTCCAAAAAAATATTCCAGACGATGGAAATCTGTAAATCTGGGTAACAGCTAAAAAGAAATACCTTTCAAGTGATAAATTGTTTGTCAAAATCGGTGTAAAACTGTGAAACTTACATCGGTCACAAGAAATCGCCTTGCCTATTAATATTATAGATGTTAAAAACTTTAAATCGTTTTTCACGCAAGCAACATTTTTGAAGCCCGTGAACATCATAATTTAAAATCTACTTGACCGATACTTTTGTAATTTAATAAACTATTTTTACACATAAATCAACAGGGAGATTATTACCATTTTTTTTTATTTTTTAATAACAAATTCACCGAAATTTTATAACAAAAATCGTGTTTTTCACTTCAAAATGCTGTCAAAAATAAAAAATAAAAACTCTTCCTAATTACCTAGGGAAACATATCATCTTTTAATTGCATTTCGATTTTTTTGTTTCACATGATCCGACAACGAGTTGTATGTTCACCGCATAACAACTTTTTGTCGAGGCGGCTCCGGAGATTCGCTGTCACGGACTTACTGTGAGCGTCAGAAGAAAGTAAACACTTTAGTTACTGATATTAAAAGTTTTATTAAAATGAATTAATTAACACAAAATCAGAAATGAATATAAGGAATTGTAGAATCTATAATATTAATAGACTAGGCGATTTCTTGTGACCGATGTTTTGTTCTACCGTTTTATACCGATTTTGACCAAACTTATATTATTTGAAAGGTATTTTTTTTGCCGTTTTGCAGATTTACAGGTTTTTTAATTTTTTCCTTTATTTTGAGTAAATTGCATTTAAAGTTGCTACTAACTCATACATAAAATTATACAATGCTATTGCCCGTTTTCTCAATAGCTGGTTATCTTTTATCCCAACGAGAAACTGCCGATTAAAGAAATTTGGTTTTCTCAATGTCTGGTTTGCTTCTATTTTGTCGCAAAGCTAACCGGCACTCATCTGCCAGTTATTTATTTATCGTACAGATAAGTTATTCTCCCAACTTTCATATCAATTTTGAGAGGCATTGTCAACTGAAAATAATTCTCCCAACTTTCATATCAATTTTGAGAGGCATTGTCAACTGAAAATAATGTTTTTGTCGTTACATTGAGAAAACCAAAATTGTTAACCGGCAGTTTATCGGTCCAATAAATTTATGTCCTGGTTAAGTAACAGGCAGTTTGACGATACATTGAGAAAACCGGCATATGTGTGTGTTTATTAAATTTGTTAATGTGTTTGTAATAAAAATGAGTTTGGTTTTTTGTTTTGATTTGTGAATTAGCTATAATTGATTAGCATACCTAAGTCTTTATTTAATGAAAAGAATAAAATTTCCTAGAATTTGCACTCGAATTTCGAGGGCTGGAATCTACTAGTTATTTAATAATAGCTGAACTCAATAAAAACATTAAACAAAAGTTATACAAAACAGAAACAAGTGCACTTTATTTAGAAAATGACAAAATTTTACGCACCAAAAAAAGTAAACAGCAAAGAAAGGGCAACAGAACTTCAATACTAAAAATAAACTTTTTAAATTTTCTAATATTTGGTTTATTTTCATTTGGCCTTAAGCACCTCATATAGTCTTCTGGGCATCGACTCGACAAGTTTTTTTTTTTTGTTATATCGGGGGAAATTATGCTCCATTCTTCCTTTAGAGCCTTCTTTAAGTTTGCCTTGCTTGAAATAGCCCTTCGCCTTATTTTTCTGTCAAAATTTTCCCACAGACGCTCGATCGGGTTAAGGTTCGGGGACTGCGGCGGTTGATCAAGTGTCTTAGGATTACGGGACATTAGTAACTCTTTCACAATTTTAGATGTATGTATACTTAAGATCATTGTCCTGTTGAAACATCCAGTTTCCAGCCATGCCTTATTTCACGACGTTAGGGCCAACATTGTACTTCAAAATAAGTAATCCGTTTGGTTCATAGTGGAATAAATAAAAACAAGATTATCAACACCTGTTGGCGCCATATAGCCCCAAACCAAAACGGAAGCTCCACCATGTTTGAAGGTTTCATTCTTAGCACGTCATATTTTTGGAGGCCTTTTCGCGCCGAAAATTCCGGATTTGCTTTTATCTGTATATAATATGCTTTCCCAAAAAGATAGAGCCTCATTTTTTTACTTTTTATCGAAATTCATTAGCTTGCTCTGATTCGCCTTGGATATGTATGGCTTCTTGCATGGTATCCTTCAATGTAGGTCATTTTTGTGAAGCGATCTCCTAACTGTACTCGAACTTACTGGTTTGCCTGATGTCTGCGTTATGCTACATTTTATCGTAAGTCAATAATAACTTTGTACTTAGACAATTTAAACATTAATAATTGGTGTTTTCATTTTTTGACACTCACATTACAATATCAATCATAGTAAGCTCTGCATCTCAATGATGTCCCGTTAGTTGTAAAATTTCATTCATTGTTTTGTAAAAAAAAAAATATTGCAAAACTAGACACAACAATATAAAACAAAATAATAAATAATCTAAGTTTTTATATAAACTAAACTAACTCTTTCTTTCCTTATGTATATGAGTTTTGAATATCTCCGTGACTGCGCGTGACTGTGTGTGATTATTTGAAAATTAATCTTTGGCCACAACAAGTCTATGGACAAAGTTTCAGATCTATCGGATGAGGGAAAGTGGGGTTTTAATCTCTCCGTGACTGTGCGTGACTATGTCAAAGTTAATCTTTTTTCACAGCAAGTCTATCGACCAAGTTTTAGATCGATCGGATAAGGGAAAATGGGATTTAAATCACTCCGTGACTGTGCGTGACTATGCGTGACTGCGCGCGACTATGTCGAAGTTTATCTCTCTTGACACCAAGTATATTGACCAAGTTTCAGATCGGTCGGATGAATGTAAATGACATTAAGATCACTCCGTGACTGTGCGTGACCATGCGTGACTAAGTCAAAGTTAATCTTTTTTTCACAGCAAGTGTATGGACCAAGTTTCAGATCGGTCGGATGAAGGTAAATGACATTTAGATCACTCCGTGACTGTGCGTGACCATGCGTGACTGTGCGTGACTAAGCCAAAGTTAATCTTTTTTTCACAGCAAGTGTATGGACCAAGTTTCAGATCGGTCGGTTGAGGGTAAATGACATTTAGATCACTCCGTGACTGTGCGTGACCATGCGTGACTGTGCATGACTACCCCAAAATTAATCTGTAGTCACGAAAAGACTATGCGCCAAGTTTCAGATCAATTGGATAAGGGGGAATGGGGTCCACCCATGGCAGACAGACAGACAGACAGACAGACAGACAGAGAGTATGAGTTAAAAGAAAGAGTTTAAAAAAAAGAAAAATTCGATTGGCGAGCTGCAACCAATGTGAACTATAGAGAATATAACGCGTTATATATTCAGTTCGGATTACTGGATAATTCGAGTTAAACTCCTTGGGATTAGCCATCTGGCACTATATAAAGAGTCCGCCAAATAACTTTTTTTTTTTTGAAAATGCTATAAAAAAAAAACTACTGAATATTATCTCAAATTTCTTTTTTTATTTGAAAGTACAATCCTTCCGGTTAATAATGGAAAATAATTTCATTCAAATGGCTGCCTCGGCTGGCCATGCAGTAGCCTACACGATCGGTCCAATTTTTAAGCACATTATCGATTGTGTGCAGTTGTATTTCACCAATGGCTTCACGAATATTGTCTTTTAAAGCGTCAATTGTCTCTGGCTTGTTGGGGTAACACTTATATTTGAGGGCACCCCACAAATAATAGTTCAACGGTGTCAAATCGCAGCTCCGAGGTGGCCAAACGACATCAGCTCTGCGGCTGATAATGCGATCTTCAAAAACAGGGCACAAAACATCGAGTGTAGCTTCGGCTGTGTGGCACGTAGCGCCGTCCTGCTGAAACCAAATGTTGCCAATATCCTCCTCTTCAATTTTTGTGAACAAAAATTCATTCAACATGGCCCGATAACGATCGCCATTGACTGTAACGTCCACTCCATGCTCATTTTCGAAGAAAAATGGCCCAATTATGCCTCTGGACCAAAATCCGCACCAAACAGTGACTCGTTTTGGGTGTATCGGCTTTTCAATGTATGCGTGCGGGTTTTCTGTGCCCCAAATGCGACAATTTTGCTTGTTTACATACCCGCCAAGATCAAAATGAGCTTCATGTGAAAAGATGATTTTTTTTTTTTGGTAAAATCGTCATCTTCTGTAAGTCGATCGCAGGCCCACTTAGCGAAGCGAAAACGCATTGGATGGTCAGTTGGCTTCAAGTCCTGAACCAATTGGACTTTGTATGGCGTCATACCAAGGTCTTTATGCAAAATTCGTCTCAATGATGCCTCCGAAATGTTCAATTCTTGAGAACGACGGTGAATTCATGTTGATGGCGCTTCACGCACACTTTCTGCCTCAGCAGCAATATTCTCGGGTGTACGCACTGTTTTTGGCTTTTCACGCTTTGGTTTATCGATGAGGATGCCAGTTTCTTTCACTTTTTTCACAATATAACGAACATACGGAGCTGACGGTGCTTCTCTTCTTCCAAAATCCGTACGCAATTTTCGCACACATTGTGCAACATTACCATAATTTTCAAAGTACTGTCGCAATATTTCCCAGTGTCGCTCAAGCGCATACACAACCATATTCGTTCAGCGGAATGATAAAACTAATTATCTGTCAAATCAGACATGAGCTAAGTGTTACCATTCACGAAATAAGCACTAGTTGAAAAAAAAAACGTTAGATGGCGGACCCTTTATAACATTAATAGGTTAGGCGATTTCTCGTGACCGATGTTTTGTTCTACCGTTTTATGCCGATTTTGACCAAACGTATATTATTTCAAAGGTATTTCTTTTTAGCCGTTTTGCAGATTTAAAGTTTTCTAAATTTATTCCTTTATTTTGAATAAATTACATTTAAAGTTTCTAGTAACGCATACATAATGTTATACATATGCTATGTGTGTTTTATTAAATTTGTTAATGAGTTCGTTATTTACATTCATATTAATAATAAACCATAAAAGTGATGGTTTGTGAATTAGCTAAGTTGAAAAATAAAGCTGCCTAGAAATTGCACTCGAATTTCGGGTGCTGGAATCAGCTAGTATATTTTATAGCAATAGAAAATGGTTAGCTGTTATTAAATTTCTGTTGTATAAATCAAAATGAAATTGTTAGTTTTTAGAACAATTCGGTTGCTGAATTTTTGTTTGCTGTGTTTACTTTTTATCGTAAATAATTTCATTAACTTCAACCAATAATACTGAAATATAAATCATAAAATCATTCAAATGTTCATCACTGTAGTGAGGCCAAGGAGGAGATGAATAATGGCAATGTAAACTGGATGTAGAGTGTAATGGTGTAACTGGATGTAGAGTGTAAAATAGGCTGTAGAGTACCTAAACAGAATTCTTCTTTTAATACTAAATACAACCATTTATTTCAGGAGTATCTATAATATTAATAGGCAAGGCAACTTCTTGTGACCGATGTAATTACTTTAAATAATAACCGATTTTGACAAAAAATACCCCAATTGAAAGGTATTTCTTTTAAGCTGTCCACCAGATGTACAGATTTGCACCGCCTGTAACATTTTTTGAAGTAATACTCATTAAAGTTGCTACTAACACATACATTAAACATATACGGTGCGTGTGTTTATTATAAATATCAAGAGCCCTTTGTTGAATTGCGAATTGGCTAAAATTTATTAGCATACCTTTAGGCTCATTTAAAATTATTATTAAATGAAAATTAAAATTAATTATTATTAAATGAAAAAATAAAATTTCCTAGAATATGCGCTCGAATTTCGAGGGCTGGACTCTGCTAATTATAATTATAGTTTTTTAGCCTCATTTCAAACAATGGGCATAGTTAAAAGTAAAGTTTTGAATTTAAGGATCTCGTCAAATTAAAAATTCTTAAATGCAACTTTTAAATAGAAATCATTACTTACCGTTCCTGCGGAATTACTGAGACCATGAGTATACGATTTCGATGATTTCATCTTTGAGGACACTAAACCGGGACTAGCATCTTGTTGAGCCTGACGTAAAGCTTCAGTAAGCTTAAGATTTGTGGCTGGTGTTGTATGTACACCATTACCGGATAGCGCTTTCTGTAGAGACAATTCACCACCGGAACTGCTATTGGCCACTAATGTCTGAGGTATGCTACCAACCGAACCGCCCAAAGTATGAGCGGGATCACGCATTTGATGCATTAATTCGGCCATCTGAAAATTTAAAAATACATAAAATCAAATATAAATTTTATGAAAAAGACACCAAAGCAATATAAAAGCTAAAAATTAACAAAACAATAAAGTATTTAAAAATCCATTCAATTTAATTTTTTTTTTGTTAATTGCACATTCATTTAGTTTATTCATTTAACAATTTCATTAATATGTCCTGAGAGATGTTATAAAAACCAATTAATTTTAATTGTCAAACGTTGGCCCATAATCCCCCGCATTGGGCGGTTATAAAACCCATGTTAACTTTTAGTTCCTTAGCTTTTAAATATTCAATAAACACAAAACAAATACGTTCATAGCAGTTTAGAGGAATACCCAGTCAGTATTTTAAGAAATATTTGATCATATTCTAGTCTTTTTGGACTCGTCTGCGCGATTAAAGCAGTCATATCTGCGCCCATTTTCTGATCATAAAAGGTTTTTATGTCGGGAGAAAATGGTATCCTACTCACACCTCTTCTTCAAGAGTCTTTTATTACCTGCTGTTTTGCTCAGTTTCATATAATTTTCGAGTCATTTTCCACTAGTATATATTATAATTTGCTATATTTTTGAAATTGTTTTTCATTCGTATTTTTGATCATTTCCGAGTCTTTTTCGAAAATAAAAAATAAATATTTAACTGATGCATATTGTTCAACTAAGTTATTTAAAGAATTATTTTATTGAATTAAAAAGAAGTTACAAATAAAATGTTAACAAGAAAATTGAAGCCGGACTAGAACATCGATCAGCAATGAGTACTAAAAAAGTGAGTAGAGTTGAATCAAGATTCATAATTTCTTGCACTTATACGCATTCATACTTATTGAAATGTTGTTGAACGTCATATCCACTCTAAAGTTTGAGGTACTCATCATACTCATGCTTAACATTTATGACGTAGTTGATTTAGCCTCTCCTTCACTCAAAATATAATAAGTATGATTCGAATACGAGCACTAAAATACTCAGGTTGTACGTTTGCTCTGTTGTATAATTATACATAGATATATTTGTACATGGATGAGTTGAATCAATTGTTAGTATTATAAGTATTTTCCTAAAATTATAAATCAAATTGATGTGATTTATGAATCAAAAAACTTGGGATGGTATGAGGATGGTATCGATGTCGGATTCACATTTATTGCTACTTACACTTATAAATCAACATTATTTTGAGTATGAATGAGTACATCAGAGTAGTTGAATTTCAATGAATATCTATTCACTTATACTTAAAATTACATGAGTGACTTTGAGTAGCGAAAAAAGATTCATTGCTGATCTCTGGTTTAGTCGACTGTACGATACATTACACCATAAGTTTAGAGAAAGGGTTTCAGGTACAACTAAGTGGATATAGAAAATAAGCATAAAAAAATTTGCGTGGCATTGTCATAAATTTTTTGCCTGCAAATATGAAGAAGTTCATATCGGTTGCTAATTTCATTTAGAGACTAGATCGTAAAATGGAGGGACCATGACCATATTTGTTTTTTAAGCCTAATTCCGCGAAGCCGAGTGGCTTGTCTGCAGATTCTAATTTTTGGGACCAGGGATAAGCCGTATTTGGCTGGTTTTTGCACCGACAGACCAAAGCCTCTGGTGGGAATCGAACCCACGACCCCCGCATTGTAGGCGAGCACGCTTACTACTCATCTACCGGGGCGCTGTCATCATATAGTCATTAAAAAAAACATACAAATCAAATTTAGGAAAAGTCGTGTCAATTTTTTTATTTTGACTATCGGGAACAAGCTTTTGTTGTATACTAATTTATGGGTGCAGTAAGCACAAACCAAATTTCACCGAGGTTTACTGATAATTTGGATGTTAAAGCAATTGAAGTCGAACTCATAGAGGGACTAAATTTTCACCAATTCCACCAATCAAGATATATTGATATGTGCGATTACTTGATTACAAAGTTTACATCTTCAGACAAACGGATAGACGGACGGACAGATGGACATCCCTGAGTCGACTCAGAAAATAAATCTGAGCCATTTAATGATTCTGAGTCGATCGGTTCAATAAAAGGTGGGCCTTGGTCAGACATTTTTGGTAGTGAAAACATCAGCACAAACTCATTAGACAAGGAAGGTCCCAGAACAACTCGACCTGACGTATAGATGGCGGCAGTAGCTTGAAAAAAATTACTTTGGTGAAAAGTGGCAACATTGTAAAACACATATTTTAAGTTTTAAAGCGTTGTTTAGTATTTTTTAACCATCAAATGTCAACGATCTCAGTGAATTTGTGAACATACAATACTTTCATTTGAAAGGTCTCAATCCAACCAATAATAAAGCCGAGCTAGATTCTACTCTGGCGGAGTCTGGTCCCTCGCTTACGACCATCAAATATTGGGTGGTAGAGCTTAAACAAGGACGTACGAGTTGCCACGACCAATTGAGGTGGTCACGCTAGAAATGGTTAAGAAAATCCACAAATTTATATTGGCGTGTGAACTTGCTGAAATGATAGGCATTTCAAAAAGTTCTTTAAATCGCATATTGACCGATAATCTCGAGATAAGAAAGCTGTTCGCAAGATGGGTGCCGCGTTTGCCCACAGTATAACAAAAACAGCATCGTGAAGATGTTTCAATAGAGTGTTTGCCGCTGTGTGACCGTAATAAAGCCGAGCTTTTGCGTTGATTCGTAACTAGAGTTGAGACATGGGTCCACAATTTCTCACCTGAGCCAAAAGAATAGACAAAACAGTGGACTGAAATGGAAGAATCGTGTCCAAAGTAGGCGAAGACAGTTCCATCTGCAGGCACGGTTATGACGTCTGTTTGTTTGGAATGCGCGAGGGATATTTTATATTGATTATCTTCAAAAAGGAAAAACAATCAACGGCGAGTATTATGCTAACCTATCGCAGTGTTTAAGTGATGATATTTAGGAAAAGAGGCCGCATTTCATGAAAAATAAGGTGCCAAGACAATACACCAGTACAGACATCCACTATTGCGATGACCAAAATCCATGAATCAAAATTCGTTCTACATCACGCACCCTATTCACCAGATATAGCTCCAGTGGATTATTTTCTATTTTCAAACTTAAAGAAATGGCTCGGTGGTAAAGGATTTATTTTTCATTCGGGTTGTAACGCATCGAAAAATGCATTTGCGACCCCATATAGTATATGTAATCATGATCGTTATAAAAACTCGAGTCGATAGAGTGATGTACGTCCATATGTCCGTTCGTCCGTCTGTCTGTTGAAATAACGCACTTTGAAAAAACAAACCATTTAACTGGGTAAACTTATGATAATATTGTTTGTCATTATTTCGAGCTGTTTGGTATTTAAAATGGAATAAATCGGGTATCATTGGAGACAGCTCTAAAAATTTTTAAAAAAATCAGCGTATTTGTTGTAATAATTTAGTATTAAGTTTATCAAAATAATTACTATTTCAAATTTAGTGCAGCCCAAGTAAATCTAAAATCTAGGTGGAGTGTATTAAATATCCGGCATAGCCAAATTTAACACTCTCACTTGTTTAATTTTGATTTTTTCGAGCAAATATAAAAATTTAAATGTGAAAAGCAGCTGCATTTAAACGTTATAAAATTATATGTACTTGTTTTCTTATATTTAATATTTAAAAAGATGTGTCTCTTTTCATATATTGGAATTGGTTATGTTCCAATATCTATAATATTAATAGGCAAGGCGATTTCTTGTGGCATATTTTAGACTTTCAATTACAAACTGATTTTGACAAAACATATACCATTCGAAAGGTATTTCTTTGCAGATGAACACCATATTTACAGATTTGTACAATCTGGTATTTTTTTTTGAGTAAAATTCATTTAAAGTTGCTACTAACATATATATAAAACACATATTTAAGCTTCAAATAAAAAACTATACAATGCTGTGTGTGTGTCTATTAAATTTGTGTTGAATTGTGAATTGGCTAATATTGATTAGCATACCTTAAGGCTCTTATAAAATTATTTATGAAAGAAAAAATAAATTATCCTAGAATTTGCACTCGAATTTCGAGGGCTGGGCTCTGCTAGTATTTATTTATTATACGAGGACTCGTAGTAGAAGTGTGCGTAACTACAAAACTGATGTGCCTGTAATTACACTTTAACGAAAATTTCTTCAGATATGAGTTATAAATTACACTGAAATTATATTAATACCGTATTTAGTTACTTGTTGTCAAGTCGATTGTTTGCATATTAATTGCAATATTCTGCTTTTAATTAAAATTTAAATTTTTAAATTTTCTTTTTTAACTGTGTGTGTGGCCCTTCTTTATTACTGCAATATTTTTTGTTTCCCAAAAGAGGGAGCACTTATTATTTACTAGTATAGCCCAGCACTCGCAATTCGAGTGCAAATTCTAGGAAATATTTTTTCATTAAATTTTTGCCTTCCAATGTTTTTGTTATTGTTGAACAATAAATAACTAATTATTCCAATGTTTTTTAATCTAAAGGGTCCGCCATCTAACGTTTTTTTTTTCAACTAGTGCTTATTTCGTGAATGGTAACACTTAGCTCATGTCTGATTTGACAGATAATTAGTTTTATCTTTCCGCTGAACGAATATGGTTGTGTATACGTTTGAATAACGCTGGGAAATATTGCGACATTACTTTGAAAATCATGGTAATGTTGCAGAATGTGTGCGAAAATTGCGTACGGATTTTGCAAGAAGAGAAGCACCGTCAGCTCCGTATGTTCATTATCTTGTGAAAAAAGTGAAAGAAACTGGCATCCTCGATAAAACAAAGCGTGAAAAGCCAAAAACAGTGCGTACACCCGAGAATATTGCTGTTGTGGCAGAAAGTGTGCGTGAAGCGCCATCAACATCAATTCACCGTCGTTCTCAAGAATTGAACATTTTGGAGGCATCATTGAGATGAATTTTGCATAAAGACCTTGACGCCATACAAAGTCCAATTGGTTCAGGAGTTAAGCCAACTGACCATCCAATGCGTTTTCGCTTCGCTAAATGGGCCTGCGATCGACTTACAGAAGATGCCGATTTTGCCACAAAAAATCATCTTTTCAGATGAAGCTCATTTTGATCTTGGCGGGTATGTAAACAAGCAAAATTGTCGCATTTGTGGCACAGAAAACCCGCACGCATACATTGAAAAGCCGATACACCCAAAACGACTCACTGTTTGGTGCGGATTTTGGTCCAGAGGCATAATTGGGCCATTTTTCTTCGAAAATGGGCAAGGAGTGTCCGTTACAGTCAATGGCGATCGTTATCGGGCCATTGTGAACAAAAATTGAAGAGGAGGATATTGGCAACATTTGGTTTCAACAGGACGGCGCTACGTGCCACACAGCCGAAGCTTCGATGTTTTGCGCCCTGTTTTTGAAGATCGCATTATCAGCCGCAGAGCTGATGTCGTTTGGCCACTCGGAGCTGCGATTTGACACCGTTGGACTATTATTTGTGGGGTGCCCTCAAAGATAAGTGTAACGCCAACAAGCCAGAGATAATTGACGCTTTAAAGGACAATATTCGTGAAGCCATTGGCGAAATACAGCTGCACACAATCGATAATGTGCATAAAAATTGGACCGATCGTGTAGGCTACTGCATGGCCAGCCGAGGCAGCCATTTGAATGAAATTATTTTCCATTATTAACCGGAGGGATTGTACTTTCAAATAAAAAAAGAAATTTGAGATAATATTCAGTAGTTTTTTTATAGCATTTTCAAAAAAAAAAAAAAGTTATTTGGCGGACCCTTTATATATATATATATATATAAAATTTATGAATATTTAAATGAGCCTAAATTATGTTAATTATTATAAATATTTTATTTTATTTAATTTCATATATTTCTAAGACAGATTAAACATAAATTTTATCATTCTCAGCTTCTCCTCCATATGAACTATAACTATGCCAATTTTCACACTCCTCCGTGCCTGCATATTGCTTAAAAAGGGAACTAAAAATTTACCTTCACGTATTAATTTATAGATTTTTGGGTTGTGGCTTTGGGGTTAGCAAATGACTGTCAACAAAACTCAATGATTTTTTGCTGAAGGTTAGGATGACAAAAAAGAGGAAGAACTGATTATAAAAATAATCTTCGAAATGTTGGCTGGGTTAGTAGTAAGTATTACTGTTTTTTGTGTTTTTGCAATTGACATCATTAAATGTTCATACAAGTCTGGTTAAATGGTTTTATATGTATTTTAGAGCACAAGTTGTTGAATAATTAATTGTCAATGTTGATGTGCGCATTTTTTTTAATATATATTTCCATCCACAACAATTTGTGTGTGTGTGTTTGTGTCGGCATCAGCATCAGCTACTTTTATCTATTTACCAGATGTTAAAGTTCACTTAAACAGCATCCATAGGTAGCAACAAGTTCAATTGGGCATACCTACATATTTTTTGGTCGGTAAATACATTCCACGCATGACATAATTTTGTTTTATGCAGTTTTAAAAGGGAGTTTACACTATAAGGTTATTCGATAAGGAGTTTTAAAAATTTCAATGGTTTCAATTACACTGTAAAATAATCTGAAAATTGTTGTACAGTGTAATACATTTTTCAGACAAAAATTAATGCTCTCTATTAAAAAACCATCATCATTGTTTTTATAAAAGCACAGTAATTAAGAAATTATAATAAATACTGGCCAAAAAGAAAAATAATTAACTTTAAATTTAAATGTGTTAGAATATAAAAATTAATTACACTGTGCGGCAGTCCGAAAATTGTTGTACTGTGTTATTAGGCAGATGAGATTTTTCGTTTATTTTATCTTTGAGGACCCCGATGATATTAATATCTCTACATATTTGATAATATGTCATTAAAATTTTGTTTTGTATGGCTTTAAAAAGGACTAAAAAGACCCTTGAAATGGCAGATACATGATTAAAATGTTCTACGAAAATAGGTCAAATGAAATTACATTGTAAACATCTGGGACATTTACACTGTTTTTCGACTTTAGTTCCTACAGGTTTTGGCCTAAAAATTTAAAACTTAAAAATGAGACTGTACTCATACAGCTCCAACTTTCTAGAGGATTTCACTGTATTAATGTAACACTATCATCTGGTGCATGATTTATCCACCCTCTCAAAATAGTATTGCACTGTGTACACTACATATAATACCACTAATTTTTATTCAAAACTCTTATGGTGCATATACCCTGTTACAGGCAGTTTTATGTGCTTAAATTTGATTTCAAGGATTTGGAAAGAGTGAAAACATTTAAACACTTTTGGCTGTAATTGAACGTATTTGAAGTGGTGAATGGTAAATTTTAAGAGCAGGCATATTTCAATTAAATTTTTAAAATGTAAAAACATGTTCACATAAAAAATTTTGTAGTTTAAAGCATGGATGGTTCTTAATCGGTGATAAAAAATTAACTTTTTAATCAAATATTTGTAAAAAAGACTCAAGAATTATTTCAGAGGAAACCAATTCTTAGGGAAATAAATTTAACAAATGACAAAATATATTAAAATCGCAAAAATGGCCGATACGCTATATGTATAATCAACGAATTCATTTCCCTCACACCCTCAGAATTCATTGCTCCTTATTTAATATGACAGCTTTAAATCGAGGTGGGCTAAATATAAAATAGTTTACAATATGCATGCCAAATGGGAAATACAGAAATCCCGCAATGATTCTGGACTGATAGATCCCGAAACCTAGAAAAATATATTAAGGTAATAAAAACATTTTCGGACTCCTTATCTCGGGGGGTGAGAAATTCCAATTCTATTTGTAAATGGTTTGGAAGATATCGCACCTTAAATACAAAACAGTCACAACTCAAAATTTTCAAATTTTCAGGAGAGGCAAAAACTGTTTATATAAAAATGATTGTATTATCTAAAATTATATAGTTTCATTATGAAAAATATCCATTTTGGAGGAGTTTTGCTATAATTTTTTTTTTTGATTTAGTAATATTTTCGAATTTGATTTAGTAATATTTTCAAATGTAATGCGTAATGACGAGTTGAATACGGGAAAATAAAAGAACATATATTTTAAGATATTCCATCTCGAAATTTCGATCATGGGATAATGACCAATGACCTTAAATTAGACCTCGACTGGAATAAAAGTTTAGCAGCTATTAACGATAACGATAGTTAATTTCCTTCTTCGTTGATTTTAAATGGAAGATCGTCATGAAATCATAAGAATCGAATGTTCAAGATTTTACGTGTTTCGAAAGATATTATTTTTAAACAAAATAAATTCGAAATTAAAATTTTCTGTGCCGAAAGTGAAACGTGTTACAGAGCAAATTACAATATTTTTAAAAAAATTCTCAATTCAAACAGTGATCTCATGTAAGTTAAATTTTTCGAGTATTGGAAAAAGTCACGAACGAAAATTCTTAACAAAATGTAGGTCTCCTTACAAACAGAGCAATATGAAATATATTCAAATTTCCTAGATGGAAAATACTACAATATTGTTTACAAAATGACAATACGAGGGGGAGAAATACATTAAAAGCGGCGATGCCAACTTTATTCAAATAAAAAGCGCAAAAATACCTCAAAAAGCGCTAAAGTCGTTAAATTAGAATGAAACCAGAAGCACTAAAAAGCTGTAGGATTTGATGTTTGATATGAATAAAAAATACAAAAAGCAGAAAAAAAAATCCTGTGAATCCGATCACAGGGGAGATGTGTAAACATCTAGTAATTAAAAATTTTTTATGGCACTATTTTAAAATCAAACAGAAAGCGTCATCTATGTATCACTTATAACAAACAACTGCTAATATAAAAATATTTATTATTATTTATTAATTC
The DNA here is from genome assembly GCA_963682025.1 of Cordilura impudica. NCBI lineage: Eukaryota > Metazoa > Arthropoda > Insecta > Diptera > Scathophagidae > Cordilura > Cordilura impudica. Next base: position 347,727,504 of record OY821517.1, read on the forward strand.
AACTGGTTAATTTTAAATTTTTAATTTTGCATTTTTCGTTTTTCAGGGGCTTCTGTTAATATAAAATTATTTATTATTATTTTTTATTTCAACTGGTTAATTTAAAATTTCTAATTTTTAATTTTTCGTTTTTCATTTTCATTTTCATATTTCATATTTCACTTTTCATTTTTCAGTTTTCGTTTTTCATTGTTAATTTTTCATTTTTTATTTTCATATTTTATTTTCCATTTTTCGTTTTCCATTTTTCGTTTTTCGTTTTTCATTTTTAATTTTTAATTTTTAATTTTTAATTTTTAATTTTTAATTTTTAATTTTTAATTTTTAATTTTTAATTTTTTATTTTTTTATTTTCCTTTTTCATTTTTCATTTAAATTTTTTATTTTTCATTTCTAATTTTTTATTTTTCATTTATTATTTTTCATTTTTCATTTTTCATTTTTAAAAGCACTAGGAATTGTTGTTTGATATGAATAAGAAATACAAAAAGCAGAAAAAAAAATCATGTGAGTCCGATCACAGGGGAGATGTGTAAACATCTAGTAATTACAGATTTTTTTATGGCACTTTTTAAAATCAAACAGAAAGCGTCATCTTTGTATCACTTATAGCAAACAAAGATTTATTATTTATTAATTCAACTGGTTAATTTTAAATTTTTAATTTTGCATTTTTCGTTTTTCAGGGGCTTCTGTTAATATAAAATTATTTATTATTATTTTTTATTTCAACTGGTTAATTTAAAATTTCTAATTTTTAATTTTTCGTTTTTCATTTTCATTTTCATATTTCATATTTCACTTTTCATTTTTCAGTTTTCGTTTTTCATTGTTAATTTTTCATTTTTTATTTTCATATTTTATTTTCCATTTTTCGTTTTCCATTTTTCGTTTTTCGTTTTTCATTTTTAATTTTTAATTTTTAATTTTTAATTTTTAATTTTTAATTTTTAATTTTTAATTTTTAATTTTTAATTTTTTATTTTTTTATTTTCCTTTTTCATTTTTCATTTAAATTTTTTATTTTTCATTTCTAATTTTTTATTTTTCATTTATTATTTTTCATTTTTCATTTTTCATTTTTAAAAGCACTAGGAATTGTTGTTTGATATGAATAAGAAATACAAAAAGCAGAAAAAAAAATCATGTGAGTCCGATCACAGGGGAGATGTGTAAACATCTAGTAATTACAGATTTTTTTATGGCACTTTTTAAAATCAAACAGAAAGCGTCATCTTTGTATCACTTATAGCAAACAAAGATTTATTATTTATTAATTCAACTGGTTAATTTTAAATTTTTAATTTTGCATTTTTCGTTTTTCAGGGGCTTCTGTTAATATAAAATTATTTATTATTATTTTTTATTTCAACTGGTTAATTTAAAATTTCTAATTTTTAATTTTTCGTTTTTCATTTTCATTTTCATATTTCATATTTCACTTTTCATTTTTCAGTTTTCGTTTTTCATTGTTAATTTTTCATTTTTTATTTTCATATTTTATTTTCCATTTTTCGTTTTCCATTTTTCGTTTTTCGTTTTTCATTTTTAATTTTTAATTTTTAATTTTTAATTTTTAATTTTTAATTTTTTATTTTTTTATTTTCCTTTTTCATTTTTCATTTAAATTTTTTATTTTTCATTTCTAATTTTTTATTTTTCATTTATTATTTTTCATTTTTCATTTTTCATTTTTAAAAGCACTAGGAATTGTTGTTTGATATGAATAAGAAATACAAAAAGCAGAAAAAAAAATCATGTGAGTCCGATCACAGGGGAGATGTGTAAACATCTAGTAATTACAGATTTTTTTATGGCACTTTTTAAAATCAAACAGAAAGCGTCATCTTTGTATCACTTATAGCAAACAAAGATTTATTATTTATTAATTCAACTGGTTAATTTTAAATTTTTAATTTTGCATTTTTCGTTTTTCATTTTAATTTTTCATATTTTATTTTTAATTTTTCGTTTTTCATTTTTCAGTTTTCGTTTTTCATTGTAAATTTTTATTTTTTTTAATTTTATTTTTCAAATTTTATTTTTAATTTTTCTTTTTTCATTTTTCGTTTTTAATTTTTAATTTTTCATTTTTAATTTTTCATTTTTATTTTTTAGTTTTCATTTTTCATTTTTCATTATCATTTTTTATTTTTCATTTTTAATTTTTTTTTTATTTTTCCTTTTTTAATTTTCATTTATTATTTTTCATTTTTTATTTTTTATTTTTCACTTTCATTTTTTATTTTTGATTTTTCATTTTTCAGTTTTCGTTTTTCATTGTTAATTTTTAATTTTTTATTGTTCATATTTTATTTTCCATTTTTCTTTTTTCGTTTTTAATTTTTTATTTTTCATTTTTTATTTTTCATTTTTTTATTTTTTAATTTTCATTTTTCATTCTCATTTTTTATTTTTCATTTTTACTTTTCCATTTTTTATTTTTCCTTTTTTAATTTTCATTTATTATTTTTCATTTTTAATTTTTTATTTTTTATTTTTCATTTGTTATTTTTTATTTTTTATTTTTATTTTAATTTTTTATTTTCCATTTTTCATTTTTTTTATTTTTATTTTTATTTCCTATACCACCATGTGGTTTGGGTATAATGACTTTGCTGCTGTTTGTAACTACCAAAAACATTTGACCGAGACCCATCTTTTATTATAACGATCGAGTCAGAATCACTTTCTGTGTCGATTTAGCAATGTCCGTCTGCCCGTCCGTCCGTCTGTCTATGTGTCCATGTAAACCTTGTAATCAAACTACAGGTCGCAAATATGAATATATTTTGATGAAATTTGGCATATAAGCTTTTAATACCCATAGGATAAACGCTATTGAAATTGGTAAAATTTGGTCCATGTTCAGACCTATTCCTCATACAAATGAGCCCTATGAAATCGACATAAATTGCCAAAAGATCCAAAGTATCATATAGATCTCAGTCAAATTGGGTTTGCATGTGTTTATTATATCCATTAATCAGTAGTCCAAAAATAATCCCTTTAAGACAATTCTTAGTCATAGGCCCCATATAGAGCTGCTTCCCGATCTTCACTTAAATCTATCAAAAAACAAAAATATTGCACAGATATTTCTCAAATTTGGCTTGTATTTATTTTTAAAAATTTGGGGCAAAAAGTCTTTTGGGGTTATATGGGCAGGGGGCGATGAGCGTGGCCGATTTCCATTAAACTCGCCAGATACCTCAACGTCATAACACTGATAACTTGTGCCACGTTTCATGACTTTTGGTAAGGAAATAAAAATTTTGGGCGAAAAAATCTTTTCGGGTTATATGGGCAAGGGGCGATGGGTGTGGTCAATGTTGATGAAACTTTAAATTGTTCTTAATTAAGTTGATAAAGGGCTCTGGCTCTTCAATGTTCCACGAGCTCTTCTTATACTTTTTACCAAGAAATGTATGAAGCGATCCCACTGTGCAGCGTGACGGATTGAAACTTTAAACAGATGTATTATAAAGTTTCCACTTTCCAAAGAAGTAATTTTTTTAAACTACTGCCGCCATCTATACTTCAGATCGGGTTGTACTGTTCATAAATACGTGTGAGATTTTGTGAAAACAATTACCTCTTGTTTGATAATTTTTTGCCGATTCTTTAATATTTCTGTCAGCTCTCCTCAAAATTATAACTTAAAAAGTGCCGAGTCGATCTCATCTTTCATATGAATAAAATTTTCCGTGGATCCAATTATCCTGTTTGTTAATATTTTCGCTATTTGTATATCTGATTAAAGCCAAATAAGAACATTATACCTACTAATAAAGTACGAATATTTATAATTTTGAAAAGGACCAACTTTGCGCTTTTTTTATAAAAGGCGCTGAATGCATAAAAACCAATAAATTCAATGCGAAAAGCGCTAAGTTGGTGTTATAGATTAAGAGCGAGTGGTTTAAGGTAATTACGAATGCAATTGGTTTTTACGACCACATGAGGAAAAATTATATTTTTTTATAACTAATGAAACCACAGAGAGTCGTTGATGAAGATTCTATATTACTCAATGGATTCTTTGTTTCATTTAAAATTAATGAAGTTGATATATGCAAATTATAAATCAAATAAAGTTGTAACTTTACTGTAACATGGAGTAACTCACTGTAACATTAGAGTATTGAAAATGTTTTATGCAACCGAAATAAGTACAAACCAAATTAATTAATTTTTCATGTGATAAGTATGTTTGTTAATAGTTGTTCCATTAGCGCAATTTTCTAGCCAATCAGGCAACAAAAAAAAAATCATGTGAATCCGATCACATCTAGTAATTAAAGATTTTTTTATGGCACTTTTTTAAAATCAAACAGAAAACGTCTTCTATATACATATCACTTATAGCAATCAACTGCAGGGGCTCTGCTAATATAAAAATATTTATTATTATTTATTATTTTAATTTTTATTATTTCAATTTTAAATTTTTCGTTTTTATCTTTAATTTTTCATTTTTCATTTATTGTTATTATTATTTTTCATTTTTAAACTCTTTCTTTTGATTTATTTTTAATTTTTAATTTTTCGCTTTTCATTTTTTATTTTTAAATTTTTAATTTTTTATTTTTCATTTTTCATTTTTCATTTTTCATTTTTTATTTTTTCATTTTTATTTTTCATTTTTAATTGTTTGTTTTTCATTTTTAATTTTTTAGTTTTAATTTTTTATTTTTAATTTTTTATTTTTCAATTTTTATTATTAATTTTTTATTTTTAATTGTTTATTTTTCATTTTTAATTTTTCGTTTTTCATTTTTTATTTTTTATTTTTCATTTTTAATTTTTCATTTTTTATTTTTCTTTTTTTATTTTGCATTTTTCGTTTCTCTTTTTTTTAATTTTTAATTTTTGATTTTTTATTTTTAATTTGTTATTTTTTATTTTTCATTTTTCATTTTCATTTTTCATTTTTCATTTTTAATTTTTCATTTTTCATTTTTCATTTTTCAATTTTCAATTTTCATTTTTCATTATTCATTTTTCATTTTTCAATTTTCATTTTTCATTTTTCATTTTTTATTTTTAATTTTTTTTTCAATTTTTTATTTTTCATTTATCATTTATAATTTTTAATTTTTAATTTTTAATTTTTATTTTCATTTTTCATTTTTGATTTTTAATTTTTTATTTTTAATTTTTCATTTTGGAACAGGTTATTAAATATCATAATTTTTTCACCAATACAATCATAAGTCACATCGATTTTGTCTTACGTCTTACATGTTACGCTGTTTTTGTGATTGTATTGTGAAATACAAATCCCCCGCCCTGCGCGTATAGATGTTTACACATCAAAAAAAAAAAAAAAAAAATCTTACAAGAAATGTGTCTTCTGAATCAGCATTCTATCCCACTTCCGCAAAACAAATTTATCATTCAAATATTTTTGTTGAGATAAACCAAACATTTTAATACATAATTTCATTCTGAGTATAAGAGATTCATACCAAAATAATTTTGAGAATAATACTTTGAAATTATATAAGAAATCAATATGAAACATTAATAATAAAAATAGTTTGGTCAACTAGTCTAAAGAATTTTTTGTTTACTAATTTTCTTGCCAATTTAAAAACAAAACTTAAATGAAAACAAAAAACAGGAAGAATTTGAAAAGATTTTATAATCGTAAACAACTAAGAAAATGTAGTTGGTCGACTAGTTGATACCTTACATCGTGAGATTTTATAAAGGTGGAATTTGAAATTTCAGAGAAATAATTTTTAATTTGTCTGATGCCAAAGTATTTACAAATATTTCTGACGAGTGTTAAAATTTACAAATATTCTTCTTTAAAATAAATCTTTACTTGTTCGTAGTACAATTTATATACCTATGTACTCAGTAGGTACAGTGGGTAACAAAACATTCGGAACTTTTACAAAATTCTGAATTTGCCAATATTGTTTTTTTTTTCAAATATTTTCGCGTTATTTCCTAAAATTATGATTTTTTTTTGCAAAGTCCTTTTTTGGTGCATTCTCTATCGAAAGATAGCAAATTTATTAAAAAAATACAATTAAAAAAAAAAAAAAAATAAACGAAAAAAATATTTTTTTTAGCGATGACAACAAAAATGGAAACTTGATAACTTCTGGTTTTGGAGAAAATGTATAAAATCTTAACCGTTATTTTCCTTCAACTCTTTTTTGAACACAATTGTATTTTTCAATGTTTTAATCTTAAATAGCAGAGCCCAGCACTCGAAATTCGTGTGCAAATTCTAGGAAATATTATTTTTTCATTCAATTTTTTTTCTTTCAATGTTTTTTTAAATCTATATATATACATATCTGTGGTCACAAGCGATAACCGCCTAAGTCGACTTAAGTTATGTATGCTATCATATTCACTAAAAACGCTTTATATTTACGTGAAATCCCCATTTGTCTAACACTGTTTCATAAAAATTATTAATGAAAACGTACTGACCTAAGTCGTAATGAAGCCCCATTACATTTATATAAAAAGTTATTTTTCTCGAAAGTATGGTATTCGACGATTTGGGTTATCTTTGCTATCATGTTCTACTAAAAACGCTTTATATTTACGTGAGATCCCCATTTCTCTAATACTGTTTATTAAAAAGTTATGAATGAAAACATTCTGACCTAAGTCGTAATGAAGCCCCATTACATTTATATAAAAAGTTATTTTTCTCAAAAGCATAATTTTCGACTTAGGCGGTTAATGCTTGTGACCACAGATATATGAAATTTATGAATATATAAAATTGATTATATTGTGAATTATAAAATTCATTAAATTTCACTATAAATATTTGATGAACACACAGAAGAAATATAAATGGGATTGTTATTAAATAATTTTATAAGTGCATGAATGCTTTTATTCGACACAGGGCGGTTAAAATGTACTCTTTTTTGAAACCATCAATAATAAATGCACAGGCGATGAATTGTGAATTTACTATAAATATTTTATTTTATTTAATATATTTAATATATTTTTAACACACATTATACATAAATTTTATCTTTCGGCACTTCTCCTCCATATGATCTAAAACTATGCCAAATTTCATACTCTGTTCGCGCAGTTTGCTTAAAAACTGGTCGAAAGTTTTATCTTCACGTATTAATATATACTAGCAGATTCCAGCGGTCGAAATTCGAGTGCAAATTCTAGGAAATTTTATTTTATACCTAAAGGTATGCTTCACAATTCAAGTCATTTTAAATGACATATTTTTTATTCCAATGCTAGCTGATATACAATGATTTTTGTTTTTTCATTCGGTGGAAAAATTGTTATATTTTTCGACGTACCTACTCTGGACCAAGCTACATATCGCTGCCCATGAGAAAAACATGGATTTTCCAAATTAAATCCGGCAACACTTAACGATTGCACTTGAATATAGAATATTATTTGTCAATTTTTTATTTAGCGATTTTTGATTTTGGCGATTTTTGTTTTTTGCTAATTTTTGATTTTGAAGATTTTTGTTTGTCTCGATTTTCGGTTTTAGCGATTTTTGATTTAGGCGATTTTTTAATTTGGCGATTCCGCCCATATTTTACACGACTACTGACATTGGTTATGGATTTACTTGTCAAGAGTTTCAAGACTATTGCTTCCACTAATCCTATCCCACCCATTTTTATCTGACCACTTACTTTAATATCTGATGGACTTGTGTAAAGTGTCAAAGATTTTCCTTTTAAAGAACTCAAGTTATATGATATTATGTATTTACTTTGCATGGGCGGTAGGGTTGCCCTTAATAAAAAAGTGTTCACACTCTAGGTCTCACCCCCTATAAATATGTGAATAGCAAAAAAAAAAACTGAGAAATACAAAGTTTTGGGTCAGTCAAAAATAATTTAGAGATGCCTCAACGCAACTGAAAATTTCAAGTGTGTTTATATGGGAAAATATGACTTTTTTAGATTTTACGAAAATTTCGTTCTATTGTTTAATTTTTTCGACAATTTGTTATATAAATCGATATCAGTACTAAATTATCTTTTCAAAAAGCTACATAACTTCAAAATGGAATAAAAACTCGCCAAGAAATAACAAATGCCCAAGACCACTTTTGTGCCAAAAAAAAAACTCTAGGTCATGAAATGTGATGAATATTTTTTCAATTTTAATAAATTGATTAAAGCCATAACTTTTTTTTTGGTTTCTAAGCCTATAGGTACTCAGATATGAAGTATAGTTTCATTACCACGTTGTTAACCTATTGCGAAATGAGAACAAAGATGGAAAATGTTTTTGATATAATTTTGAAAACTCCTTTTTTAAGTTAAAAAAATTTTGTTAAACAAAATTTCAAAAAATGGATCTGGCACTTTAAAGTCTTGTTAAATATATGTTAGAGATTAACTGTACCAATTTTGAAGTAAATTCCTGTGGGTGAATTTTTTTTTACAAAGAATTTTTTTTTTTGCGGATTTCGAGAAAAATGAGTTTTCTTGTGAAATATTCAGTAAATGTACTCTTTCTAAATGCTTTGTATCAAAAATTAATCAGTTATCTACTTTTAAATGTTATATTTTATCTTAATAGCCTAGGATTTCTGAAAAAAATAATATGACCCTATTAACACTTTTGGACTTGGGGTCGCATATGACCCCAAGCTAATGAAAGACAATTTATTCAAAAAATGCAAATATTTTGTAAGTCCTGTTGAATTTTTATATAAGACGCTTAAAATATATTAACCAAATGTGCAAGGGTTCCATGCTAAAAATTTGGAATAAATCGAACAATGTTAACCCATTCCTTGCCGAGGCCAAACTATGAATTTTGGCATATTTAAATAAACTAGCAGATTCCAGCCCTCGAAATTCGAGTGCAAATTGTAGGAAATTTTATTTTTTCATTAAATAAAAACCCTAAAGATATGCTAATCAATTATAGCCAATTCACAAATCAACACAAAAAAAAACAAACTCATTTTTATTACAAATACATTAACAAATTTAATAAACACACACATAGTATTGTATAATTTTATGTATGTGTTAGTATTTAACCAAAATAAAAGAAAATATTTAAAAATCTGTAAATCTGCAAAGCGGCTAAAAAGAAATGCCTTTCACATAATATTTGTTTGGTAAAAATCGGGATAAAATCGTAGAACAAAACATCGGTCACAAGAAATCGCCCAGCCTGTTAATATTACAAATAGATTAATTGCTCTAGTAAATTAGATGAGACCCTTACTATGGCTTGGGAAATAAAATTGTGCTATATATTACCGATTCTTATGGTTTGATGATTGTGATAATGTTTTAATTTGACGCCATTAACCCATTTGGACTTGGCGCCACAAATGACCCCAAGCTAGTATAGGACGATTAAGTCAAAAAATTCAAATATTTTGCAAATACTGCTTAATTTTGGATCACTTTAACCCTAGGAGCACATAAGGGTAAGTTTTCGTAAAATAAAGCACAATTTTATTTCCCAACTCATAGTAAGGGTTTCATCTAGTTTACTAGAACAAAATGTTCACCTAGAGTTTTTTGGCACAAAAGTGGTTGGGGGAATTTGGTATTTCTTGGCGAGTTTTTATTAGATTTTGAAGTTAATTAGCTTTTTGAAAAGATAATTTAGTACTGATATCGATTCATATAACAAATTGTCGAAAAAATTAAACAATAGAACGAATTTTTCGTAAAATCTGAAAAGTCACATTTTCCCCATATAAACACACTTGAACTTGACCCAAAACTTTGCATTTCTCAGTTTTTTGCTATTCGCATATTTCTAGGGGGTTGAGACTTTAAATTCGAACACTTTTTCCCCTCCATATAATGAAGGGACATTCTAATGGGCGGTGCCATGCCCACAGCTCCGATCATGCCCATTTTTTGTGAAACTAATCACATGACTAACTGGGTTCACGCAAAGGTGGGCTCCCTCTATTACATTACTCCAGATATATGACATTTAATATTTATTTTTTGTCCCACTACTCACATTAATAATGTATGACCTCAGAGAAATTTTCAAAGCTGTCTCTGTCACGGTTCTCGCGATATATGATATTGAATGATTATTTATATTAAAAATTCACTTTGAATAAAAAAATCATTTTGTATGGGAGGTGCCACGCCCAATAAAAATATCAAAAAATTTACAGCCTATAGTTCGTTGCAAATACACAATAAGACTCTGTTTGTCAGGAAGATCGGTGCAATGGTTTTGCCTCCTATAAGCTACAAACAGCATTTTAGGCTGATCTTGGTTTTTATCGTCCTATGAACAAACCACTGATATCGAAGAAAAATCATTTGGCTTGATTACATTTTCCTCAAGAACACATAAACTGGTGAATTGAAATACTGGAATATGGAATTGAAATACGGTTCTCTTTTGAGAGAGTCCAAGTTTAATTTTAGAGGCCATGATGGAAGAACGTTTGTACGACGACCAAAGGAAACAGACTAAACCTAAAACTGTTAAGTTTGGAAGTGGCAAAATTATGATATGGGGTTGTTTTTCGGGCCAAGCAATGTAATTAGATACAAGCCAATTGTAAATGTCTTAGTGTAGCCATGTGCGGAGGAAATTATGTCCCTGGTTTGGAAGTTCCAACATGACAATTACTCAAAATAAACCTAAAAAGTTATAACCTAAAAAGTTATAACCGAATGGCTATTAGTGTTTTGGAATGGCCGGCCCAATCAGTAGATCTCAATTGCAAAGAAAAATCTATCGGAACTTGTAGATCACGAAATTATACAAACAAGACAGATCTCATAGAGGCAGTTAATTCAGAGTGGCAAACAATTAAAATGGATATCATTAACAAAAATTAAGGGAAAGTTTTCAATTATTGTGTAGTAAAGGTTTCCAATGTTTTATCAACAGCATTAAAATGAATAATTTTAAGTTTCGTTATTTTTTTATGTTAAAAATTTTTCTTTTTTAAATAAGAAAAACATAAAACTTTTTAAATTAAAAATCTAACCCATAAAAACAAAGTTTTTATTAAAACTCTTTCTTTCCTTATGCATATGAGTTTTGAATATCTCCGTGACTGTGCGTGACTGTGTGTGACTATCTTAAAATTTATCTTTGGCCACAACAAGTCTATGGACAAAGTTTCAGATCCATCGGATGAGGGGAAGTGGGGTTTTAATCTCTCCGTGACTGTGCGTGACTATGTCAAAGTTAATCTTTATTCACAAGAAGTGTATGGACCAAGTTGAGATCGATCGGATAAGGGAAAATGGGTTTTAAATCACTCCGTGACTGGGCGTGACTAAGTCAAAGTTAATCTTTTTTTCACAGCAAGTGTATGGACCAAGTTTGAGATCGATCGGATGAGGGGAAATGACATTTAGATCACGCCGTGACTGTGCGTGACCACGCGTGACTGTGCGTGACTACCCCAAAATTAATCTGTAGTCACGACAAGACTATGGGCGAAGTTTCAGATCAATTGGATAAGGGGGAATGGAGTTAAAAGAAAGAGTTTAAAAAGAGTTTTTAATTCCATAATCCAATTTTTTGATATCGACCGTTCAAGTCGTCAAAAATATATTTTATTAAAAGTTTTCTTTGTATTGTCACTCATTGTATGTATGCGTATTTGTATAGGTTCAAGTAAATAAATTACTTATAGCGAAATAGTATAGACTGTGTTATTAGAGCGTTTCACCAAATTCTGATGGTCCAAAAAAAGTTTGAATATTTTTTCAGATTTTTTTTCTTTTATTTATACACCGATACTTTATTTTCACAAAACCAAATAAATTAATTTTTATTATCCGCGGTAAAAATTATTAATTTAATGGGCACTTGGGTGACACTAAAAGTAAAAATTAAGCATTTTCCAAATTCAAACCACAATTATTCGAAAATTGGCAATCTTTGGGCGTATAGTTAAATGCGTTAAATAAGACTTCGAAATACCTTTCATTTGATCATGATATTTGTATATTTTGGTACACATTTCATGTTTTTGGGGAGGCAATGACAATAACATTTTGAAGACCTTAATGTTACGTGAGTTATTGAGATTTGATAAAATTAAAACTTAAGTACTTTTATGAACATCAGAGTTCCCCTAAACATATAATTCTTACCTTGGATAAATTTCTTTAGTAGGCTAGTACTGTTCAAGAGAAAAAAGTAAAAAAAATTGTTTCATACTAATTATTTCATCGTTTTCATCCTTCCCGGAACGACCTTAAAATATTCTGTAAAAATGCCTAAAAATCTTTTGGGTCATAAAAATTCATATACCGCCTTAAGAGTTACAAAACTGAAAAAAAAAATAAATAAAAATCATTTTAGGTGAAAAGCCCTACTGTGGCATCATTACTCGTATTATTCATGTTTGTTTTTTTAATAGTCGTATTATTTTTGTTTCACCTCAGTGTTTATAAAGTCAACTAAATATAAACAAACAACATTAAACGTGTCTGCTAATGTATTTACTAATCCTTGAATTAAATTATTGATATATATTACAAAAAGTAAATAAAAAATTAAAGAAGATTATTTGAAAATACAAACTAAAATTGTTTTAAAATATTTATCAAGATGAGGGGAATGAAGGTATAAGTTAAGCATTCCATTAATAACTCATTGAAATATGGTTCTTAGTCATAAAAATCTTGTTGGTTTTTAATCAATATATTTATTGTTATTGTGCAGAAGTTTGGTATAGTAAAGGAGCAAAATCGTTCGAGGGGTTCAAAAGTTATAAGTGCAAATGTAAGCGCAAAAAAATGTTTGTGTTGTAAAATATTCCACCAAATAACAAACCGAGTTTTGAATACTTCAAAAACGTTTTGTTTTAAAACCCGATTTTGGGTTTGTTTTAAAAGCCGGTGTCAAATAATGGATTTTACGATATTTTCCTAAATACTAAATTTCAATAAAAAAAAATCATGTGAGTCCGATCACAGCGAAGATGTGTAAACATCTAGTAATTAAAGATTTTTTTATGTCATTTTTTAAAATCAAACAGAAAGCGTCATCTATGTATCACTTATAGCAAAAACTGTTTCAGCTAATTCAACAACCGTTTGCTGTAAAACGTTAAAAATATCCTAATATAAACGTATATAAGTGATACATAGATGACGCTTTTAAAAAAGTGGCATAAAAAAACAATTTTATATCATCATTTTTTCACCAATACAATCATAAGTCACACAGCGTTATCTGCTTCAGCTCACACCGATATGAGTTACGCTGTTTTTGTGATTGTATTGTGAAATAGAAATTTACCCCCCTGCGCGTATAGATGTTTACACATCAAAAACTGATTTATTTTCGTAAAAAAAAAATTTACGTCTTTACGTCTTTAAGAACTAACCATCATCTTTACTTAATAATACAAGTAATATACAGATAATATTGCAGTTCAAATTAACAGTGCGGGGCGTCCATGAACTAAATTGTTTTTTTTATTAAAATTGGCGTTAAATATGAGAAATGCACTGTGAACTGGTCTAATTTTATTCATTATTAAAAAAAAACTTGGAACAAAATTTTCGAAACCACTATTATCGCCAGTTTTCTTTTTTGTTTTGCAGGATCTTTAATTTATTTTAAAGTAAAAATTTGCTGCTTTTACGTTCCAAATTAGAACTTTATGAAGTTTTCGTAGTGCTTATCAGCAGCAGTGTATTTTTATAATGAACATTGTGGTTTAAGTTTATTTTGAACAAAAAATCAAAAATTCCCAGTAAATGCAATTTAAAATCACTAACAAAATATTTGAAAATATCGAATAATTCAGCGAAAAAATATCGCTTTCTCTAATAACTTAGAAACCAAGATATAATTTTTTTTTTAATTTAAAAATATTTTCACATATATATTTTTTCTCAAATATTTATTTTTCAATTTAATTTCTTTTTCCAAATAAACAATTGGTTAAGTAGAAAACTATCATTATTACTAACTCACTGGTTAGCTGATCTGAAGATTCTATAGCGCGGAATGATTAATAATTATTTAATATAATTATCACATTTATAGCTCCATACTAGTTTTGCCGGCGAAATTTGTACCCCACAGGTTAATTAACAGAAAATAAGTCCAGAATATTATTTTTTGCAATTATTAAAATATTATCAACAAGTTTTATCGAAATCTTTCCACAAATATATATTATTTCGATATTTTGTTTAAAAAAAATGTAAATATCCTTAAATTTGACTTTTAACTTTAAAGGGGGACAATTTATAGTGTCTCAATTTAAACTTAATTTTCAGGATTGAGAACTTATATAAAGTGGTATAATATCTGGACAAAAGATATTTGAAATATGAAAACACGAAGTATGAAAAATCACATTTTTCTTCAAATCCGCTGAAATAAAAACGCTGCCGTCGCCAAATATCTAAATATTTGGCATTTTTAATCAGATATATTTTCTTAATAAGACCTTTAAGTCCAAGCGTTGATTTCGGAAAATTTCTTGAACAAAATTTTTGACAAAGTAAAATTGGAGATTTTGAAATAGGGCTAAAAAATACGTACCGTTTTGACATTAATTTAGAACGGCATAAGAATAGACGAGATGCAAAATATTTTACATAAAATCATTTTGGGATCAGGAGAATGCAAAAATATTGTTGTTGTAAATTATTTCAATGTCTTTAAAAATGTGAGCTCGATTTTCTTAATCAAGTGATAATAATTCAACCGATAATAGATTTTGTTGTTTTATTAGATAGATTATGGTTTCTTAATTTAATTGAAACGCATTTATTAATATCAAAATTTTTGTGAAAAATGATTTTTATACCCTATACCACTATGTGGTTTGGGTATAATGACTTTGTGCTGCTGTTTGTAACAACCAAAAATATTTGACCTAGACCCATCTTTAATTATACCGATCGAATCAGAATCACTTTCTGAGTTGATTTAGCAATGTCCGTCCGTCCGTCCGTCCGTCCGTCCGTCCGTCCGTCCGTCCGTCCGTCTGTGTGTCCATGTAAAGCTTGTAATCAAACTGCAGGTCGCAAATATGAATATATTTTGATGAAATTTGGTATATAAGCTTTTATCGGCCATGGGATGAACGCTATTGAAATTGGTGAGAATCGGTCCATGTTCAGACCTAGCCCCCATACAAATTACCCATATGAAATCGACATAAATTGCCATAAGATCCAAATTGTCATATAGATCTTACTCAAATTGGGTTTGTATGCGTTCATTACATCCACTAATGAGTAGTCCAAAAATGATCCCTTTGACCCCGTATAGAGCTGCTTCCCGATCTTCACTTAAATCTATTAAAAAACAAAAATATTGCACTGATTCTTCTCAAATTTTGTTTGTACATATTTTTGCAAAATACAAGAGACTTTTCCAAACATGATCAGGATCGGTCCATTTTTGGACCTAGTCCCTTTATAGATATAGCATCCGATATGAACTTTTTCATATCTGCGGCCAAAAAAATTAATAAAAATCCCACTCAAATTTGGTTTTTGCTTATTTTCAATGTCCAGTTAGTTGGGCCTAAGAGATAGGGTTTCTAAACGCATGGTATAGGGTATCGTATAGTCGGTCTAGACCGACTATAATTTTCTTACTTGTTTTTTGATAATTTTTACATATAAATTCATATTTGAACTTTGAACTCAATGCGCGTCCAGAAAGCATTGTCCGATTTGGCTCAAATTTTGCGCATTAAAGTTTTAGATCCAGTGTCACAACCGCACACTTCAAAATTCGACCAAAAAATTTTTTCATACAAACCGCTGTCACCCTAATGTGTATCTTTTTCTTAAACAATTACATTTTCTTTAAAAAAGTAAAATTACTTAAAAATGCAATTTCCTTTAAAATATATATTTTCATAAAAAAGTACATTTTTTTCAATAGTAAATTTTCTTTAAAAAATTACCTTTTCTTAAATAATAATTTGTGCTTTTTGTAAAAAGCACCTTTTCATAAAAAAAAGTTCATTTTTTTAATAAATTATCATTCCTTAAAAAATACAAGTTCTTAAAAAACCACATTTTCTTAGAAAGTTCCTTTTATTTAAAAAATACGTTCTCTTAAAAATGTAAATTTTCTAAATAAAGTAGCTTTACTTTAAAAATAAGTGTTCTTTTTTAAATAAGTGTTTCTTTTTTAAAGTATCATTTTTGAAAAAGTACTTTTACTACAAAAATACATGTTGTTAAAAAATCAAATTTCATTAAAAAGTTCCTTTTATTGAAAAAATACCTTTTCTTAAAAAAGTCAATTTTCTTATTAAAGTACCTTTTCCTAAAAAGGTATCTTTTCCTAAAAATGTACCTTTTTTCCTAAATAAGAGCTTTTTGTAAAAAGTACATTTTTCTTAAAAAATTACCTTTGAAAAGGTACTTTATCTTAAAAAAAGTGCTTTTAATTAAAAGATACATGTTCTTAAAAACCAAGTTTCCTTAAAAAGTTCCCTTTATTGAAAAAGTACCTTTTCTTAATAAAGTAGCTTTTTCTGTAAAAATGCCTTTTCCTTAATAAATGCTTTTTGTGCAAAAGCACTTTTTTAACACAGGACCGCTTCTTAAAAAAGTACATTTTCTTTAAAAAAGTACATTTTCTTTAAAAAAGTACCTTTTCTTTAAAAAAGTACGTTTTCTCGAAAAAGTACCTTTTCTTAAATAAGTACATTTTTTAAGAGAGTACATTTTTTTAAAAAAATACTTTTTCGTAAAAAAAAAACTATCTTAAAAAATACATGTTAAAAAAAACAAATTTTCTTAAAAAGTTCCTTTTTTTAAAGTACATTTTCTGAAAAAAGCAAATTTTGCCGGGCACCATTAAATCACAGTTTACATTTTCTTTTTAAAAAAAGTGCATTTATTTAACAAAGCAAATTTTTTTAATAAGTACTATTTCTTAAAAAAGGAAATTTTTTTAAAAAATTTTCATTCTCCTTTAAAATTTACCTTTTGTTTAATATAGTACCTTTTCTAAAGAAAGTACCTTTTCTAAAAAAATACATTTTCTTAAAAAAGTACATTTTCTTAAAAAGAATCTTTTCTTAAAAAAAAGTAAGTTTTCTTAAAAAATACCTTTTCGTAAACAAGTATTTTTTCTTAAAAAAGTACCTTTTCTAAAAACGATGTTTTATATCAGTATATTTTCATAAAAAGTACCTTTTCTTAAATAAGTGAATTCTATTTAAAAATTACCTTCTCGTAAAAAAGGAACATATCATAAAAAAGTAATTTTTTTAAACACAAGATCTTAAAAACCACATTTTCTTAAAAATGACATTTTCTTAAAAAATTACGTTTTCAAAAAAAAAAAAAAAAAAAATACGTTTTCTTAAAAAATTACCTTTCGTAAAGTCCTTTTTCTTTAAAGAAAAACCTTCTCTAAAAAAATGACCATTTATTAAATAAGTGCATTATCGTAAAAGAGAGCTTTTTCTTAAATAAGTAAATTTTTAAACATTTTCGTAAAAAAGTACTTTTTTTAAACACAAGTTCTTAAAAAACACATTAGTTTAAGAAAGTATCTTTTCTTAACAACGTACATTTTCTTGAAAAAGTACATGTTCTGTTAAAAAAAGTGCATTATTTTAAAAAGCAACCTTTTCGTAAGTAGTTTTACTTTTTCTCAAAAAAGTACCGTTTCTTTAAATAAAATAAATTTTCTTAAAAATTTACCTTTTCCTAAATAGAGATTTTTGTAAAATGTTCCTTTTCTTAAAAAAGTAAATTTTTTTTAATAAAGTGCTTTTTGTAAAAAAGTACATTTTCTTAAAAAAATACATTGTCTTGAAAAATTTCCTGTTTAAATATAAATGCCTTTTCTTAGAAAAGTACATTTTCTTAAAAAAGGATCCTTTTTAAAATAAAAACCATTTCTTTAAAAAATTTAATTTTATTTAAAAATTTATCTCTCTTAAAAAATTAAATATTCTTATAAAAGTAGCTTGTCTTAAGAAAGTGTCCCTTTTTATAAAAGTTATTTTTCTTAAAAAGTACCATTTCCTTAAAAAGTATATTTCTTTAAAAAGTTATCTTTTATTAAAAAAGTACCTTCTTTTTAAAAAAGTACCTTCTTTTCAAAAAAGTACCTTTTCTTAAAAAATACTTTTTGTTGCGTAAAGATAAATTTATATTAGTATCGAAGGATTAAATGGATTCTTGTTATAAACTGAAATCCCGTTTTGTGAATTCATAGTTGTAATAGTATTTATTTTTTGATCACAAAAATTTTTCTATATTCCAGATATTTTTTAACTTTAAACTTTTTTAACTAAAAAAGACAACAAATTTTTTTACAAAATTTTTTAAACTCAAAAAATTCCACCTCAATTTTTTGCACCAATACTTTTTTCAACTTATAGTTTTTTATATAATATATATGTACTAGCAGATTCCAGCCCTCGAAATTCGAGTGCAAATTCTAGGAAATTTAATTTTTTCATTAAATAAAGACCCTAAAGGTATGCTAATCAATTATAGCCAATTCACAAATCAACACAAAAAACAAACTCAGTTTTATTACAAACACATTAACAAATTTAATAAACACACACATAGCATTGTATAATTTTATGTATGTGTTAGTAGCAACTTTAAATGCAATTTACTCAAAATAAAGGCAAAAATTTAAGAATCTGTAAATCTGCAAAACGGCTAAAAAGAATATACGTTTGGTCAAAATCGGGATAAAACGGTAGAGCAAAACATCGGTCACAAGAAATCGCCTAGCCTATTAATATTGTTTAACCAAAAAAAAATTTTTTTTGACTAAAAAATTGTGTTTGAAATCAACAAATTATGTCAACAAATTTTTTTAAACTCGATGTAAGAAAACCACCTTAATTTCTTTCACAAAAAATTTTTGTTTTCAAAAATTTTTACTTCAAAAATTTTTCCCTGCTCAAAAAATATTTTCGCCTTAAAATTGCTTTTATGTGTATAAATTTTTTAACTCAAACAAATTTTTGTAACTATAAAATTATGTTTGCAATCAAGAAATTATTTTACAAGTTTTTTAAACTCGAGAAAAGAAAACCACATTAATTTTTTTCACAAAAAATTTTTGTTTTCAAAAATTTTTGTTTTCAAAAATTTTTACCTCAAAAATTTTTTCCAGCTCAAAAAATATTTTCGCCTTAAAATTGTTTTGTATGTGTATACAATTTTTTTACCTCAAAAAATTTTTTTTGACTAAAAAATTGTGTTTGAAATCACCAATTTTTTTAAAATCGAGGAAAGAAAACATCCTTAATTTTTTCACAAAAAATTGGCTCAAAAAATATTTTCGCCTTAAAATTGTTTCCCCACTAACTCGAAATTATTTTTCCACTTCAAAATATTTTTGTTGACTCAAGATTTTTTTCAACAATTTTTTCTTAAAATTTTTAAGCTTATTTTTTCTGTAGTAGAGATTTAAAATTATATTATAGGTCTGCATTCTATTTCAAATATTTAGAATTTGATATTTAAAATGTCTACTTTAATGTTCATTATAAATTAATAATTAATAATTAAATCAATTTTAATTAATAAATTAATTATAAATTTGGCCAATTTTCCTAATGATGCAATAATTCGCATAACATTAATTTTATAAAACCTCCTTCAAATCATCAAATAGTATTTTTATTAAAATGGCATAAGTACATGCATATTTATTTATAACTTTATTACGTTTGTTATTTATTTAAAACATAAACATCATGATTATAAATGCAAAAGAAATACAAATTGTCGTCATAAAACACGGACTACCCAAAAATTCATTTTTTTTAACTCATTCGAACAAATGATGATTGAAAAGTGCAAATATCATCAAACTAAAACGTGATATCATAAAGATTTATTTTATTTTTAATACAAACAAATATGTCTTCTATACATAAGTAAGACAAGGACATGTGTATTTTCCCTCATAAAATGAAATAAAAGAAAAGAAGACGCTATTTTGTCTGCCAGTGCAATAAAATTTTAGCTGAATCTTTAATATTGTTTAAATTAAGCATTTAGCAGTTTTTGTGAAAGGCACATTGGACTTTTATTAAAGGTCGTGTTGCCTTTTTGGCAACCAACTCATTATCCCACAGAAATGTGTCACACAGAAATTAATTGGTATTTATTAGGAAAAGTTTTCTTTAGATATGTTGAGAATAGTATAGAAAATATTTAAATGAAATTGTTAGCAGAAACTAAAAGAAGAACAAGACATCAAGTAGTTTTAAAATAAGGAAAACCACAATTTATAATTGTTTCTGTAATAAAAAAAAAAGAAAAATATCATCTATTCAATGAGTGATCACTTATCAGTGGAAAAAACTTTTTTGAGAAAAAAAAAACCAATGATTTACTCATAAACAATATTAGTTTAGAATAAATATACTTCAAATATAATTTCAATAGCACTATTTATTACTTTTGAGGCCTATGTATTTCACAAAAGCTTTGATACAAAAAATTATAGAATCGTTTCGTTTAAAAAAGGATTTAAAAAAGCGATTTGACGATTTATTTAGTATTGTGCAGATAATTATTTCAATGAAGATATAATAATTATTCTTTTTCTTGGTTTGCAGAAATTATTTCAATCGTAATTTTTAAAGGAGAAAAAGTCATTAGCTTGAGCTTTGGAAATTTTCTGATTTAAAACCAACAAATTGGTAAAAAATATTGGGAACTTGAAATAACGCGCCAAATACGCTTTGAACAAAATAGTATATACGAGGCGTAGTTAACACAGCCATTAAGATAAAAATACTCGTACAAAAAAGTAAATTTGATTTTTTTTTTTAAGTAAAAATGTTTGTTGGAGCTTCATTCGAACTTATTTTTTTAATTATTTTGCTTTCAGAAGCTGCAAAACGAAATACTATACCAAATATTAAATCAAATTTAAAATAGAAGTTCCATACTTATAGTTCATATATTGTTTTGTCGGGGCTACTATATTTTTCTTAAAGATTAAATCTTTACAATAAAAAATTGTGGAAATATGTAAACAAATAAAAACTAAGGAAGAAGAAGCATTTTCGAATAAATATTTATTTATTTGTAGTATAAAAAATAAAATTATATTTACAAATAAAATAAATTTAAAAAAAATTAGTAAAGGAAAATAAAACAAAAAATAAATAAGTAAATAAGATAAATATTAATTGAAATACATAACGTAAAAACTAAATAAAATAAATAAATAATAATAATAATAAATAAATGAAATAAACAAGTAAAATAAAATAAATAACATAATTGAAATATATTAAGTAAAAACAGAAATAAAATAAAAAATAAATAAGTTGATAAAATAAAATAAATAAAATAAATAAAATATATAAAATAAATAAAATAAATAAAATAAATAAAATAAATAAAATAAATAAAATAAATAAAATAAATAAAATAAGTAAAATAAATAAAATATATAAAAGAAATAAAATAAATAAAATAAATAAAATAAATAAAATAAAATAAATAAAATAAATAAAATAAATAAAATAAATAAAATAAATAAAATAAATAAAATAAATAAAATAAATAAAATAAATAAAATAAATAAAATAAATAAAATAAATAAAATAAATAAAATAAATAAAATAAATAAAATAAATAAAATAAATAAAATAAATAAAATAAATAAAATAAACAAAATAAATAAAATAAATAAAATAAATAAAATAAATAAAATAAATAAAATAAATAAAATAAATAAAATAAATAAAATAAATAAAATAAATAAAATAAATAAAATAAATAAAATAAATAAAATAAATAAAATAAATAAAATAAATAAAATAAATATAATAAATATAATAAATAAAATAAATAAAATAAATATAATAAATAAAATAAATATAATAAATAAAATAAATAAAATAAATTAAATAAATTAAATAAATTAAATAAAAGAAATAAAATAAATAAAATATTTAAATTTATAAAATAAATAAAATAAATAAAATAAATAAAATAAATAAAATAAATAAAATAAATAAAATAAATAAAATAAATAAAATAAATAAAATAAATAAAATAAATAAAATAAATAAAATAAATAAAATAAATAAAATAAATAAAATAAATAAAATAAATAAAATAAATAAAATAAATAAAATAAATAAAATAAATAAAATAAATAAAATAAATAAAATAAATAAAATAAATAAAATAAATAAAATAAATAAAATAAATAAAATAAATAAAATAAATAAAATAAATAAAATAAATAAAATAAATAAAATAAATAAAATAAATAAAATAAATAAAATAAATAAAATAAATAAAATAAATAAAATAAATAAAATAAATAAAATAAATAAAATAAATAAAATAAATAAAATAAATAAAATAAATAAAATAAATAAAATAAATAAAATAAATAAAATAAATAAAATATATAAAATAAATAAAATAAATAAAATAAATAAAATAAATAAAATAAATAAAATAAATAAAATAAATAAAATACATATAGTAAATAAAATAAATAAATTAAATAAAATAAATAAAATAAATAAAATAAATAAAATATATAAAATAAATAAAATAAATAAAATAAATAAAATAAATAAAATAAATATAATAAATAAAATAAATAAAATAAATAAAATAAATGAAATAAATAAAATAAATAAAATAAATAAAATAAATAAAATAAATAAAATAAATAAAATAAATAAAATAAATAAAATAAATAAAATAAATAAAATAAATAAAATAAATAAAATAAATAAAATAAATAAAATAAATAAAATAAATAAAATAAATAAAATAAATAAAATAAATAAAATATATAAAATAAATAAAATAAATAAAATAAATAAAATAAATAAAATAAATAAAATAAATAAAATAAATAAAATAAATAAAATAAATAAAATAAATAAAATAAATAAAATAAATAAAATAAATAAAATAAATAAAATAAATAAAATAAATTAAATAAATAAATAAAATAAAATAAAATAAAATAAATAAAATAAATAAAATAAATAAAATAAATAAAATAAATAAAATAAATATAATAAATAAAATAAATAAAATAAATAAAATACATATAGTAAATAAAATAAATAAATTAAATAAAATAAATAAAATAAATAAAATAAATAAAATAAATAAAATAAATAAAATAAATAAAATAAATAAAATAAATAAAATAAATAAAATAAATAAAATAAATAAAATAAATAAAATAAATAAAATAAATAAAATAAATAAAATAAATAAAATAAATAAAATAAATAAAATAAATAAAATAAATAAAATAAATAAAATAAATAAAATAAATAAAATAAATAAAATAAATAAAATAAATAAAATAAATAAAATAAATAAAATAAATATAATAAATAAAATAAATAAAATAAATAAAATAAATAAAATAAATAAAATAAATATAATAAATAAAATAAATAAAATAAATAAAATAAATAAAATAAATAAAATAAATAAAATAAATAAAATAAATGAAATAAATAAAATAAATAAAATAAATAAAATAAATAAAATAAATAAAATAAATAAAATAAATAAAATAAATAAAATAAATAAAATAAATAAAATAAATAAAATAAATAAAATAAATAAAATAAATAAAATAAATAAAATAAATAAAATAAGTAAAATAAATAAAATAAATAAAATAAATAAAATAAAGAAAATAAATAAAATAAATAAAACAAATAAAATAAATAAAATAAATAAAATAAATAATATAAATAATATAAATAAAATAAAAAAAATAAATAAAATTAATAAAATAGATAAAATAAACAAAATAAATAAAATTAATAAAATAGATAAAATAAACAAAATAAATAAAATTAATAAAATAAAATAAACTTGAAAGAGGCTTTCTGTTATTGAATTTTCACCAACTTTCCGAGGTGAAACGCAATATTTACGTGGAGTGCATGATGACATATTATTTAATCAATGTCAGGAGATCAGATAATTATTTTTCGCCGTTAACCTAAAGTCGTATAAAAGCATGTTTTAAAATTTTTTTCTATTTTATTTATACTTATTACAGCTAAGCCTAAATTTGAAACTAGTTGTTCACTAGTACCGGGTACACTTCTCGCCAACCACAATAAACATTGCATCGAAGCTTCGTCTGGAAGATCCAATATAAAATTTTATTTGCTTAAAAAATTTTAGGAAAGTTGACGCTTTAGTGTTTTTCGAACCTTCTTCCCAACTAACGATACGATTTTTACTGCCTATACCAATTTGTGGTCAGGGTATTATGAGTTTGTGCTGATGTTTGTAACTACCAAAAATATCTGACCAAACTCAGCATTTGTTATACCAATTGACTTAGAATCATTTTCAGAGTCAATTTAGCGATGTCCGTCTGTCCGCCCGTCTGTTTGTCTGTCTGTAAGCAAACCACAGGTCGCAAATATGAATATCTTTTCATGAAATTTTTATATAAGCTTTTCTCAGCATGAACGATATTGAAATAGGTAAAAATGGATGCATGTTCAGACCTAGTCCCCATACAAATGAGAAATTACCCAAAGATTCAAATTATCATATAGATCTAGGTCAAATTTAGTTTATGTGTGTTTATTACACTCAATAATAACTACTTCATTTTCAGTCATAGCCCCCATATAAAAGTGATCGCGATTTTTACTTAAATCTAGCGAAAAAGAAAAATGTAGCACAAATTTTTCTGAAATTCGAAAAATAAGGGACTTTACTATATATAATTGTAATTGGTCCATTTTTCGTTCTAGTTCCCATACAGAAATAGCATCCAATATGAACTATTTCATATCGACAGGCAAATTTATATCAATGCCACTCAAATTTCGTTAATGCTTATTTTATATATCCAATTAGTTGGACCTAAAACACTTTTCTCTAATCGCATGATATAAGGTATCGTAAAGACGGTCTAGATCGACTATAAATTTTTTTCTTTTTCACTATGGCCCTTGGATTCAATTTTTATGTTTTTCCAAACTTACGAGTCTTGTAAACGAAATATTTTGAATACTCATAAATAAAAAAAAAATGGTTTTATTTCGTATTAATAACTAAATACCATAGAATTCTTTTCAGAAAAATATAGTGTTACTAACAATGCGTTTTTATAACACTTTTAAAATTTTCTATATTTTATATCTATGATATTAATAGGCAAGACGATTTTTCGTGACGTAAGTTTCACAGTTTTACCCCGATTTTGACAAAAAATTTATCATTTGAAAGGTATTTCTTTTTAGCTGTTACCCAGATTTACAGATTTTCATCGACTGGAATATTTTTTGTTGCTACTAACACATACATAAAATTATACAATGCTATGTGTGTGTTTATTAAATTTGTTAATGTGTTTGTGTTAATGTGTTGAGTTTGTTTTCTTCATTTAAAATGAGTTGAATTGTGATGCATACCTTTAGGGTCTTCATTAAATGAAAAAATAAAATTTGCTAGAATTTGCACTCGAATTTCGAGTGCTGGAATCTGCTAGTTAATATAATTTCCCTTAAAGCCAAAAATTACATTGTCATGATTAGCCGTAATTTACTTTTGGTTCCATAATTTACAAAAATGTCATTATATTAAGTCGTCATTTAACTAGTTGCTGTTAAGCGAGGGTTGGGTGTAATGTATAAAAACATTAAACAAAACACAAACTTGTTAGATAATTATACTTTATAACATACAAATTATTTGCCAAATCACAGAACATTTGTTTCAATTGAAATTTATAATAAATAGTTGGAATTATTATTAATTGACTTCTTTTTTTTATACGATTATTAAAAAAAACCGGTCTTTGGGTGCTCATTCTTTTTAACATTTTAGCTTTAGGAGTGAAAATTATTTGAATAAATTTAATTAATTTTTTTAAGATTCGCTCAAATTTAATTTATATTTTCATATAAATTAGTCACAGCTTTAAGTTGCTGCTAAACTGGTTTGATTTTAAATGAAGTGACTTTCGCTATTAGCAGCAAAGATTTATTATTAAATCTGTAATTTTGAAAATAATGAGAAAAAGTATTAAAAGTAGAAATATAATCTAAAGTATTAATTAAAAGATTTGACCTTAGGTCTTAAATAATAATTAAACTTGTAATACTTTATGAATAGTACTTCAGAAATAATAAAAAATAGAACGTCCACCCTATAATTAGACAACAAATAAAAATATATATGTATAAAGGTGATCGCATTTTAAATTTCTTTCAAATCAGAAGTATACAAGTATACAATATTGTTGTTGAACAGCTTCTAAAAATTACAATATAAAGTTATTATTAATTTAAATATCAAATTTAAATTGCGTACTGAAATAAAATATTTATATGTGACAGGGAAAGTTAAAAGGGACCTATGGGTGAAAAAAATCGATTTTTACTGTTTTGGTGATTCTTATAACAGACACGCTCTTTCTAATGCATCTAACCGCAGCTCTCTAACTGGATTAGTTTTGTCATAAATTAGGTTCAAAATTGACACTTTTGATAAAAAAAACTGTAAAAAAGAATCCGATGTGACGAACTTTTCTGCAATTGATCTAATTTGCTTGAAACTCGTCACTCAGGGGTTTTCGGGGTCCTGATTACGCATTTGGTATTAGATTTTAAAAATCCAAAATAGCGGATCCAATATGGCAGATTAGTTTTTTTTTAAATTGATCAGAGTTGTTTTAAAATCGTTACTCAAAGGTTTTTTGCGGTCTCTGATTATGAATTTAAAGTCGGATTTTTAAAATTAAAAAAAGCGGATCCAATTTGGCGGATTATATATATTATTATATTATACTATATCAGCACTTTTCATTGGCCATTTAATTCCCTTCTTCAATAAGTACCAATAAAGTATCCTGAAACGAGCATTTAGTGGGTTAAAATGTTCTGTGAATATGTTCTGCGGCAAATTTAACTGGGAAATGTGGAAGACGAGAACTTCATCCGGTCATGTTAAATCACTGAAAATATGAATTTTTATTTATCACGTTAGATAAATTTTCCTAAATTTATATTTTTACACCTAATATATTATTTCAATGGGTTTAATTAATATAATGTATTAACCCTTAACTCGAATTTTGCCTGGAATTTTTATTTTCTTTTCTAAATTGGCAAAAGCTGAAATTAAGGAATTTCAAGGATTATAATGTTCCGCTTTTTAATGATTTTAATTTACGGATTTATTTTTATGTAGTTTTCGAAACAAATTACGATGTTTTCAACAACGATTTAATTATTAATTTATTTCAGTTCAGTGCTTGAATTACAAACGATATCCAACTGGGATCCTTCGTCTTCTTCATTATCTTTTTTCTGGAATATGTATTAACTCGACCAACATTTTTCTCTATTTTCAATTTTTTGACAAAAAATTAAAATTATCGCGGGTGGAAACTTCAAAATCGAAATTTTTCGCGACTTTAAATCTTATGTATACAATTTTCCGATGAAGTTTTCGTCTTCGACAACCCCAAATGAAATTTTATGCAGAAATATTCACAGAACATTTTTATACCCTCCCCACCTCAGTGGCAGAGGGTATATATAGGTTTGTCATTCCGTTTGTAACGCATCGAAAAACTAATTTCCAACCCCATAAAGTATATAAAGGGTCCGCCATCTAACGTTTTTTTTCAACTAGTGCTTATTTCGTCAATGGTAACACTTAGCTCATGTCTGATTTGACAGATAATGAGTTTTATCCTTCCGCTGAACGAATATGATTGTGTATACGCTTGAACACGCTGGGAAATATTTCGACATTACTTCGAAAATCATGGTAATGTTGCAGAATGTGTGCGAAAATTGCGTACGGATTTTGGAAGAAGAAAAGCACCGCCAGCTCCGTATGTTCGTTATATTGTGAAAAAAGTGAAAGAAACTGGCATCCTCGATAAAACAAAGCGTGAAAAGCCAAAAACAGTGCGTACACCCGAGAATATTGCTGTTGTGGCAGAAAGTGTGCGTGAAGCGCCATCAACATCAATTCACCGTCGTTCTCAAGAATTGAACATTTCGGAGGCATCATTGAGACGAATTTTGCATAAAGACCTTGGTATGATGCCATACGAAGTCCAGTTGGTTCAGGAGTTGAAGCCAACTGATCATCCAATGCGTTTTCGCTTCGCTAAGTGGGCCTGCGATCGACTTACAGAAGATGCCGATTTTGCCAAAAAAAAAAATCATCTTTTCAGATGAAGCTCTTTTTGATCTTGGCGGGTAGGTAAACAAGCAAAATTGTCGCATTTGGGGCACAGAAAACCCACACGCATACATTGAAAAGCCGATACACCTAAAACGAGTCACTGTTTGGTGCGGATTTTGGTCCAGAGGCAAAATCCACAAAATCCGTTACAGTCAATGGCGATCGTTGTCGGGCCATGTTGAACGAATTTTTGTTAACAAAAATTGAAGAGGAGGATATTGGCAACATTTGGTTTCAATAGGACGGCGCTACGTGCCACACAGCCGAAGCTACACTCGATGTTTTGCGCCCTGTTTTTGAAGATCGCATTATCAGCCGCAGAGCTGATGTCGTTTGGCCACCTCGGAGCTGCGATTTGACACCGTTGGACTATTATTTGTGGGGTGCCCTCAAAGATAAGTGTTACGCCAACAAGCCAGAGACAATTGACGCTTTAAAGGACAATATTCGTGAAGCCATTGGTGAAATACAGCTGCACACAATCGATAATGTGCTTAAAAATTGGACCGATCGTCTAGGCTACCGCATGGCCAGTCGAGGCAGCCATTTGAATGAAATTATTTTCCATTATTAACCGGAAGGATTGTACTTTCAAATAAAAAAAGAAATTTGAGATAATATTCAGTAGTTTTTTTTTATAGCATTTTCAAAAAAAAAAGTAATTTGGCGGACCCTTTATTACCTTGATCCTTCTCACAGCTCGAATCGCTACAGCGATGTCCGTCTGTCCGTCTATCTGTAGAAATCACGCTCATTCACAAAAAAAAAAAAACATCTTGCTGCGTAAGGTTACAATAATGTCATTTGCCATAATTCCCAGCAGGTTGGTATTGAAAATGGGCTAAATCGGGCATCAGTGTGCTTAGATACGAGCAAAAATATGTAGATACCTCTAAAAAAAACATAAAACCCAGTGTGTTTGTTGTAATATTTTAGTGGTTGAACATAATAGTTGTACAAAAACATTCACAGTTCAAAAAAGCTACAAAAAAAAAAATGATGCAATCATACGAACAAACACAACTACTATGAGCTATGTAGTAGTATAACCACATAATTTTTTTTATCGTTATCACGTTATAATAAAAAAATCGCCAATATGAAAGAAAAAATGAAAACGAAAAATGGAAAATGAAAAATGACAAATGGAAAATGAAAACTGGAAAATAAAAATTTTAAAATGAAAAATGATAACTGAAAATTGCAAAGTGGGGAACGGAAAATGAAAAATGGCAACAGAAACATGAAAACGAAAAATAGAAAATGACAAATGAAAATAGAAAATGGCAAATGGAGAATGAAAAGTGGGAAATGAAAAATTAAAAGCGGAAAATGGAAAATGAAAAGTGAAAAATGGAAAATAGAAAATGAAAAATGGGAAATGAAAAATGGAAAATGAAACATGGAAAATGCAAAATGAAAATTGAAAAATGAAAAATGAAAAACTAAAAATGAAAAGCTAAAAATGAAAAATTAAAAAAGGAAAATTAAAAATGGAAAATAAAAAATGAAAAATGAAAATTGAAAATTGAAAAATGAAAAACTAAAAATGAAAAACGAAAATGAAAATTTAAAAACGGAAAATGAAAAATTAAAATTGAAAATAAAAATAGAAAATGAAGAATGAAAAACGAAAAATGAAAAATGAAAAATGAAAAACTAAAAATTGAAAACTAAAAAGTAAAAAGTAAAAATGAAAATGGAGTTTGGAAAATGAAATTTGAAAAATGAAAAATGGAAAATTAAAGATGAAAAATGAAAAATGGAAAATGAAAAATTAAAAATTAAAAATGAAAATTGAAAATAAGAAATTAAAAATTAAAAGTTAAAAATTTAAAATTAAAAATTACTAGCTAATTCAGATAAAAATACTTTAAAATTTGCTTTTTTTTAATACTAATATCTGGAAATTTTTAGCCAAGAATCAGTTGTGATTTTTTTTAATTATCATGAATTATCCCAAAACTTTCTTATAGGACTCAAACTTTGGGTGTTGTAACGCTAATGAATTTCATTAGGTGTTTTCTACTATAGTAAAATTAAAATAATGCCATTTTTCAAACAGTAACGAATTCTTTCTATAGAAGACACATTAATTGTTTTTGATAACAAGGAATTATAATAGAAACTGGCCAACAAGAAAAGCAATTAACTTTAAATTTAATTGGTATTCGAAACTTAAATTTCAGTACAGACAACAGTTTTAAAGTGGTAGCTGTACCCAATATTGGTTGTAATATTGAGTTTAAGATGCAGGTGGAGGGTATCAAAGATTCGGCCCAGCCGAATTTAACACTCGTACTTGTTACTATTTAAACTCACGTTTTAGGGTATTTTTTTGTATTTCTTTAAAAAAGGACTAAAATGTACCATGAAAATTGCAGGCATAGGGTTAAAATATTCTACGAAAAAATGAATCTTAAAATTCTGTTGGGGACTTCCGATTTCAGAATTTAGATCGGAAGAACCTTTACACGTGTTTTAACGTCTTATTCCAAACAGTGTTGGCCAAAAATTTTAAAACTTTAAAGAGGTATAAAATTTTACTGTGCCACACAGCACCAACCTCTTTGAGGTTTTACGATACCAACCAAAAAAATGTGTTGTATCGTATAATAAAACAAAATATGGAATTTCGATTGATTTTACTCGATATCGAATGCGACGATTATCCCCTTGAGTTAAATAAATTATGGAAAATAATAAAAGCGCTATATGAAACAAAGAAGAATGTTATTTACTTTCTATTACCATTTACATTCATAATTATAATTAGTTTTGAATTACATTACAATAAATTACAAATCGCAAATATGAATATATATTGATCAAATTTAGTGTATAAAATTCTATCGACTATAAGACGAACGCTATTGAAATGGTCGAAAATCGATGCATATTCAGATCTAGCCCCCATACAAATAACCCCTATCATACCGACTTATATGGTCGTAAGTATCATATTGTCATATATATATCGATAAAATTTGGATTATGTGTGCCTTTTATACCCACTAATCAGTAGTCCCAAAATATATCCTGAAGGACAATTTTTAGTCATAGTCCCCAAATCTAAAACCAAAAATATTACATAGATTTGTTTGTCAAATTTGTCTTATATATGTTTTTGCAAAAGAAGTTAGTGACTTTACCAAATATGGTCATTATTGGTCTATTTTTGAACTAGTCCTAATTTCAGGCCAAAAGAGCATATCGATTAATTTTGCCAATTCCAAGATATTTTGCCAGTGTATTCCATTTGTTAACTGATAATCGATGATAACATTCTTATTTCTTTTTAATGTGAATTTTTCTTTTAAACGTTTTAAACGCAAGTCAGAGTATAGCGACCAATGGCAAAACGAACTAATTCCATAACTTGAATTAAATCATTTTGTTTTGTGGTTTTAATTTAATAACTTAAAATTATGTATGCAAAAAAAAAATTTATTTGTATATTATAAATATTAATCAAATGGCAAATAACTTGTTTTGCCATTATGAACTTCAACAAATATTTATTAACCCTATAACGTCGAGATTTTTTTTTTACAGAAAAAAAAATTCTTTTGTTTATTTTCTTTACTTTCATAATACGATAAAATAAAATATTATTTAAAAATATAGAATTAGCTTTTTCACATTCGTCTTAGAGTTCATAACCAGAGAGGACAAAAAGCATAAAAAAAGATGAAAAAAAAAACACAAACAACCAAGAAAAAAAAAGCAAGAAAATTATAGTCGGTCTACACCGATTATAAAATACCCTATACCATGCGTTTAAAGACCCTGACTTTTTGATCCAACTATTTTGATATAGAAAATAAACATAAATCTAGTTTGAGTGGCAAGTTTTTTTTTAGCCTTCGGTTATGAAAAAGTTTATATCGAATGCTATATTTATATGGGGACTAGGTCGAAAAATGGACCATTCCGGGCCATATTTGGTAAAGTCACTTAATTTTTTGCAAAAACATATACAAACCAAATTTGAAAACAGTTTTTTGATAGATTTAAGTGAAGATCGGGCAGCAGCTTTATATGGGGGCTATGACTAAGAATTGTCCTAAAGGCTTTATTTTTGGACTACTGATAAATGGATGTAATAAACATACACAAACATAATTTGACCTAGATCTATATGATAATTTTGATATTACGGCAATTTAAGTCGATCATATAAAGGTGATTTGTATGGGGACTAAGTTTGAGCATGAACCGATTTTCACCAATTTCAATAGCGTTCGTGCTATGGCCGATAGACGCTTACATACCAAATTTCATTAAAATATATTCCTATTTGCGACCTGTAGTTTGATTATAAAGTTTACACAGACACACTGTCGAACGGACGGACGGACGGACATCGCTAAATCGACTCAGAAAGTGATTCTCAGAAAGAGGTTCTGAGTTGATCGGTATAATAAATGGTGGGTCTAGGTAAAATATTTTTGGTAGTTACAAACATCAGCACAAAGTTATTATACCCTGACTACATAGTGTTATAGGGTATAAAATTTGAAAAAAAAAACATTTTTTTAAGTTATGGTATTTTTTTAATGCTTTCATTAAGTTTTCTTATTCCAAAACATTAATGCCATAAAAATTATTTCAATACTCAATCTTATGTGCTTTTATTAGCTCATATAATAAGAAATTTATTATCGTCTAACTATATGTCAAAAGAAAATTGAAAGAAATTTAAATTTTAACATATTCATCATTTGACTTTGCACCTTTTTCAACAATATTGGTTATATCTCATGCTACTGCATCAAATTTATTGATATTCAGGCTTCGCCATCCTTTATTTGGGTATGGCTTAAAAGATGGAAACGTCAATTCAGTGTAAATTTTTACCAAAAAACGCGCGTGGCACAGAAGCACCACCTGAAGCTTTATTTGACGTTTAGTGGCGAACTTTGTTGAACATGGGGAAGTGGAAGATCGTCCATATGCCGTTTATCTGCGCCAATTCCATAGTGACAGACATGACATTCAGTGATCTTTCTAATCCAATATTATGCAGTAAAAGTTTTACATTGTTCATAAAAATATGCTAAATTATGTAGACCTGATCGACATATTTACCATTAGAAAAAGTGTGGAAGTATTATTGTTATTAATAATTGGGGCCAAAACCATTCGTGACAGACATGACAACAAACAGACATCATTTAAGAGGATGTTTATAAAACACAGAAAAGCTCTGTATGACAAATAAGAAACAGGTGTTTATAGGTAATATAAGAGTTAGTTTATTAAAAAATCATATAAAAAACATAAATTTTAAAATAAGTTATAGCAAAAAGAAATATGGTGTAATGTGACAGACATGCCACTGCCTTTTTTTCAAAATTACGTAATTACACTTTTCCTTCCTTACTGGAAAAATAGGGGTTATAAAAATATTCAAAAATACATCTAACACACTATTGTCATATTTTCATACCCTTTTCTTTGAATTGGTATCAATAAAAATTATTTAAATTAAAACTTTAATATTGGACGTAAGGTTGACCTTAGCATGGAATTACATCCAGACGTTTCAATGACCTGACTGAAGCGGTAAGGGAGAGAAAGAGAGAGAGAGAGAGAGAGCATTGCCGAGAACCCGAATGAGCCATATCGTGACCGCGCTCACCACATTGGCGTTAGAGGATCTACTTTTCAGAACATTTTAACGGATGATTTGGCAGAGCGGCCATTTCGCACAGTGGCTCAATTTTTTGTCGTCACCGATCGTAAACATTTTATCGCCATTTAATAGCAAACATATCAGAACTAAGGAAGCCAAAAAATTGGATCAACATTTGAAAATTGTGGTCGGCATGGCATGCTACTGAATACAAACTTTATATAATATTTAAGAAAAAATGTCATTTATTGATGAAAATAAATTAAATAAATTATCACTCCTCACAAACTATCACTGGCAATGGGCTGCGCCCTTTTTTTTTTTTTTGTAAAGTTGGCAGGATTATTTCCTTTGAAAAATTGTATATTTTACCACTGTAACGTTTATCTGTGGGGTGTTATGAAATATTTTTAAAACAATATAACTTTCTCAAATTTAAATTTAAGACAAATTGAACTTTTCGGTATCTAGCAATCTAAACTACCCAGGGAAAGGGGAAAATGTCGTCTTTGACCCTTTATATACTTTTGAACCCACCTGGACCCACCCGTCGAACAATTTTATAATTTTTATAAAATTACTCAAAAATTAAATAAATGACAAAAATTTTCTACCGATTAGTATGAAATCGGTGTTATAAATTTGTAATTTGTTTCAAAGCTTATAATTTGTAAGGTTTGAAGCCTCTTATTAGCGCTTTCTATTTTGTATCTCATTTTTATTCTACCTGTTTATTGAACCTAGGAGAGCAGTGTGTTTAGATGTTCCCTGGACAACAAATTGACACTAAAAAATTTTATGATTATGCCAAAATATGTCTACAACACTCCATAGAATCCATCATCATGAAGAAGAAAATGCCATTAAAGATCATTTAGTAAGGATTACAGGATTATAGAAAGCACCATACTAGAGAAATGTCATGACATGTTACAAACGAAGATATATTTAGTATATTATTGGCAACATCGGATCCATTCGTCTCTAGCATTCGAAATCAATGCAGAACTGAATATCGAATATTTGGAAGCAATACTGATAATTTTTTTGGGAAACCTGTTCAAAAAATTATCCTAAGTATTCTAAAAAGGTTTATTTATAAAAAAAAAAAAAAAAAAAAAAAAACAAATTGTCATGCTAAATGCTAAAAAGATTAAAAGTTAAACTTTGACCTTGAATTCCTCAATAACTACTGAACCGATTTTAAGTTGATATTAGAGAAAAGTTCAAGAAGTTATCTATCCAATAAAAAAAAAAAAAAAAAAATAAAATATCTTAATTGGATCCAATCTTACAGAGTTTTGACCAACGAAAAACGATTCTGTCACTGTGTGTCGCTTGAAATACGGCCAAATAGGCGTTCGTTCTAATGGTTGACACTAAATCTTTCGGAGGCAAATTTGTTAAGGCCGACAAGCTAAATTGCCGCATTTGGTGAACGGAGAATACACATGAGATTCAGAAAATACCATTTCAAACAAGCAAGAAAAGTCGGTCTAGACTGACTATGTGATACGTTTAGAGCATTGGTCTAAATGGGTATAGAAAATAAGCATAAACCAAATCTGAGTGGAATTTTTATTAACTTTTTTGCCTTCGGATATGAAAAGGTTCATATCGGATGCTATACTTATATGGGGACTAGTTCGAAAAATAGCCCGATCCTGACGATATGTGGTAAGATCACTTATTTTTTTTTTT
The DNA here is from genome assembly GCA_963682025.1 of Cordilura impudica. Classification (NCBI taxonomy): domain Eukaryota; kingdom Metazoa; phylum Arthropoda; class Insecta; order Diptera; family Scathophagidae; genus Cordilura; species Cordilura impudica. The sequence continues at coordinate 347,763,009 of OY821517.1, forward strand.
TTTAAACATAAGTATACAAAACAAATTTGGGAAATTATCTTTGCAATATTTTTGTTTTTTGATAGATGCAAGTGAAGATCGGGAAGCAGCTTTATATGGGGGCTATGACTAAGAATTGTCGTATGGGGTTTATTTTTGGACTAATGATTAAAGGATTGACCGAAATCTGTGTGATAATTTGGACCTTATGGCAATTTAAGTCGATCTACTAGTGGTGATTTATGTGGGGACTAGGTCTGCAAGCACTGATTTTCACTAATAGCGTTCGTCCTATGCCCGATAGAAGTTTATATACCAAATTTAATCAAAATATATTAATATTTGCGATCTGTAATTTGATTACAAGTTTTACATGGACACACAGACGAACGGACAGATGGACGGATGAACGGATTCGACTCAAAAAGTAATTCTGAGTCGATCGGCATAACAAAAGATGGGTCCAGGTCAAGTATTTTCGGCATAAAGTCATTAAATAAATATATAAAAAGTGACTGTTAGGCCGGCGTTTGGGCCATTTTTCTTCAGAAAAGGCAAGACTATCGATGGGAAACGATATCGGGGGATATGGGCTCATTATGACTGTCCGAAAATACGTGAAAAAGGTTTGTACGGTTACTGATTTCAACAAGATTGTGCACTGCAAATCGAACAATGCAGTTTCTGCAACAGAAATTCCCAGGATGTGTATTGTCAAATAAGAGGTGATATTGACTGGCCACCCAGATCACCAGATCTGATCCCTCCAGAATTCTTTTTGTGCAGTTATTTGAAAAGCAAAGTCTGCACCAACAAACTTCACCATTGACAAGCTCAAGGCAAACATTCATGCCGGAATCATTGCTATACCGCCTGAGATGCTCGAAAAAGTTATGGAAAATGCTGAAAAAATTTCACATTTTGGCGTAGTCAATAGAGGCGCCCATTTGATAGACGTTGTTTAAAAAAAGTAGTCCAAATGAATTAAAAAGATCGAAACTAAATAAAAATATCATACATATGGAAATCGATTGTTTTTTAAGTTATTCAATATTCACATACCGACAAATAAGAAGGCGCACCCTGTATGAGAAATATGACAACGAAATTATTGTTTTGGTATGATAAACTGAGTTGTAATTAGAGGTAGTAAAAAGGAATTACATATACTTATTACTGAAGTGTAATAATATGTAGGGAAAAAATATTACAAACATGAGAATAGATATAAAAAAAGTTATACAAATAGGACAAATAAGCCATTTTATAGCTTAAAATTAGAGAAAAGGCAAATAAAAGCACCATAATGATAAAAAAGTATTATTTTTCATTATATCGTATTACTAGGTACACATTTCACATTACTAAGTAAGAACATTGTAAATTAAAGTGAACTCCACTAATATTTAAAGTCAAGTGAACAATTTATGAAACAACTAGTTTTATTCAAGCATTTGGCCGCTAGATGGCATAATTTCTGGTTTATATTTTAACCAGTAAAGGGCATTGATTTAATCAACATCGATGTCAGCTCTAAAAACCAAATTTATAATTTATAAAAGACTAATTTTTCTATAACGTTACGAAATCGTGCCGCTTGGTGTTATAGGGTTAAATTGAAACATATTTTACAGTATGGCGTTCTAACAAATGACCTTTAGTGCCATTGTATGGACAATTAAGTATTTATTTCCGTTTTGAAAAATATTCATTTTGTATTTTCACAAATTTCACAAACAAATGAATGGACTTTTTAAAAGAAAACTTTTCAAGTGCCAAATATTTAAATTGAAAAATACAAGTACAAAAAAGAACTCAATCGGAAATTGAAAATTGTTGTGACATTTGTTAGTTCAAATTGTTGATTGCAAATAAAAAAACATTGTGAAACATCAATTGAAATTTTCGTTTATTTTTTTTTTTAATAGAATTATTCAATAAAATTGTTTATACTTAAAAAACATTAAATAAAATAACAAGGACACATAACCAGACATCTGCTATAGACGTCTGGTATGAAAAAAACCAAAAAAATAATAAATAAATATTTACAGTTAACCTTATTAATGCCGAATGGGTATTTTAATATCCATAAATAGAGCTATTTAAAAAAATAACAGCTAGCGTCAGGATAGTAATATATAAACCCAGTTTAAACTGAAACATGGAAGAAGAACAGGGCAACTTAAAAAAAATTTTGTTTTTGGGGGATAGATTTCAGGTCAAGTAGTAGCAAATTTTTAAAACTGATGACATTGGAGACCGAAAACTCTTTTGCTGCCTAACCAGCGGCAACTATCCTCTATTCAATTTATTGTCATGGGTATTATACTACACTCTGAGCTCTTAGGATATATTTACAATTTTACTGTTACAATTATGGCTTAGCACCTAGCTAACACATATTTTATTACTAATGAGGCATAATTACAATTTCTGATCCAGAACAATTTATTTTTTTTTAGCTATATTCGTGTTCACTTTTGTGTTTATGTTACACATTTTCTATTTTTGCTCGATATGTTATACCATACATAACCCTATCCTGTTTACTTTATGATTCAATTAAAAAAAAATAACAATGTAGGTCCAACTAATTAGATATAGAAAATAAGCATAAACCAAATTTGAGTGGTATTGTCATTAATTTTTTGACTTCGGATATGAAAAAGTTCATATCAGATGCTATATTTATATGGGAACTGGTCGAAAAATAGACCGATCATGACCATATTTGGGAAGGTCACTTATTTTTTTGCAAAAACATATACAAACCAAATTTGAGAAAAATCTGTACAATTTTTTTTTATGGTTATAAGTGAAGATCGGGAATCGGGGGCTATGATTTGTTCTAAAGAGTTTATTTTTGGACTACTGATAAATGAATGTAATAAACATATACAAACCCAATTCGACCGAGATCTATATAATAATTAGGGTATTATGGCAATTTATGTCGATCTCATAGGGGTCATTTGTATGTGGAATAGATCTGAACATTAACCAATTTTTACCAATTTCAATAGCATTCATCCTATGGCCTATATAAGCTTATATACAAAACTTCATCAAAATATATACATATTTGCGATCTGTAGTTTGAATACAAGTTCAACATGAACACACAGACGGACGGACGGACATCGCTAAATCGACTCAGACAAATCTGGCGATTATGTCAAGGTAACTGCAAGAATATACACTACCAACTACTCATGGAAAACTCTATAAAATCCTTCATCATGGAGAAGATGTCATTAGATATCATGTTACAAATGAAGATCTGTTTAATACATTATTGGCAACGTCAGCTCCATTCATCGCTAGCATTCGAAATCAATGGAAAGTAGAACATGTGGACTTATACGAAGATGTGAAAAGTCTGCTACACGACAGAAATAATACAGAATAATTACTAGCAGAGCCCAGCTATCGAAATTTAGAGTGCAAATTCTAGGAAATTTTATTTTTTCATTCAATTTACTTCTTTCAATTTTTATTTAATCTATTTAATTCATTAAATTTATTTCATTATAAATTTTTGTCGAACACACAGAAATAAGAGCCAAAAGCAATTTGAACCACCTTTTATGCCACCTAAAGGTGTGGTAATTTTAGGCAATTCACAATTCCACACACAGCGTGTAATATACCATTATTATAATGAAATTCGTCATTAGTTTATGTCCAACATTATTTTTCAATTCAACACAGGGCTTTTCATATACAATTTTTGCAAAAGCATTAAAAAATTTAATAAACTCACACACAGCATTTTATAATTATATATATGTGTTAGTAGCAACTTTAAATGAATTTTACAAAAAAAAAAAAAATGTTCCAGTTCGAGCAAATCTGTAAATCTGGTGGATCTCTAAAAATAAATACCTTTCAAATGAGGTATGTTTGATCAAAAGAGATTTAAAACTGACAAAGTTACATCGGTCACTACAAATCGCCTTGCCTATTAATATTATAGATTATTGATTAATTTTGTAAAATTATTAAATGGTTCATTTATCAAAAATTGTCATGCTAAGTGCTAAAAAAATTTTGAGTTCAACTTTGACCTTGAATTCCTCCATAACTAGTAAATCGATTTAATTAAACTGAAATTTGAGAAAAATTCAAGGAATTATCTGTTCAATAAAAAAAATAATAAAATATCTCATTTGGCCAACGAAAAACGATTCTGAGCCAAAGTGCGTCGCTTGCAATATGGCGCTTGAAATCTGACTTTTTGACTTTTTTCACACTCTTATAAAGCCAAATTGCCGGATTTGGTGAACGGAGAATACACATGAGATCCAGGAAATACAATTTCATGATAAAAAAGTGACTGTTTGGGCCGGTGTTTGGGTCATTTTTGTTCAGCGTTTGGCCAACGATGGGAAACGATATAGGTGGATGTCGGCTCATTATGTCGGCCCGAAAATACGTGAAAAAGGTCTGGTCAAATAAATAGCGACAATTAATATGAATAAAAAATAAAATAAAAATTACTAAGCTAATTATTTTGATGAATTTGTAGATTTTCGTTTAAGGCTGAACTTCACAGATCGAATCTTTAATAAAAAAAAGGGAAATACGAAGCCAGATACTTTAAATATATATCAGTATTTGTACCCTATACCACTATATAGCCGGGATATAATGACTTTATACTGATTTCTGTAACTGCCAAAAAATATTTGATTATACCGATCTACTCAGAATCAATTTCTGATCGATTTAGCTTTGTCCGTCCGTCTGTGTGTCCTTGTAATCAAACTACAGGTCGCAAATAAGGATATATTATGATGAAATTTGGTATATAAGCTATTATCGGCCATTAGACCAACGCTCTCGAAATTGGTGAAAATCGATGCATGTACAGACCTAGTTCCATACAAATGACCTATATGAGATCGACTTACATCAAGATCCAAATTATCATATAGATCTCGGTAAAATTGTGTTTGTGTGTGTTAATTACATTCAGTACATATTGCTCGTCGGGAAAAAATTCGATATTTTTTATGATCTCCTTATGTAGCATTCTCGGACATATTTGCAACTCTCTTGTTATTAAATTATCCCGTCTTTTACACATTTTATTCGTCCTGCCATCTAAATGTTGAGCCGCCACCGCACCTCTTTCAAGATATTTCTTGATAATTTTTGAAATTTTGGATTTATTCATAGATTTTCTCACAAATTTTCTCTTCCAGCAGTAAAATCATCTATTATTCTGGATTTTAACACTTCACAAAACCTTATTCTTGCCATTATTTTATAATAATTAATTATAAGATTAAAACATTTTAAAATATGACTGTGTTAGAAAAACATGTCGAAGAAAACGTCAGAAACTATAAATATTTAAATAACGGTTAAGATTTCATACATTTTAATTAACTCTGGTGCAGGTGTTTAAAAGATGCCATTGTTTTGTCATCACAAAAAAATTTTTTTTTCTAGTTTATCTATTTCTTTTTCTTAAATTGTATTTTTTGGAACGAATTTGTTATCTTTCGATAGAGAACTCATTAAAAAGTGATTTCGCAAAAAAGAAATCACACAATTTTACAACCTAACGCGAATTATTTAAGAACAAAATTGTAAAATTTAGAGTTTTGAAAAAGTTTCCAATGTTTTGTCACTCACTGTAGGTAACGGGTGATTTTTTTGAGGTTAGGATTTTCATGCATTAGTATTTGACAGATCACGTGGGATTTCAGACATGGTGTCAAAGAGAAAGATGCTCAGTATGCTTTGACATTTCATCATGAATAGACTTACTAACGAGCAACGCTTGCAAATCATTGAATTTTATTACCAAAATCAGTGTTCGGTTCGAAATGTGTTTCGCGCTTTACGTCCGATTTATGGTCTACATAATCGACCAAGTGAGCAAACAATTAATGCGATTGTGACCAAGTTTCGCACTCAGTTTACTTTATTGGACATTAAACCAACCACACGAATGCGTACAGTGCGTACAGAAGAGAATATTGCGTCTGTTTCTGAGAGTGTTACTGAAGACCGTGAAATGTCGATTCGTCGCCGTTCGCAGCAATTGGGTTTGTGTTATTCGACCACATGGAAGATTTTACGCAAAAAGATCTTGGTGTAAAACCGTATAAAATACAGCTCGTGCAAGAACTGAAGCCGAACGATCTGCCACAACGTCTAATTTTCAGTGAATGGGCCCTAGAAAAGTTGGCAGAAAATCCGCTTTTTTATCGACAAATTTTGTTCAGCGATGAGGCTCATTTCTGGTTGAATGGCTTCGTAAATAAGCAAAATTGCCGTATTTGGAGTGAAGAGCAACCAGAAGCCGTTCAAGAACTGCCCATGCATCCCGAAAAATGCACTGTTTGGTGTGGTTTGTACGCTGGTGGAATCATTGGACCGTATTTTTTCAAAGATGCTGTTGGACGCAACGTTACGGTGAATGGCGATCGCTATCGTTCGATGCTAACAAACTTTTTGTTGCCAAAAATGGAAGAACTGAACTTGGTTGACATGTGGTTTCAACAAGATGGCGCTACATGCCACACAGCTCGCGATTCTATGGCCATTTTGAGGGAAAACTTCGGAGAACAATTCATCTCAAGAAATGGACCGGTAAGTTGGCCACCAAGATCATGCGATTTGACGCCTTTAGACTATTTTTTGTGGGGCTACGTCGTCTAAAGTCTACAGAAATAAGCCAGCAACTATTCCAGCTTTGGAAGACAACATTTCCGAAGAAATTCGGGCTATTCCGGCCGAAATGCTCGAAAAAGTTGCCCAAAATTGGACTTTCCGAATGGACCACCTAAGACGCAGCCGCGGTCAACATTTAAATGAAATTATCTTCAAAAAGTAAATGTCATGGACCAATCTAACGTTTCAAATAAAGAACCGATGAGATTTTGCAAATTTTATGCGTTTTTTTTTAAAAAAAAGTTATCAAGCTCTTAAAAAATCACCCGTTATTTGATTACTGCTACTCGGCCCAAACTAATTGAGCATTTACACTGGTAGTGAAATACAGTTCAAACTATATTACGATACTTATCTACTTATATATCTAATCTGGTAGTGTTTCTATCTAAAATACAAGTAAGAAAATTATAGACGGTTTAGATCGACTATCCGATACCCTATACTATGGGTTTAGAGAAAGGGTCTTAGGTCCAACTGATTATGTTATATTTATGGAGACTAGGTCGAAAAATGAACCGATCATGGCCATATTTAGAAATGTCACTAATTTTTCGCAAAAACGCACATAAAACCAATTTGAGTAAAATCTGTGCAATTTTTTATTTTTTTTTTTATAGATTTAAATGCAGCTTTATATGGGGACTATTACTAAGAATTGTCCTATAGGGTTTATTTCTAAAGTACTGATTAATGGATGTAATAAAAATACACAAACCCAATTTGAACGTGATCTATATATTATATTTAGGATCTTATGACAATTCAAGTCGATGCTATGATTATTTATATGGGGACTACAGAGTTTATTTGTGGACTATTGATTAATCTATATAATAATTTTGATGTAAGGGCAATTTAGGTAAATTTCATAATGGTCGTTTGTATGGGGACTAGGGGACAACATGCACCGCCGACAAAAGTTATATAAAAAATTTAATCAAAATATTGAAAAATATTCTTAGCTGCGACCTGTAGTTTGATTACAAGCAGACATATAGAAGGACAGGTGGACGGACAATGTAAAATCGACTCCGATTATGATTGTGAATTGATCGGTATAACAAAAGGCGGTTCTAGGTCAGATAATATTGATAGTTTCAAACAGTGACAAAGCGACAAAAAAAATGTACGAAATCGTTTTTATTCACGAACAAAATTGAAACCACAAATCCGTAAAAAAACAATTTTTTAATATACATCTTCAAAATAACGTTAATGTTTATCTGTTGCCGCAACATGTTGTGTACATCATCATTCTAGTTAATTCATATTCATAATTTGAATTGAAATGAATTAGACTATTTTAAAACTCTTTTTTTTAACTCCTACTCTTTGTCCGTCTGTCTGTCTTGGCCAATAGTCTTGTTGTGACTACAGGTTAACTTTGGGGTAGTCACGCGCAATCACGTATAGACAGCCACGGAGTGATCTAAATGTCATTTCCCCTCATCCGATCTATCTGAAACTTAGTAGATACACTTGCTGTGAAAAAAAGATTAACTTTGACTTAGTCACGCACAGTCACGCATGGTCACGCACAGTCATGGAGAGATTAAAACCACACTTTCCCTCATCCAATCAATCTGAAACTTGGTCCATAGACTTGTGATCAAAGATTGATTTTAGTCAAGCAAAGCCACACACAGTCACGGAGAGATTCAAAACTCATATGCATAAGGAAAGAAAGAGTTTTAATAAAAACTTTGTTTTAATGTTTTAAAAGCTTTTATCAAGAGCTCAAAGTAGTTGGTCTACTAACTATTAAAAATCTGACTACCAAGAAGGTAGATATTCTGAGGGAAATGCCCTGAAACTGAAAATGTGATAGAAGAGGTAAAACTTATGAATCAATATTTTTATTATTGGCTCATATTCCAATCAAGGTTAAAAGGGTGGTGTAGGAAAACGGTAACTTGTCTTTTCGTATTTTATTGACTAATGGAATTATATTAGTACAGATCTGCACATGCATCGACTTTCACCAATTTCAATACCGTTGATGCCATGGCCTAGAAGGTCTTATAAAGAAAACTTCATCGAAATATATTCATATTTGCGAACTCTATTTTGTAAGAGAGATACACGGAAGGACGGACATCGCTAAATCGCTAATAGAAAGTGATACTGAGTTAAACGATATAATGAAAGGTGGATATATGTCAGATATTTTTGGTAATTACAAACATCAGCACTAACTCATTCTATTCCGACCACAGAGTAATGTAAAAAAATCGACGTTCGGTAATTTCAGTGTTAACACATTTTACTTCTTTTCTATCGTTTATTTGTTTGTTTATAACTCATTGGCCCTACAAAACATTTTTTCGAAGAACCTTAATTAATTCATAATAAATAAATTCTTTATGGTGTTACAATGAAAGAAGAAAAAAAGCAAACAAAAACTAGCTTCTTAAGGAACCCCCCCACCTATCAATAATTTTATTTGTTGGGTGAACGTGATTTTGAAAAAAATAAACGTTTAATGGAATTTTGTTTACAGTTAACAGTTTCATAGTCTTGCTGCGAACAATGTTAGATTCAAATTTAAATTTTAAACATTTTTATTTATTAACAAGTATAAGTGCTAAGCGTAATATAAGATTGAAGTAAATTGACATAAGTAATAACAAAAAAATTAAATTATATTTCGCAATAAAAATGGTAGAAACGATTTCAACGATTTTGAGTTGATGTATCAACATACAAATGCTTTAAATACCTTAAAATAGAGAACATTTTTGTAATACTTCTAAAGGCCAGTTTACACTATCACACTTTGTAATACGATCTGTCAGAAATTCGAGTATTATGAAAAAGTCGTATAATGTAAAAAGCTTTTGTTATGAAATTGACAGTCTGTAGGATTTCATTTTCGAAGTCCGATGGTTTTTGAAACATTTCTAAAAACTTGCCATTTTCATCGGACCAGAGTTGTTTTTTTTTTTTGGTAATATTAAAAAAATGGCAAACAAAAACAAAGAAAGTGAAAATAAAATATAAATTTCAAAATAAATTTGCTTATTATTCTAAACAGCTGTTTTCATAAGACTTGAGTGTTATGGTGTAAATGGCCTAAGTATGCAGAAATAATGTCGGTACGACTTTATGACAGTCCGATGAATTTCATCGGATTTTTATTTCGAAAAATCATACGACTGAGTGGTATCATGTAAATGGGCCTTAATGTTGATGTGTTAACGAAATATTATTTTTTTCTATTTCCATTTGAAAAATTTTAAATTTGTGATTAAGTTATTATGGCTGCCTTAATAAGTCGCCATTAAAAATCATTTGTTTGTTAATTGCATTTTGCAAAAATTCAAAAATAATGAATTATGTATTTTTTATTTTATTATTTACTATTGTCTGGTCTGGGGTTTTTTGTGCTAATAATATAAAATTATTAAAATTAACATCCATTTTTTTATGTGTAAAACTTAATTATATTTATTTTGACTTTTATGATCGCAGTACTCGTGCAACGGTTTAATAAGTTATTATTGTACTAATAATAGGAAATAATAATAAAACGTATTATAGAAATTAACTTTTAATGTAGAGTAGGTTAAGTAGGAAATATGGGAAAATATAAAAAATATTTAGAATTGTTTATAGATTTTTCAAATGATCTAACCCATAAAAACAAAGTTTTTATTAAAACTCTTTCTTTCCTTATGCATATGAGTTTTGAATCTCTCCGTGATTGTGCGTGACTATACGTGACTATTTTAAAATTAATCTTTGACCACAACAAGTCTATGGACAAAGTTTCAGATCAATTGGATACGGGGAAATGAGGTTGCCGCACGACAGACAGACGGACGGAAAGTATGAGTTAAAAGACAGAGTTTAAAAAGAAAAACTGTCAAAAACTTTCATCTAATCGAGAAGTGGAAAATAAAAATGTTAAAAACGTGTTTTACCACGCTAAAGTTAGTTCAAGCAAGTACAAAAATATCAAACGGTCTGGACCGAATATACGACTACACTATGAGTTACGAGAAAAGCTTTTACTTTGCTGAGGTCATAATTGGATACACTCATAAAATTTTTCGCTAACTGTCTTATTTTTGTTCAATCAATAGTTTTCAGTACGGTCAATTTCAAATGAAATTTCAGTTGTTTTCCGAAGAATAATTTATTTAAACGTTTCCACTAGTTATTCAAATTAATAAATATATTTTTTTTTATCTGTGGTTTGTTTATTTTAGTTTTACAAATTTAACCACTTTATTTAAAATGTATTTTCCATTTAGTATTTTTTTTTTCGTTTTAATTTCAAAAAATAGTCTAATTCATTTCAATTCAAATTATGAATATGAATTAGAATGATGATGTATACAACATGTTGCTGCAACAGATGTTTATAAACATTAACGTAATTTTAAATATGTTATATAAAACAAGTAAGAAAATTATAGTCGGTCTAGACCGACTATACGATACCCTATACCATGCGTTGAGAGACCCTATCTCTCAGGTCCAACTAACTGGATATAGAAAATAAGCATAAACTAAATTTGAGTGGGATTTTTATTAATTTTTTCGGCTGCAGATATGAAAAAGTTCATATCGGATGCTATATCTATATGGGGACTAGGCCCAAAAATGGACCGATCCTGATCATGTTTGGTAAAGTCTCTTGTATTTTGCAAAAATATATACAAACAAAATTTGAGAAGAATCAGTGCAATATTTTTGTTTTTTGATAGATTTAAGTGAAAATCGGGAAGCAGCTCTATATGGGGCCTATGACTAAGAGTTGTCCAATAGGGATCATTTTTGGATTACTGATTAATGGATGTAATATATACATACCAAACCAATTTGACTAAGATTTGTATGATAATTTGGATCTTATGGCAATATATGTTGATTTCATAGGGGTCATTTGTATGGGGGCTACGTCTGAACATGGACCGATTCTCACCAATTTCAATAGCGTTCATCCCATGGCCGATAAAAGATCAAATACCAAATTTCGTCAAAATATATTCATATTTGCGACCTGCAGTTTGATTACAAGCTTTACATGGACACACAGACGGACGGACGGACGGACATCGTTAAATCGAATCAGATAGTGATTCTGATTCGATCGGTATAATTAAAGATGGGTGTAGGTCAAATATTTTTGCTTGTTAAAAACAATTTTTATACCCTATACCACTATGTGGTTTGGGTATAATGACTTTGTGCTGCTGTTTGTAACAACCAAAAATATTTGACCTAGACCCATCTTTAATTATACCGATCGAATCATAATCACTTTCTGAGTTGATTTAACAAAAAAAAATTGTTTTTATACCCTATACCACTATGTGGTTTGGGTATAATGACTTTGTGCTGCTGTTTGTAACAACCAAAAATATTTGACCTAGACCCATCTTTAATTATACCGATCGAATCAGAATCACTTTCTGAGTTGATTTAACAATGTCCGTCCGTCCGTCCGTCCGTCCGTCCGTCTGTGTGTCCATGTAAAGCTTGTAATCAAACTGCAGGTCGCAAATATGAATATATTTTGATGAAATTTGGTATTTAAGCTTTTATCGGCCATGGGATGAACGCTATTGAAATTGGTGAGAATCGGTCCATGTTCAGACCTAGCCCCCATACAAATTACCCATATGAAATCGACATAAATTGCCATAAGATCCAAATTGTCATATAGATCTTACTCAAATTGGGTTTGTATGCGTTCATTACATCCACTAATGAGTAGTCCAAAAATGATCCCTTTGACCCCATATGGAGCTGCTTCCCTATCTTCACTTAAATCTATTAAAAAACAAAAATATTGCACTGATTCTTCTCAAATTTTGTTTCTACATATTTTTGCAAAATACAAGAGACTTTACCAAACATGATCAGGATCGGTCCATTTTTGGACCTAGTCCCTTTATAGATATAGCATCCGATATGAACTTTTTCATATCTGCAGCCAAAAAAATTAATAAAAATCCCACTCAAATTTGGTTTTTGCTTATTTTCAATGTCCAGTTAGTTGGGCCTAAGAGATAGGGTTTCTAAACGCATGGTATAGGGTATCGTATAGTCGGTCTAGACCGACTATAATTTTCTTACTTGTTTATTACAGATTTATGGTTTAAATTTTGTCAGTAAATAAAAACGATTTCGTAAATTTTTTTTTTGCCGCTTTGTCACTGTTTTCAAAAATATCTGACCTAGAAACGCCTTTTATTATACCGGTCAATTCACAGTCATAATCGGAGTCAATTTTACATTGTCCGTCCGCCTGCCGTTCTATATGTCTGCTTGCAATCAAACTACAGGTCGCAACTATGAATATTTTTCAATATTTTAATTAAATCTTTTACATACATAACTTTTGTCGGCGGTGCATGTTAAAACCTAGTCCCCATACAAATGACCCGTATGAGATTTACCTAAATTGCCCTTACATCCAAATTATTATATAGATTAATCAATAGTCCACAAATAAACTCTGTAGTCCCCATATAAATAATCATAGGATCGACTTGAATTGCCATAAGATCCAAAATATCATATAGATCACGTTCAAATTGGGTTTGTGTATGTTTATTACATCCATTAATCAGTACTTTATTTAAATCTATAAAAAAAAATATTTCACAGATTTTACTCAAATTGAATTTATGTGTGTTTTTGCGAAAACTTAGTAACATTTCTAAATATGGCTATGATCGGTTAATTTTTCGACCTAGTCTCCATAAATAGAACATAATTAATAACAATGCCACTCAAATTTGGATTATGCTTATTTTCCATATCCAATCAGTTGGATCTAAGACCCTTTCTATAGGACATCGGATAGTCGATCTAAACCGTCTATAATTTTCTTGTATTTTAGATAGAAACACTACCAGATTAGATATATAAGTAGATAGATATCGTAATCTAGTTTGAACTGTATTTCACTACCACTGTAAATGCTCAATTAGATTGGGCCGACCAGCAGTAATTAAATACATACAGTGGGTGACAAAACATTGGAAACTTTTTCAAAATTCTAAATTTTACAATTTTGTTCTTAAATAATCTTTAATGAGTTCTCTATCGAAAGATAATAAATTCGTTCCAAAAAATACAATTTAAGGAAAAAAAATATAAAAAAAATTTTTTGTGATGACAAAACAATGGCAACTTTTAAACATCTGCACCAGAGTTGATTAAAATGTATGAAATCTTAACCGTTATTTAAATCTTTATAGTTTCTGATGTTTTCTTTCACATGTTTTTCTAACACAATGATATTTTAAAATGTTTTAATCTTATCTTATTATAAAATAATGGGAAGAATAAAGTTTGGTGAAGAGTTAAAAACCAGAATAACAGATGATTTTAATGCTGGTCTTAAGGAAGAGAAAATTTGTGAGAAAATCTGTGAATAAATCCATAATTTAAAAAATTATCACGAAATATCTTGAAAGAGGTACATTTAGACGGCAGGCCGAATAAAACCGATTTCAGAAAAAATCACACACTGAATAAAAAACTCGTACATATATGTAAACAAACATAGCTCAGACCAACAAACACATATTTTTTTTGATATCAATTATGTGTATTTCTAAATTTTGTACGGTGCAAAATAAAAATAATAATAAAAATAAAAAAAAAATATATAAATTAAAAAAATAATAAAAAAAAATGATAAAATTTCTCGGTTTTCTATTTTATTACTATCTATTTATTTTTATTATTTTTTTATTTTTATTATTATCTTTTTATTTTTTTATAACTGCTAATGAATTATTTTAAATTTTTTAATAAATTTGGTTGAAACAATTGTTGTCGTTATTATAGGGGTGTATCAGATTTTTCCGATCGCGAGTGGATAATATTTTAAAATTTAGATGTACGCATTCAAGAACATGGTCTGTTTTTTTTAGCAGTACACGTGCAAGAAAACGAACTTAAAATAAAGCTACCCTCGAATCTGTGTGGTTTATGTGTGTTCGAGAAAAATACGTGATAGAAACATGTTCGTGTACATAACGAAATATTAAAACGAAACACAGTCATGATTGTGTTCGGCACCATTCAAAATTTAGAAACACATATAATTGATATGAAAATAAAAATATGTGTTGGCTGCTTTAGAACAGAACATTGTGTGTTTGATGTATATATTTTCTGAACCTTGGAATAAAACGAATCGAACTTTTTCCCGACGAGCAATTGAGGTTGATCTTGGTTGTTATCAACCAGTGAAGAAATCACATGCGTTAAAGTTCAATTTTAGGGGCCAGGATGGAAGAGCGTTTTTACGACCACATCCAAAATCTATATACATAGCTATAAAAATGAAAGTATCCGGAATCGGATAAGTGGGGGTGGCACCTCCCATACAAAGTATCATATATTTCGAGAACTATGACAGAGAATTTGCTTTGCAATTTGGCCTGAGCTCATCTATTATTAATGTTAGTAGTAGAACAGAAAAAGGGGTGGGATTTGACCAATGGACGTGGTACCTCCATACAAAGTAAATATTAAATGTCATATATCTGGATTACTGTAATAGTGGGTGCCTTGGGACTTTGCGTGAGCCCATAAGTTATTCACGTGTTAGTCGAACAAAAATGGGCGTGATCGGAGCAGTAGCGTCTCACCGCTCATACAAAGTAAGTATATAATATCATATAACTGGAGTGCTATAAAAGGGAAAAATTTTATAATTTTTCCACCAAATGAAACAAAATTATTTTATATCTGGAGGCATTGAAATAAAGAAAAAGACATAAAATAAATAAAACAAAATGTTTAAATTGTACAATACAAACTTCATGGGAAAAATTGATTATGAAAACATAAGTCAATAAGTCTCGGTAACTCGTAGCGAAGCACGACACGGCATACTAGTATCCATAATATTAATAAGCTAGGCGATTGCTTGTGACCGATGTTTTGTTCTACCGTTTATCCCAATTTTGACCAAACGTATATTATTTGAAAAGTATTTATTTTTAACTGCTCACCAGATTTACCGATTTTTAAATTTTTTCCTTAATTTTCAATAAATTGCACTTAAAGGTGCTACTAACACATACACAAAATTATGCTATGTGTATGTTTCTTAAATTTGTTAATGTGTTTGTTATCTTCATTCACAATAATAATAAACCAAAAAAGTGTTGGTTTGTGAAGTGGCTAAATTGAAAAATAAGTTGCCTAGAAATTGTACTCGAATTTCGAGGGCTGGAATCTGCCAGTACAAATAAAACTGTTAAGTTTGGCGATGGCAATAGTATAGAATGGGATTGCTCTTCGGGCCAAGGAATTGGATACAGGCAAATTCTAAATGGCATAATGTATCCATATGCGGAGGATAATATACCTTAGGGTGACAATGACAATGACCCAAAACACAACTCCAAAGTTGTAACCGAATGGCTCCAATCTAATGCAGTTAGTCAATCACCAGATCTCAATCCCAAAGAAAATTTATGGGAAATTGTTGATCGAAAAATACGGACACGACATTACACAAACAAGACAGATCTCATCAAATCAATTAATTCAGAGTGGCAAACAATTTCTTTGCCTCGGTGTTGTGAAGCAGTACTACAAAATAATGGATATCCAACAAAATATTGAAACCAATAACAAAGGGACAGTTTTCATTTATTCTATAGTATAGGTTTCCAATGTTTTGTCAGCAGCATTAAAACTAAAACTTAAGTTTTGTAATTTTTTTCTGAAGTTAAGCTATTTTATGTTAATAAAGGGTGTTTTTTTGCGTAGATAGAACTTACGAAAGGGTTAGCTGTCGAACGAACTGCCATACCGGGCTCAATTTTTGACATTTATGATCACTGTACTCTGGTAAATCATCATGAATTGAGTTGGGCTTGAACAACGTTACCCAATTATATAAATTAATTTGAAAGTCATTAACCGTTTCGCGCTACTTATAGATGATATGATATTGTGTTCAGCGACGGGGCTCATTTTTGATTTAACGGATTTGTTAATAAACAAAATACCAGCATATGGAGTGTGATCAAACCACAGCAAACCCTACAGACTCCATTATATTCAGAAAAATGCACCGTTTTGTGGGGTTTTCACGCTGGTGGCATCATCGGACCCTATTTCTTCAAAAATGAAGCCGTAGCTCGCGTTGCGGTCAGTGGCGCTTGTTATAACACCATGAGCAATGATTTCTTTTTTGAAAATATAGATCACATTGATGTTTCAACAGGATGGCGCCACGTGCCATACGGTGACCGCAACGATCGACTTATTGAAAGCTAAATTTGGCGAAAAGTTGATTTCGAGAAATAGGCTTGTCAATTGGCCTCCAGGGTCGTGTGATTTGACAGCTCTCGATTATTTCTTATGGGGCTACGTGAAGTCAGCAATAATTTGAGCCTCGTAGGCAAACATTGTTCACGTTATTCTTGACATGCGGCCAGAAATGCTCGAAAAAGTTGCCAAAATTTGACGTCCAGAGTGCGCTTTATCAAGAACAGCCATGGTGGTCATATGCCCCAAATCATTTTCAAATCTTAATGCCATGTATTGGTCTTTCGAATAAGAAAATTTTTTTGATTAAAATTAATTTTGTTGTATTTTTTTTTTTACAATTTCAAGTTCTATCGGGCTAAAAAAACACCCTTTATTTTTATACCCAATACCACTGTGTGATTTGGGTATAATGACTTTGTGCTGCTGTTTGTAACTACCAAAAATATTTGACCTAGACCCATCTTTTATTATACCGATCGACTCAGAATCACTAACTGATTCAATTTAACGATGTCCGTCCGTCCGTCCGTCTGTGTGTCCATGTAAACCTATTTTGACGAAATTTGGTATATAAGCTTTTATCGGCCATAGGATGAACGCTATTGAAATTGGTGAGAATCGGTCCATGTTCAAACCTAGCCCCCATACAAATGACCCCTATGAAATCGACATAAATTGCCATATAGATGTTACTCAAATTGGGTTTGTATGCGTTTATTACATCCATTAATGAGTAGTCTAAAAATGATCCCTATGGGACAACTCTTAGTCATAGGCCCCATATAGAGCTGCTTCCCGATCTTCACTTAAATCTATCAAAAAACAAAAATATTGCACTGATTCTTCTCAAATTTAATTTATATATATCTTTGAAAATACAAGAGACTTAACCAAACATAGTCAGGATCGGTCCATTTTTGGGCCTAGTCCGCATATAGATATAGCATCCGATATGAACTTTTTCATATCTGCAGCCAAAAAAATTAATAAAAATCGCACTCAAATTTGGTTTATGCTTATTTTCTATGTCCAGTTAGTTGGGTGTATGAGATAGGGCCTCTAAACGCATGGTATAGGGTATCATATAGTCGGTCTAGGCCGACTATAATTTTCGTACTTGTTTCTTTTTTAAATAAATAAAATATGCACACTTTTGATTAAATAAAAAGAGTTTTTAATTTTACTAGCAGATTCCAGCACTCGAAATTCGAATGCAATTTCTAGGCAGCTTTATTTTTCAACTTAGCCAATTCACAAACCAACACTTCTATGGTTTGTTGAACAAACACATTAACAAATTTAATAAACACACACATAGCATATGTATAATTTTATGTGTGTGTTAGTAGCAACTTTAAATGCAGTTTACTCAAAATAAAGGAAAAAATTTAAAAATCTGTAAATCTGAAGATCAGTTAAAAAGAAATACCTTTCAAATAATATACGTTTGATCTAAATCGGGATAAATCGGTAGAACAAAACACCGGTCACAAGAAATCGCCTAGCCTATTAATATTATAGATGGCCCAATTTTCAGTATTGGCCGTCGTCTCACTGTATATTATTATTAATATTTTTAATGTATTTTGTTTTTTTTTTGTTTTTAATGTATTATTCATAATTTCTTTCAGAAATATTTGTAAGTAATTAAAATTTTTGTTAAAAGTTTTAATAATTGAATAACAAATTCAACAAACGATCATGCCAAAAAAGTAAATTAAAAAATGAAAAAAAAACCATGCTGTTAACTGTTAACAATTTTCAATTAAAATATGTCAAAACTTCAGATATACATACGGTACGGCTTTTGGCTAAAGCTGAAGCATCGCTAAGCGAGGTCGTCAAAACCGTATCACGATAACAAGGAATAGTAAACATTTTCTTTTTTTTTACTTTAGAGAAATGTCAAATATTAATTAGTTTGGAAGAAATTTATACAATTTCTTTAGAAATTACAATTTACAATGTAACTCACTTTTGTTAAACTATTATAATTATTATTATTATTATTATTATTATTATTATTATTATTATTATTATTATTATATTATTATTTTTGTTTTTTAAAAATATCACAAATACATAATCACAAAATTATATAATATTAGAATTTTGTTTCTTTATTTTAGGTTTTTTAGTTTTTCTCGATATTCAATCAATAAATAGATTAGATATGTTTTGATATCTTTTGTTTTGTTTAATATTTTTTATTTTATTTGTTTTGTTTTAATTAGAGGCAAACAATATATATAGTTAAAAAACTTGGGCCCACGATTATCGCCTTGAGATAATATTTTTGATTTTTGTTGTTTTTTTTTTTGTATATTAAAAAACAAACGCTTGAGATTTTTTGCTTGTTGTCAGGAGTATTTTTAACTTTTTAAGAATTATAATTTTTCTTTTATCACATTTGTTATTATTTTTATAATTATTTTTGTTTTTATAATATATTATTTTTATTTAAAAATTTTTTTTCAAATATTTTTTCCTTTTTCACCGTTACATGTTAAACGTTAATTAGAACATTTTCAACTAAAAGCTGGCAAACGTGTGCGATTTTAATTCTTAACAATTTCCAATGATATTTTGTTCGTAATTTAAATACGAGAAAAAAACAACTAATGATCATCTGGGAACTAAATGCTCACAAATACGTTAACAATAATTTACATACATCTTTAGCTACCCAGTCAACATTTTATGATATAAATGATCATATACAGGTCTTCTTCGACTCCTCTGAGCGATTAAAACAATCACAAATACAATTAAAAGATTCTTTTGTCGGAAGAAAATGCTAGCCAACCCGCGACTCTTCTTGAAGAGTCTTTTTGGTGTGTAAACACCTATGCGCTCATGGGGGAGGGGTAAAATCCAATTTCACAACACAATCACAAAAACAGCGTAAGGGAAAATCGGTGTGAGGTATATGTAAGTGTATTGGCGTATTTAGTAAGCAGAACCGCCGAGTTCGCTGTCTGTTTAGCAAAATCACAAATCTTTTTCGTTAATTTTAAATATTCAAGCTATTGACCGTTAGGTGTGCTGTGAGTTTAACATATTCACAAACTCTGTGTTGTTTTTTTAATATTCAAATATATTATTTGCTATTGACAGAACTTTTATAGTAAGCAGAACCGCTGTGTTGTGAGTTTAAAAAGCTAAATACTAGGAAAACTTTGGAGAAGTCAAAAATAAACTTATGTGTTTTTTAATTACTACACCTTTTCCAATTATATTTCAGAAAACACCAATTGAATTTTAGAAAGTATCAATTGTGTTTCAGAAAACAATAATTGATTTTCAGCAAATATCAATTGTATTTCAGAAAGTATCAATTGTATTTCAGAAAACATCAATTGATTTTCAGAAAGTATCAATTGAATTTTAGAAAACATCAATTGAATTTCAGAAAGTATCAATTGTGTTTCAGAAAACATCAATTGATTTTCAGAAAATATCAATTGTGTTTCAGAAAGTATCAATTGTATTTCAGAAAACATCAATTGACTTTCAGCAAATATCAATCGAATTTCAGAAAACATCAATTGATTTTCAGTAACAATCAATTGTATTTCAGAAAATATCAATTTAGTATCAGAAATTATCAAATATATTTCAGAAAATATCAAATGTATTTCCGAAATTATCAAATGTATTTCAGCAATTATCAAATGCATTTCAGAAAATATCAACTGTATTTCAGAAAACATCAAATGTATTTCAGAAATTATCAAATGTATTTCAGAAAACATCAAATGTATTTCAGAAATTATCAAATGTATTTCAATAACCATCAAATGTATTTCAGAAAATTTTAAATGTATTTCAGAAAACATCAAATGTATTTCAGCAATTATCTAATGTATTTCAGAAAACATCAAATTTATTTCAGAAAACATCAAATCTATTTCTGAAATTATGAAATGTATTTTAGAAAATATCAAATGTATTTCAGAAAACATCAAATGTATTTCAGAAATTATTGAATTTACTTCAGAAAATATGAATTGAATTTCAGAAAATATCAATTGAGTCACAGATAAATAGTCAGAACGCTATATAAAAACATATTTTTTAAGTATTACACTGGGTTTGTAATATTTCTTGAAAACTACATATCGTCACCTAAAATACAAAAGGCCGTAACTAATATTTCGACTCATTTTCGAGACTATTTCCAGTAATATTTTCATCATTTTTGAGTCTTTTTAGATTCATTTTTCGGTCTTATTCTAATCGTTTGCATTATAAAAAATAAAAAAAATTAAAGTATACTATTTTATATATAAAAAGTTATATATACTGTGAACGTCAAAAGAAAGTAAAAAACACCTTAGTTACTCATATTAAAAGTTTTATTAAAATGAAGTAATTAACAAAAAATCGAAAACAAATATATGGAATTCAAGAATTATTTAATAATAGCTGAAATCAAGAAAAACATTAAACAAAAGTAATACAAAACAGAAACAAATGCACTTTATTTAGGAAATGTCCAAATTTTACCCGTCAAAAACAAGTAAACAGCAAAGAAAAGGCAAAAGAACTTTAATACAAAAAGTAAACTTTTTAAATTTTTTAATATTTGGTTTATTTTCATATACCTTATATAGTCTTCTGGGCATCGACTCGACAAGTTTTTTTTTTGTTATATCGGGGGAGATTATGCTCTATTCTTCCTTTAGAGCCTTCTTTAAGTTTGCCTTGCTTGAAATAGCCCTTCGACTTATATTTCTGTCAAAATTTTTCCACAGATGTCCGATCGGGTTAAGGTCCGGGGAGTGAGGCGGATGATCAAGTGTCTTAGGAGTCCGGTATAGTAACCATGCAAGAAACCATTGTATAGTAACCACTCTTTCACAATTTTAGATGTCTGCTTTAGATCGGTGCCCTGTTGGAAGATACAGTTTTCAGCCGTGCCTTATTTCTCGACGCTAGCGCCAACATTGTCCTTCAAAATGGCTAAGTAATCCATTTTGATCATAGTGGAGTAATCATAATTGAATCTCCACCGTGTTTGTTACTGTTGGTAACATACTTTTCTTTGAAGGTTTCATTTTTGGCACGCCATATTTTTGGAGGTCTTTTCGCGCCGTAAATTTCTGATTTGCTCTTATCTGTATATAATATGCTTTCCCAAAAAGATAGAGCCTCATTTTTGTACTTTTTTTTTCATCGAAATTCATTAGCTTGCTCTGATTCGCCTTGAATATGTATGGTTTCTTGCATGGTATCCTTCCATGTCATCGTTTAGAGAAGGCCTGCAATATCAGCTTTCTCGACAGGGAATGGCTTCTATGTATATCACTGGCGCCCTTCGTACTACACCTTCGTATGCCTTGAACATCCTCTTACACCTAATACCATTGGACATATTAGGGAAGCAGTCGACGGCCTCATCGGTCATTCGATTAAGGAGCACACTACAATGGCGAGGCTACAATTGCAGTCACGGAGTGATCCTGACTTAGAGGAACTTACCATTGAACGTGAATTACACTACTCCAAGACGAGTATTTGAACGACACAACAACATTCTAATACCGACCAGGGAATCTTGTTTTGGGAGGACTCCATGTAGCAGGCGTTCCATAAACTTCTACACTGACGGATAAAAATTGAATGGTCAAGTTGATTTCGGAGACTCTTCAGGGGAGCTTGGGCTAAATCTGGCTCGAAAGTTATCAGACCTTTGCAGTGTATATCAGGCGGAGATAGTGGCCATAAAGGAGGTTGCTGATTGGCTGGGACGGAATATTATGTCCACAACCGCAGTCAACTTCTACTCTGATGCCCGATCGGGTTAAGGTCCGGGGACTGAGGCGGATGATCAATTGTCTTAGGAGTCCAGTATAGTAACCACTCTTTCACAATTTTAGATGTATGCTTTAGATCAATGTCCTGTTGGAAGAGCCAGTTTTCAGCCATGCCTTTTTCTCGACGTTAGTGCCAACATTGTCCTTCAAAATGGCTAAGTAATCCATTTTGTTCATAGTGGAGTAAATAAAAACAAGATTACCAACACCTGTTGCCGCCAAACCATAACTGAACCTCCATCGTGTCTGACAGTGTTGGTAACATACTTTTCTCTGAAGATTTCATTCTTAACATGCCATATTGTTGGCAGCCTTTTCGCGCCGAAAATTTTGCATTTGCTCTTATCTGTATATAATATGCTTTCCAAAAAAAAAAAAAAAAAATAGAGCCTGATTTTTGTGCTTTTTATCCAAATTTATTAGTTTGCTCTGATTCGCCTTGGATGTGTATCGTTTCTAAGGAATGGCAGCTGGTGTTTTAGTACCGTACGTAAGCAAGGGTTATATATTGAAAGCAGACGGCGCAGTGGTAGCCCACGAAAACGGCGTTCTGTACAGCGATTTCAGTCCATGATCTCAATGACAGCGGGCGTCGGTCTTGGAGCAAGCGACTCGCTATATAAACGTGTATTTTCGTCGGGATGGCGTCTATAAACTGGCAGCCCCAATACCATCAAAGGATACAATGGACTAATCATCCGTTTATCTGAAACTGAAATGATTAACGAAACTACTACAATGAATACAACAGAAATCAAAGAATCCACTACTACGATGACGACCTTTGCACACGAAAACGGATGAGAATTAGACAATGGAACGTAGGGAACGCTTAGAGAAATATCAAGACTCACACAATTAGAGTCACAATTGGTTAAGTTCAATGTTTCTGTCTTGGGTATAAGTGAAATGCGGTGGTGTGGTAGTGGTGAAATAATATCTGCAAAAGGTAATGTTGCAGTATACAGTGGGAAAGAAAATAGGAGCGAAAGTGGAGTAGCTTTTATAATATTGAAGAATATACGAAAATCTCTAAACTCATGGAGCCCAATCTCCGATCATATAATAACAGCCCTCTTCTTCAGCAAGGTCGGAAAATGCATCACAATTGTCCAATGCTACGCACCAACAGAGGATGCTGAGGACTCAACTAAAGATGAGTTCTACAATCAGTTAACTGCTACAATCCGCAAAATACCAAATCGTGATATGCTTTTGATGACAGGAGATTTAAATGCAAAGATTGGTACTGACAGCCATGGCCTATCTCACATCATGGGAACACATGGCATGGGAATTAAAAACAACAATGGAGAAAGATTTATAGAATTCTTTTGATCTGCTAATTAGTGGTTCAATCTTTCCTCACAAAGATATTCATAAATATACGTGGACATCCCCAAATGGTAATACGCGGAATCAGATAGATCACATCTGTATTCGTTGAAAATGGGGAGGAACATTAGTAGACGTGCGCACTAAGAGGCGCAGATAAGAAAAATACACAGCAACATAAACGCTTAGATGACACAAAACTACGTGACAAAACTAAAAATGATAGAGTTGGAGAATTGTTAAATGACTGTTTACCATCAGATAATAGAACATGGAAAGAAACATGCAACCTGCTTAAGAATGAGGCAAAAGACGAAATAGGATAAAAATGTAAAGAAAATAGAAAAATATGGATATCAGACATCTAATACAAGAAAGAAATCGTTTAAAAGAACAGCAATTGGAAGATGGAAGACCCAAATCTAAAGCCATATTACAACACCGTAGCAAAGGCCGTTAAGACATCAGCCCGAAAACACAAAGCATAGCCATTGAAGCAGAAGCAGCTGAAAAAGCTCCATCAACTAATAGGTCGACTTTCGAATCAAAACATGAGCCGTAACCATGCCATAAAGGATACAAGTGGTCAGCTACTTATCAACCTAGAAGATCAAACTCGTCGATGGAAGCAACATTTCGAAAGCATTAGTAACATCGCCAAAGATAACAAAGTAGAAAACTCCTTCTTTCGTAGCAACTACAACTGCTAATCACATAATAACTGACAATGATCCAAGTTTCGATGAAATTACATTCGCTATTTTAAAACTTAAAAGAAACAAAGCACATAGGGAAGATGGCATTCCCCCAGAGCTCCTTCTGGCTAATCCTGCAATAGGAGCAGAAATTTTACAACCGTGTATTCGTGATGCTTGGGCAAATGAACAGTTTCCTACAACGTGGCCAAAAGGAGCCATAATTAAGCTTACAAAGAAAAACGATTTGACCAACTGCGAAACTGGAGGGACATCACCCTGCTTAACACTATTTATAAAGTAATTGCTGTAATAATAAATAACTAGCAGATTCCAGCCCTCGAAATTCGAGTGCAAATTCTAGGAAATTTTATTTTTTCATTAAATAAAGACCCTAAAATTATGCTAATCAATTATAGCTAATTCACAAATCAACACAAAAAACAAACTCGTTTTTATTACAACCACATTAACAAATTTAATAAACACACACATAGTATTGTATAATTTTATGTATGTATTAGTAGCAACTTTAAGTGAAATTTACTCAAAATAAAGTAAAAAATTTAAAAATCTGTAAATCTGCAAAACGGCTAAAAAGAAATACCTTTCAAATAATATACGTTTGGTCAAAATCGGGATAAAACGGTAGAACAAAACATCGGTCACAAGAAATCGTCTAGCCTATTAATATTATAGATAGACTGCAGTGCGTTGAGCAGACACTGCGAGACGAACAGGAAGGTTTTCGGCCACATTGGAATTGTTTAGATCAGACAAATACTCTTTGTGTCATAATAGAACTGTCTGTAGAGTGGCGTACACCGCTTTATTTAGTCTTTGTCGACTTTAGAAAGGCATTCGATTCTATAAGTAGTTGCGCAATATGGGACGCATTAAAGCTGAGGGCGTAGCGTCTAAACTAATAAACCTCATCAAGGCTGTTTAAGTGCAGAAAATGTATTATACAATTAAGTACCTCGTATGCTATATTTTTATATCCAACTGTTCAATACTACATTTTATTCGTGTCCTATATATGCTCTCTCCCAATTGGGAACAGCTTTTTTAACTACTTCAGCATTAGCTTAAAGTTATTTACATATTGTAAACTAGATCAGTTGTTAATACATCCCCACACAAGCAAGGTAAATTTCGCGAAGAAAATAAATTATACTTTTAATATAAAACTAATACCCTTGTATCTCTATTTTTTAACCCCCCTGATTTCAACGCATAATATATATTTTTTATACCGCAACCAATCATTTTGTGGTCCAACCGAACCGGATCGAAAATATTTATGCGTTGAAGTGTTTTATTGCAGATAAAAAAGTTAAATTTTACCCCGTAAAGAGAAAAAAAGTTAAAAAGTGAAGTGGATTATTGAAACAACATACATATTAGCCATACATATCCCGAACGAAGTTCACAATTAAAAGGAAACAAATCATCAGAAGTCTCATCAAAAGCAAGTATTAGTTAAAATACAAAAAACTCAAGGTATGTGTTAAATATAAAATATATTAATATATATACATATGTGGATTAAATAATACTTTTGGTCGACTGTGGCAAAAAACATACAGTTAGTTTAATTTCGCTCAAAAACAAAAAAAAAAAATCCTTTACTTATTAACAACGAAATCCACATCCAAATTTAACATTTTAACATTGAAGTGTATACAACAAATTTAAGAGTTTAAACATTTACTTTGTTGCTAAACATTAAAGTTTCGGAGAGACAAAATACAAATACTCTCAACAGTGTATCAACATAATGTGTTTTAATTTAATGTCGGTCCCATCTTTCATATATTAGAGAAAAAAAAAACAAGAATATATACGAAACATTTAAAAGCTTTTTTAACAACATACTGCATACAAAATGTGTCTCAAGAACAACACACAACATTATTGTTAGTACGTTCCTTAACGAAACCGACTTAAATATTACAATACGTGCTCTCAATTATTAAACTCGTTAATCTTTTAACACTACAGTGCTCGTGAACATTATTCAAAATAATAAAATTAGAGGAATTATAAAAAATACGAATACATACAAATATATTTGTTGGTTCTAAATATATTAAAGTTTTTTTTATTATTAAAAAAAAAAAGAAAACCCCCAAACGAATAAATGTGTGAAAAACAAACAAAAATCAACAAATACTTATATTATTAACAATTCATCAAATTAAACAAAATCAATATTTTATTTCTCTGGTGAATAATATTAACTGAAACATTATACACGAATGTTTGTGCACTAACTCACACTAAATAAACTTAATTTTTATTTTTAAAATACAACAAAAAGTGATCTTAAATTTAAAATAAAAAATAAATAGAAAATTACTATTAATCTCATCTAATCATTACTTCGAAATTTCATATACTATCAGCATTCCCCTAGATATTATTATTAAAAGAATAATGATTTTGAATACAAATAATTAACCCTCACCTGCACTTAAAAACTTGAGTACATAAATATTCTGGATAAATAAATTTTTATTCCAAGTTTTATTAAATTCAATCCCTACCCATATTAAGTAATTTTCTATAATTACTACATTAAAATAAATCTTCAAGCACTAATAGCCTATGCTATTTGCGAGTATCTATTGTTTACGAAAATTATATATCTATGTATCTTTTTTTAAAAACTTTTTCAGGAGACTACCATTTTAGTGAACTGAATTTCAATTAAATTAAATTTATTCGATAATTTTTTTTTTAAATTCAATAAATCAGTTAACCCTTTTCTGACCAGATAATTACTAAACTAACCCTAATAATTTACTCATTCATTTTGAAAGAGGTTTCGCTTTATTTTTTGCCCCGGTCAAGATTTTTTTTGTTTAAATACACACCTTAACGCGGTCTTAATATCATGTCGGATCTAAACGCGTTTATTCGAGCCTCTGATCGTGTGATCCAGTTTCATGCCTACTTTGCGGCAGTCCCACAAGAAGGGCACACTGTTCATACTCTTGAGATCCAGAAAGATGAAATCGTTCATCTCTGGTCAGCTTTACGAACCATATATGACTCTCTTTTAAGTCATATTGAATCTGAAGAAGAAGAAGTGGATCTGGAGATGGTTCAGAACAAATTTTATGTTGCCTATGAAGCCCATCTTAAGTGCCTCTCAAAGGCAAACGAGCTCGTAGATCAATTAACCACTAAACCACCTCCTTCTGTTGATATCCGAACAATTGTTTCTCCAAATATTTCTCTACCACCCTGCGATACTGACATATTTTATGGAGACTATGTCTCGTGGCCTACATTCAGAGACATGTTCTCTGCACTCTATAAAGACAATCCTCGTCCTTCTCCCGTAGAGAAACTATATCATTTGTTGAAGAAAACACAGAACGAAGCTCGCGATATTGTAAGAACTTGTCCTCTTACAAACGCAGGGTTTGAGATGGCCTGGAAAAACCTCGTCGATAGATACGAAAATAAAGAGGTCCTTCTCAACGCGCAGCTCAAAACCCTTTTCAGCCTGACTTCTATTGCCAAAGAATCAGGACCAAGTATAAAAGCTCTCCAGCGTAAAATTAATGATTGTATCACGAATCTCTCTCTGCTTAACATACAAACCAGTAGTTGGGACCCCATTTTTGTGTATTTATGCTCAACTTGTCTCCCCGATACCACTTTGGATTTATGGAAACAAAACCATAAAACCAGTCCAGAGTTACCCACATGGGAAAAGATGGACAAATTTCTGACAACTAGGTACCAAACTCTCGAATCCGTAGCAGATATAAGGTCTGCTAAACCACAAACCTCTTTCAAGAATTCCCCCTTCATAAAATCTTACAATAATCGTGACCAAAAAAAACTCAACACCTATCATACCAATGTTGTACCAAACAAGGTATTTAAATGCTCTATTTGTCCCGATTCTCATCCTTTACGGCTATGCCCTCTCTTCTTGCGAATGTCAGTTGAGGAACGCTTCTCTACGGTACGAAACCAAAAGCGTTGTACAAATTGCTTAGCCACCTCGCATGAATTCAAGAAATGCCAAAGCAAATATCTTTGCTCGTTCTGTAAACAAAAACACCACTCCCTACTTCACCGCACATCAACTATAGAAAATTCAGTCTAAGCCCCTGGTAGAAACCAAAATCCCCAAACTGTAGCTGCGGGCATCCCGCACTCAAACCCGAATACTCTTCGGGTTAGCAACCCCCATTCTTTATCAAACCCCGATAATACGCCCTCAATTTCTGCTGCTGCAGATCGCGTACGTCAATCGTACTCGACCCGTTTACAGTCCACTCCGTATACTTCTATCATTCTTGGCACTGCTTTAGTAGATATTTGTTTTGGTGATTTAAGATGTGCAGTTCGCGCGCTAATAGATCCTGCTTCTGAAGCATCATTCATCTCTAGTTCTCTCCAAAAGAAACTTTCCTTACCCTCTAAATTCTCGGAGACCCAAGTAGTTGGTTTAAATGGAACTCTTACTGCCAAATCTACTAAGATTACTTCTATAACGATCGGTTCTTCCCTCGATATGAATTTTTCAACCCAACTCGAAGTATTTGTGGTGCGAAAACTCACAGGCCAGTTACCATATCACCCCCTCCTTTCGTTTATCAAGTCCAAATTTTCAGATCTGCCAATGGCGGATATTGACCTGCACAAAAACCCCTACGTTGACTTACTCTTGGGGGGAGATATCTATCCTCGCGTGCTTCGCGATGGTGTTCGTTGGGATGACGAGCAAAACCTCGTGGCACAACAGACAGTATTCGGATGGATAGTTACCGGTCAGATTGCCTTCTCATCTCATTCCCAAACTATTTCTTCATTTTACAACGAAATAGAAATTAACCACCAACTTACGCGATTCTGGGAGCTCGAAGAAGTTCCCGAAGTTATGCAAATGTCAGATGACGACCTGTATTGTGAGGAACTATATCAGAAGACTACTTGTCGAAGCAAAGATGGCCGATTTGTAGTTTCTCTTCCCTTTAGACGAGGTCTATCATCTTCGACAACCCTCGGTAGCTCTCGTAATAATGCCATATCGCAATATCTTCGTAATGAAGCCCGTTTACTTAAACAACCCACCGCTAAATCGCACTACGATCAAGCTATAATAGAGTATCTTACTCTAAGCCACATGGCTAAAATTAATCCCGATTTATCAGCTGACCCCAAAACGTCATATTATCTACCCCACCATGCTGTAATAAAACCCGATAGTACAACTACCAAACTTAGGGTTGTATTCAATGCATCCAACCCCTCGTCAAATGGCGTAAGTCTTAACGATATTTTATATCCCGGGCCAATACTACAAGCTGATCTTACCATTCTTATATTAAGATGGCGCCTTTTTAAATATGTCTTCAATGCCGATATCGAGAAAATGTATCGACAAATTCTCGTAAACGAAACTCACACCCCATTTCAGCGACTAATATTTCGCAATTCCCCCGACGATGAGTTAAGTGACTTTGAAATGAAGACCGTTACCTTTGGCATAAATTGCGCCCCCTATTTGGCGATCAGAACATTGCAAGAGTTAGCTCGGCAATGTGAACCCGAAACCCCGATTGTGTCTGAGATTTTGAGAAATTACATGTACGTCGATGATGTTTTATTTGGATCTCATAATTTGACACAAGCCATTAGTGCTCGCAAAGAGCTAGTTAAAGTGTTGAACTCAGCTGGATTTTCTCTCAGAAAATGGACAGCAAATAATGAACTCCTTTTAAAGGATGTACCCCCAGAGCATCTTTTAGATGCAGAGTTTCTGAGATTGTCTGATTCTTGCACTTCCAAAACCCTCGGTTTAAGGTGGAATGCTGGAGGTGACTTTTTCTACTTTAACCCCGTAAAACATCCAAATGCAAGTGTTCATACAAAACGCGCGGTTTTGTCTGATATTGCCAAACTGTTTGACCCCGCCGGCTGGCTCGCTCCCAAAATAATTGTTGCGAAAATTATAATGCAGCAAATTTGGAAAGATAAAACAGATTGGGATGAAGAAATAAAACCTTTAACATTAAATCAATGGCAACAGTTTCTCGATGATTACCCAAACATCGAAAGTATCAAAATACCCCGTTTCGTTGATTACGAACCCTCTTTTTCTATCGAACTACATGGGTTTTGTGACGCCTCCGAGAAAGCTTATGCGGCTACTTTATATATTCGAACTGAAGCGCCAAATGGTCAAGTTCACACCCATTTATTAGCCGCAAAAACGAAAGTTGCACCAGTGAAATTCATCACACTCCCCCGAAAAGAACTTTGTGGTGCTGAATTGATGGCCAAAATGTTCAAATCGATCCGAACCCAATTAAAAGTTGATAACTTTCGGGCCTATATGTGGACAGATTCTACAATAGTGCTTGCATGGTTACAGAAACCCCCGGATCAATGGACAACTTTCGTTGCAAACCGTGTCGCTTCGATCATTGAAAAATTGGATAAAGATATCTGGTCACATGTTGACTCAAAAGATAACCCCGCTGATCTGGCATCCCGTGGTATCACAGCTAAAGAGCTCATCATAAATGATTTATGGTGGCATGGCCCATCATGGCTAAAATTGCCACATTCTGAATGGCCTTTTAATCATCACAGTATGGAAACCATTGAGGAAATGAGACCAATTAAATCCCACATGACTCACATAACTCATTTCGATATACTAGAACGTTTCTCTGATCTTTCAAGAGCTATGCGAGTTCTTTGCTATATTTTTAGATTTTTCCATTCTATCTCTTCAAAACACCATTTTCGTTATGAAACGACTGAAATTCTTCAGAAAGAAATGAAACATGTTCGAAGTCGATTGATTATTGCATGTCAACATTTGTACTTTCCTGAATACGAAATTCTTCCCCAAGGTCTAAATTTGCCTCAAAAGAGTAATCTTTTAACTCTAAACCCTTTTATCGACTCTGAAGGTTTCATGAGAGTAAATGGCAGACTTTCTCAATCCCCCATGCTTACTTATGATGAGCGTTTTCCGAAAATATTGCCATATAATGCAAAATTTACTCGACTATATATTGAACTAGTGCATAAGTCATCTATTCATGGCGAAAATTCTCTTCTAACAAGACTAGTACGACTTGAATTCTGGATCCCCAAGCTAAAAAATTTAACGAAATACATAGTCCGCAACTGCAAAGAATGTGCTCTACAAAAACAACGTCGGAGCCAGCAGATCATGGCTGCCCTTCCTCCTGAAAGAACTTCCCTTTCACGCCCGTTCACAAACACCGGAGTTGACTTTGCTGGCCCTTTCGACATTAAGTCTTATGCTGGCCGTGCCTGTAAAGTAACGAAAGGCTACGTCCTCGTATTTGTATGTTTTGCAACGAAAGCGCTTCATTTAGAAGCAACCAGTGAAATATCTACCCCAGCTTTCATGGCAGCCTTTTCTAGGTTTTTCTCACGTCGTGGCTGTCCTCTTGCTATGTACTCTGATAATGGCACTGCTTTCGTTGGAGCGTCAAACATTCTTGCTAAAGATCAAGCCAATATGCTTTCCGTTATCCGGCAGCAAATCATATCCAACAATGTTTTTCAGTCCCTCGAATGGAATTTCATACCCCCCGGTGCCCCTCACATGGGAGGATTATGGGAAGCGGGAGTTAAAAGTTTTAAAACTCACCTAAAAAAGATCTCTAACTCCCAAAAATTTACATATGAAGAATTTTCAACAATGCTTTCTCGAATAGAAGCTTGTTTAAACTCACGGCCCCTTAGCCCCATGAGTGAAAACCCAGCAGATCTTTGTGCTCTCACCCCGGGTCATTTTCTTATTGGTGCCCCACTGTTAGCACCTGCAGAACCCGATGTTTCACATCAATCGATAAGTTATGCCAATCGTTGGCAAAAGCTAAAAATACTCCACCATAATTTCGCTCTCAGATGGAAGGAAGAGTATTTAAAGGAGCTACATAAACGTATTAAGTGGAAATATCCCCAACGCGACTTTGCTGTAGATGATCTTGTAGTAATCCGACGCGACAATTTACCCCCTCATCAATGGCGACTCGGACGCGTTGAAAAAGTTATTCGTGGGTCTGATTCTAAAGTTAGGGTTTGTGAAGTGCGAACCTCTAACGGACTTGTTACACGACCAATTGTTAAATTAGTTTTACTGCCACCCTATTAACAATAATAACTAATCTCCTATATTTCAGAAAAATGTCTTCACTACCCCGTCGCCAGAGAGCCAATCGAAGCGAAGTTCCAGCAACCTTACCTCAACCACGATCCCGATCAACATCACGTCCTCGAACATTAAGGGATTGCCGGTATTGTGACCTTGACCACCCTCTAAGAAAATGCCTACGCTTCAGACGCCTTTCTGTTGACAAACGCATTAAAGTCGTACGAAAATATCGGTATTGCCTTAATTGCCTAGCGCACTCACATATCCTGAAGGACTGCCAGTGTCGTGATCGATGCAGAATATGTGTCTCTGAACATCATACGCTTCTTCACAGGGACAGCCGAAGAACCCCTCATCATCGTCGGCATAGAAACCGCCAACGACGACATCACCAACAACAACGACAACAACAACAGCAACACCAACTACAACGACAACAACAACAGCAACATCAACAAACACGCCAGATTACAAGTAACAACAACATTGGCACGCATCTGACTGGTGCACCTAAGGCTTCTCACAGTTCTCCAACAATTGTAATTAATGTGACATCAAAATAAAAGGTCAATGCTGATCTTTATCCTTTTTAAAATATTTCGCTGAACTCTTATTCTGAATCTTCATAAAACTATAATTAATATTACCTTTAAGAAGAAAAACAAATGAATTAATTTACATACACACATTTTGTAATAGTTTATATGTATATACCATTGAATTATAATAATCACTTATATTGAATTGTAATAATCAGAATTTTATATTTAAACAAAACTTTCCCTACTGTCCTTACCCCTTTTTAAGACATTGCAATCCTGCAAGGGGGGCGGGATGTTTAAGTGCAGAAAATGTATTATACAATTAAGTACCTCGTATGCTATATTTTTATATCCAACTGTTCAATACTACATTTTATTCGTGTCCTATATATGCTCTCTCCCAATTGGGAACAGCTTTTTTAACTACTTCAGCATTAGCTTAAAGTTATTTACATATTGTAAACTAGATCAGTTGTTAATACATCCCCACACAAGCAAGGTAAATTTCGCGAAGAAAATAAATTATACTTTTAATATAAAACTAATACCCTTGTATCTCTATTTTTTAACCCCCCTGATTTCAACGCATAATATATATTTTTTATACCGCAACCAATCAAAGGCTATGTACACCAACTCCCCACTACAAGTTCGTCACAATGGGATGACAAGTGAATCCTTCAGCCCAAACGCAGGGGTAAAACAGGGTTGTCCTCTTTCTCCATTGCTTTTTGCCGTGGTACTTGATGAGGTAATGTTAAAACTATGCGCGAAGAAAAGGGTTATTGTGTGGGGCTTTGGCAAACATCTGGAAAACTTGGATTTCGTAGACGATATCTGCCTCATTTCGCACAAATTCAACGAAATGCAAAGCAAAGTGGACGATTTAGTCAAGTTATCAAGGGCCGTTATTTTAGAAATAAACATTGATAAAACACATGCAATCCGAATTAACAACCTCACTGTTAACCAATTCAAAATACAAGACCAGATGATTAAGTTTGTAAAGTAATTTTGTTGTTTTGGTGTGGAGGAAGATGTGTCTAGCAGACTAAAAAAGGCAAGGTCAGCATTTGGGCGCCTAAACAAAACTTGGCGGACCCCACAAATATCACAAAACACAAAGATCCGCATATTCAATGCTTGCAAAAAATTTAGACTGCTTTATGGAAGCGAAACTTGGCTGATGACAAACACTATAGCACAGAGACTCCAAGTATTTATAAAATTTATAAACAAGTGTTTACGAATAATATGTCGAATATTTTGGCCAAATAAAATCACAAACTCAGAGCTCTGGAGTCTGATAGAGGAAGAACCAATAGTTCGTCAAATAACAAGAAGAAATGGAGATGGATAGGACATACTCTCCGTAAACCTATTGGCAGCGTTACGAGAGACGCCTTAGAATGGAATCCCCAAGGAAGTCGGAGCTCCGGTCGTCCAAAAAATTCATGGCGTAGAACAATTTTAAATGAACTTAAGAAAGGAAACAAATCTTTTGATGAAATTAAATTAATTTGTAATGATAGAATTAGTTGGAATTTTATTGTAGAAGTCCTATGTACCCAAGTGGTATAAATAAAGGTATTAAAAAAATTGTATCGTTTCTTGCATGGTATCCTTCCATGTGGGCCATTTTTGTGAAGCGATCTCCTAACTGTAACCTGATGACTGCGTTATGTTTTCTAATAATTTAACTGCACTTTGGACTGTACAGCCATACTTCTCTAACTACTGCTCTAATTTCGGTACCACTAAGCCGCTTTGGACGTCCAGATCTCGGTAAATCTTCAACCTGATAGTGTTTGATGTATTAGTCAACTATTTTTTTATTTTTTATTGTGTAGTGGTTCCTACCCAAACTTTCGCCAATTTCACGCATGGAGTTATAATTCTCTTTTAAAGCTAAAATAATTTTCCGAGTATCAGACGATATTTGTTTTCCCATAGTGAGATTAGTTTCATTTACTTCTTTCCAGTTATTACAAATTAGTACATATCAACTTCAAATGATTTTTAGTAAAATCAAACCCGTAATCACTGATCAGCATAAATTTGTCACAAAAATATTAGGTTCGGGAGATTTTAGCAATGTTCCCACTTGATTTGATTTCATATTTTATATAGTAGTTAATCTCTAAATGGTATAGTAATAAACTCTGTAATCTTACTTTTTATCGCAAGTCAATAATAACTTTGTAATAAGACAATTTAAAGATTGGTAACTGGTGTTTACTTTTTTGATGCTCACGGTATACAGATTTATTTTAGTTATTTAAAAAGAAACTTATAAATAAAATAATAATAATTATTGTTGAAAAACTATTTGTACAATTAAAATTCTCCAAAAATACATGTAAAAAATTGACGGCTAATCCTTCTCACAAATTAAATTAATGGTCTTCACTGTCAAAATAACAGATATCACTTTAATCATTGACATTTTCATCATGGAATTTATTTTCATTGTTTAGTTGGCTTGATTAATCTTGGCTGTAATTAAGTATTTTATTTAAATTTTTTACTTTTCACTTTTCACATTTCACTTTTAAATTTATTCACTTGTATAATTTCCAATTTAAATAACTGAACTTCACACCACAATTCGACTGATACTAATAAACAAAAATTCAAACTTTCAAATATTGACCACTTGTTTCAAAAATACATAGTACAAAATTGTCCCCTTATTAAAAAAAAAACAATAGTAGAACAAGCAGTTTTTCATCCTCCAGCTGCGCAAAATATACCAAAACAACGATAAAAATAATCACATTTCAATCGTCTGCATGATCTATTTGCGATTGCTGTACATTTTGTTATTGTATTTGCAATAAATCAGTTTTTAAGCGTAATAACGATTTATTGAAAATGCAATAACAAAATATAGAGGAATCGCAAATAGATCATGAAGGCGATTAAAATGTGATTGTTTTGGACGTTACATTTTAATAACATTTTGTACAGGTGGACGATGAAAAACTGCTTATTATGATGGTTTTATTTTTATGACGGAACAATATTTTACTGTTTTCGATACAAATATTCAATATTTAAAAATTGTGAATTTCTGTTTACTAATTTCAGTCAAATCGTGGTGTTAAGTTCAGCTTTTTAAATTACAAGTGTACAAATTTAAAAGAAACATATCAATTTGGTTAATCATAAAAGTTTTTAGAAAGAATTCGTTGAAAAAACAGTCGGTAAGGACTTGCACAATTTATATGAGCCGCTATTCAAAAATAACTTTCCGACAAATTTCCTTCATGTTACAGCTGGAAGGAGACCAGCAATTAGCCAAGCGCCGAAAAGTGCTTTTTAATAACAAGCATTAAAAGTAGGTACATTATGCCAAGAGAAAGATATGAATGATGCTCTGCAAAAATATTTTGTGCATACTAAGGAAAGGGTGACAAAGGAGAAAACGTTGAAATTGAATTTTTTTTTAATATGTATTTTTGTATTAATTTCATTTTCATTTAATAAAATTATTCTATTTTTATATACACAGTTTGTCAATAAAATCTTTGCACATGAAGAAAAAATGAAAAACTTTGTGAAAAAATTATAATATGTAATAACCTGTTGAAAATGAAAAACAAAAAATGAAAAATAAAAATTGAAAAATAAAAAATTAAATATACAAAATGAAAAATAAAAAATTAAAAATAAAAAATGAAATATAAAAAAATAAAAATAAAAAATGAAAAATAAACAAGTAAGAAAAAATTATACCCTATACCATGGTTTAGAGACCCTATCTTTCGGTCCAACTACTTCGATATAGAAAATAAGCATAAACCAAATTTGAGTGGGATTTTTATTAATTTTTTTGGCTGCAGATATGAAAAAGTTCATATCGGATGCTATATCTATAAAGGGACTAGGTCCAAAAATGGACCGATCCTGATCATGTTTGGTAAAGTCTCTTGTATTTTGCAAAAATATATACAAACAAAATTTGAGAAGAATCAGTGCCATATTTTTGTTTTTTAATAGATTTAAGTGAAGATCGGGAAGCAGCTCTATATGGGGTCAAAGGGATCATTTTTGGACTACTCATTAGTGCATGTAATGAACGCATACAAACGCAATTTGAGTAAGATCTATATGACAATTTGGATCTTATGGCAATTTATGTCGATTTCATATGGGTAATTTGTATGGGGGCTATGTCTGAACATGGACCGATTCTCACCAATTGCAATAGCGTTCATCCCATGGCCGATAAAAGCTTATATACCAAATTTCATCTAAATATATTCATATTTGCGACCTGCAGTTTGATTACAAGCTTTACATGGACACACAGACGGACGGAGGGACGGACTTTGTTAAATCAACTCAGAAAGTGATTCTGATTCGATCGGTATAATTAAAGATGGGTCTAGGTCAAATATTTTTGGTTGTTACAAACAGCAGCACAAAGTCATTATACCCAAACCACATATTGGTATAGGGTATAAAAATGAAAAATAAAAAATGAAAAATTAAGAGTAAAAAATTAAAAACGAAAAATAAAAAAAGAAAAATAAAAATTGAAAAATAAAAAATGAAAAATAAAAATGAAAAATAAAAAATAAAAATTGAAAAATGAAAAATAAAAAATCAAAAATATAAGATGAAAAATAAAAAATGAAAAATAAAAAATGAAATATAAAAAATTAAAAATAAAAATGAATAATAAAAAATAAAATATGAAAAATGCAAAATTAAAAATGAAAAATGAAATATAAAAAATGAAGAATGAAAAATAAAAAATGAAATATATAAAATGAAAAATTAAAAATAAAAAGTTAAATATAAAAAATTAAAAATAAAAATGAAAAATAAAAAATGAAAAATTAAAAATAAAAAATTAAAAAATAAAAAATTAAATATACCAAATGAAAAATAAAAAGTGGAAAATGAAAAATAAAAATTCAAAATGAAAAATTAAAAATAAAAAATGAAATATAAAAAAAGAAAAAAAAATGAAAAATTAAAAATTAAGAGTAAAAAATTAAAAACGAAAAATAAAAACTGAAAAATAAAAATTGAAAAATTAAAAATAAAAACTGAAAAATATAAATTGAAAAATTAAAAATAAAAAATGAAAAATAAAAAATAAAAAATGTGAAATAAAAAATTAAAAATAAAAAATGAAAAATAAATATTTAAGATGAAAAATTAAAATTAAAAATACAAATGAAAAATATAGAATAAAATATGAAAAATGCAAAATTAAAAACGAAAAATGAAATATAAAAAATTAAAAATTAAATATAAAAAATGAAAAATAAAAAATGAAATATATAAAATGAAATATATAAAATGAAAAATTAAAAACGAAAATTAAAAAATGAAAAATAAAAAATGAAAAATAAAAATTGAAAAATGAAAAATAAGAAATTAAATATAAATATGAAAAGTAGAAATGAAAAAATAATAATAAAAAATGAAATATAAAAAATTAAAAATAAAATGTGAAAAATTAAAAATATAAAAAATGAAAAATTAAAAACGAAGAATGAAAAATGAAGAGTAAACAAGTAAGAAAATTATAGTCGGTCTAGACCGACTATACGATACCCTATACCATGCGTTTAGAAACCCTATCTCTTAGGCCCAACTAACTGGACATTGAAAAT
The DNA here is from genome assembly GCA_963682025.1 of Cordilura impudica. NCBI lineage: Eukaryota > Metazoa > Arthropoda > Insecta > Diptera > Scathophagidae > Cordilura > Cordilura impudica. The sequence continues at coordinate 347,802,135 of OY821517.1, forward strand.
AAGCAAAAACCAAATTTGAGTGGGATTTTTATTAATTTTTTTGGCTGCAGATATGAAAAAGTTCATATCGGATGCTATATCTATAAAGGGACTAGGTCCAAAAATGGACCGATCCTGATAATGTTTGGTAAAGTCTCTTGTATTTTGCAAAAATGTGTACAAACAAAATTTGAGAAGAATTAGTGCAATATTTTTGTTTTTTAATAGATTTAAGTGAAGATCGGGAAGCAGCTCTATATGGGGTCAAAGGGATCATTTTTGGACTACTCATTAGTGGATGTAATGAACGCATACAAACCCAATTTGAGTAAGATCTATATGACAATTTGGATCTTATGGCAATTTATGTCGATTTCATATGGGTAATTTGTGTGGGGGCTAGGTCTGAACATGGACCGATTCTCACCGATTTCAATAGCGTTCATCCCATGGCCGATAAAAGCTTATATACCAAATTTCATCAAAATATATTCATATTTGCGACCTGCAGTTTGATTACAAGCTTTACATGGACACACAGACGGACGGACGGACGGACGGACATTGTTAAATCAACTCAGAAAGTGATTCTGATTCGATCGGTATAATTAAAGATGGGTCTAGGTCAAATATTTTTGGTTGTTACAAACAGCAGCACAAAGTCATTATACCCAAACCACATAGTGGTATAGGGTATAAAAATGAAAAACTAAAATTGAAAAATGAAAAATAAAAAATGGAAAATTAAAAATAAAAAATGAAAAATAAAATTTTAAAAATGAAAAAAAAAATGGAAAATTTGAAATAAAAAATTAAAAATGAAAATAATGAATGATAAATAAATATTTTTATATTAGCAGAGCCCCTGCAGTTGATGGCTATAAGTGATACATAGATGACGGTTTCTGTTTGATTTTAAAAAAGTGCCATAAAAAAATCTTTAATAACTAGATATTTACACATCTGCCCTGTGATCGGACTTGCATGATTTTTTTTATTTTTTTTTTCATCCTAGCTGTTATATATCTATAATATTCATAGACTAGGCGATTTCTTGTGACTGATGTTTTGTTCTACCGTTTTATCCCGATTTTGATCAAACGTATATTATTTGAAAGGTATTTCTTTTTAGCCGTTTTGCAGATTTACAGATTTTTCAATTTTTTCCTTTATTTTGAGTAAATTGCATTTAAAGTTGTTACTAACACATACATAAAATTATAAAATGCTATGTGTGTGTATATTAAATTTGTTAATGTGTTTGTAATAAAAATGAGTCTGTTTTTGGTGTTGATTTGTGAATTGGCTATAATAGATTAGCATACTTTTAGGGTCCTTATTTAATGAAAAAATAAAATTTCCTAGAATTTGCGCTCGAATTTCGAGGGCTGGAATCTGCTAGTGTTTATAAATATAATAAATGCAAAAAGAAAGTCCGATATCAATAAAAAATGTTCTAATGAATATTAAAAAAGAACAATACTTCAATTTCTGTGCTGTCAAATAAATGTTTGCACACATAAGCTTAATTCGGTAAAATTCTCAATTTATTGTACATTTATGGGTTTTTAGTTTCTAATATTTTGTGTGTCTACCAATTAAGCTTTGGAATATTATATTTTGCAGTTATATTTTCCCACTCTTTTTAGTAAATCATTTTTGGCGAACATTTACGGATCCTTTTGTTTAGATGGGTCCGCAAATTTTCAATAAGGTTCATATCAGGACTATAACTTTGATACAGTTGCATAATAACCACAAATAAGATTTATGTTTCGAACCATTATGTTGATGAAATTTGTATATGAACTTATACGAGTTTTCCGAGTTAACAAAACCGAATTGTCGTACAATAGTGATCAGTCTATTTAAAAAAAAAAAATCAATAGAAACTTCCTTAGTCCTTATTTCATCCGAAATCATGATTTTAGCACAACAGACAGTTTTCCATACTTTACTGTAGGAATTTAATTTTTTTTTTAATTTCTAATGCTGTTCGAGGTCCGTGATGGTAGTAAAGCATCACTTTCGTCTCATCCCAGTACCCTGAAGTAAGTGAAATGTGTTCTGTAGCAAATTTAAATCGTTTTTCAATATTTTTTACTGAGAGCACAGGTTTTTTTTTCTAGCCACTCGTGAGGAATATTTGTGTTTTCGTAATACATTTCGAATGGGGTCTCGAAAAAAACTTAGCCCATAATCATTATTTAATTGAAGAGCTAATCCTCATGTGCTGAATTGCGGCTTATCGTAAATTGTTTTAATTAATTTGTTTCCAACATGCTGCGTCACTTTTATTTGGTATGCATGGCGACTCTTTTAATTCGATCTTCCTGGCTGATTTGCCTTTATAATAATTAAAAGACGTCAATTGAATATTATTTTGGGAAACTGGTTTTCCTGCCATTTTTTTTATTTTTTATTTAAATATGCGGTCACAATTAAATATGCGGGACAATCATTTATCTTTCACATGCAATAGTATTCACGAAAAAATCCAAATGCACCAAATTCGCGGAAAATTAACGCATTTATAGTTGTCTTCATTCATTATGTAAAGATTTTTTTTGACACTATTCATATTGTTTTTCTTGTTGTAAAGTGTGTGTCTTTTTTTAATGTGTTGGCGTCTTATAGTGCAACAAAAAACGAATATATAAAGAATTGGTTGTTGAAATTCTTGAATGAAAATAAAAGTTTCAACTTTTTTTTTACCGTGCAAAGATTTTCTTGCCAAACTGTAAATATTTTTAAATAAACTTATTTGATTAATATAATATAAAAAAAGGCTTGGAAATGACTGAAATATGACTCAAAAAAGACTCGCAATTGATTTGACATACGACGAGAAAATGACTCGAAAATGATTCGGAAAAGTCTCGCAAATGATTATAAACATGACTCGAAACTGAGTCGAAACGATCAGAAAAGCGAGTCATAAACGATTGCACAAGGTAACAAAATTGAACTTTTTTTGGTGTTAACTGAAACTTAATTGGATTTTCTTTTTTTTTTATTAATTTGAGGTCGCTGATTTAAAATCTAATCTCCAATTTTCTTCATCAGTTGGCACTTTTAAGTTACAGGTACTAATTGTATTTTTGACCTCTTTAAAAAGTTGTTCTTTTTTCAAAAGTTCAATGATATCTCTGAAATTACTGGACAAATTTAAAACCAATATAAGCACGGCTTAAAGATGATGTTGTTGACGAGTTTTGGATTTTTTTCAATTTTGGACATAACGTTATGTTGCGAAAAGTTGAGCTGATAGAAAAAACCCAAGTGCAGACTTGGATTCAGCGTCCCAAATAACATTAAAAACAACATTCAGTTCTTAATCAACAAAAAACCTTGTTCCCTTGTGCTATTCAAGCAGATTCGCTGGTAAAGGTACCACTTGCTCCCGACAAAAGAGTCTTTTATGATCAGAATATGAGCTCATTTATCATTGTTTTAATCGCGCAGAAGAATATGATCATTTATTTCATAAAATGCTGACTGGGTATGTATCTTGTAGATATTGTGAATGTGTTATGAATTTATTAAGTAGGTACATTGTTAATACAAATTGTTTTGTTTTTGTTTTATAATTTTTTTTTTTTTTTTACAAATAAATAAACAAACTGAAAATTTTAACGAAAACCATTGTATTTTCATACACAAAAATTGGCAAATTTCTCATTTTTTTTTCTTTATTTTGTCAATACAATTGAATTAGTTGTTTTCTCGTACATACAATCATACATACACACATTAACGTACAGTGATTCAAGAAATTCTCTAATTTTTTTTTATGTTTTATAAATAAATTATATACACACTCATAGGTAGGTGGTAAGCGTGTTGTTACTAAATTATTTTAATACAAACAATATGTTAATACTCGTGTATAATAGAGTGGACCAAGTTTAGGTAGCATCGAGAGTTGAAATTTTTATGAAATTATTTAATTTTTTTTTTATAAAAGTTTAAAAAAAAAACTCTCGATACCTAGAAAACTGTTCAATTCGATTTCAAACCTGCTCTATAAATAATACTCGTAAACCTGTAAGCATTTGTGTATCACAAGATACCAGTATTATTGTATTTGTGATAAACCCATCATTTTTAATCTTGAATATTTATATTATTACCCTTCACACCACTCTGCAGGAGGGTATATAAAAGTATGGCTTTCCGCTAGAAATGTTAGGGCATCCTAAATTCAAAGTCTATCTAGCAATGTCTGTTCATCTGTGATTTTCTTCACGGTCACTCTGGCTGTTGGTCAAGAAATTAGATTCATTGTGGCTACCAAATCTATTGCCAATCGAAATGTGATGAGGTTAATAACCGAATATTGAGTTGATTGCAATTACAATTCTATTGTTTTAAGTGTTGTCACCTAAAAACTATTTTTTTTCTTCTAAAAGAAAAGACAATTATAAGCGATGCCAAGTTAGCGCTTTTCACACTCAAAAAGCACATTTTTTTCAATGCAGTGCCTAAAGAGCGCTAAATTGACGCTTTTCGTTTTTATTTTTAAGTATTTTTAGCGCCTTATTTATATAACGTACTTGGTTGGTCTTAATTTTATCAGATGTCCAAAAAGCGAAAAGATTAAAAAACATGATAATCGTACCTACGGATAAATTTGATTGTATGGAAGATGATGACATCGCTTCCGTAGATTATAGTTTTGAAAAGACATATTTTGACAATGATATTAAAGACGCGTTTTAGCGAGAAAATATCTAAATAAGAATCTAATTTTATATGAAAAGTCAAAATTTTATATAAAGACAATACTATGAAAGTGATTTGTAATAACTTTTTTTATTGATACACTGTGGTTCATCACGATAAAACCAGCATATTTAAAATTTAAAAAAACCCTATAAATTGTAAATATAGAAAAAAAAGAAATGATTCTTCAAATGACCATTTATTTAAACACAAAAAATCGTATGAAAATGCATTATAACGGTTCTTTTTCTCTTCGTTTGTGGTCAAGTATAAAATTCTTGATTAATATTTTGGTTCAACAGAATAGAACCAACACCTTTTCATTGTTCTATAAATCAAAGAGACATGATTTTTTGTACTTGATAATTGATTTTATTGTAATAATTTCATTAAATATTAATTTAACAATACGTAGATTTACCGTTATTCACAATAACTTCATAAATTCTATTTTTCATTGATTTGTATAGGGATTTTAAATAGTCGAGAGATATTTCACCCCATGCAGCAATTTTTCCATCAATTAGCTCATCTTTGGCTTAAAAATTTTCTATAATAATAAGGTCGGTCGAATAGGGCGGCAAATTTTTATACCCTATACCACTATGTGGTTTGGGTATAATGACTTTGTGCTGCTGTTTGTAACTACCAAAAATATTTGACCTAGACCCATCTTTTCTTATATCGATCGAATCAGAATCACTTTCTGAGTCGATTTAGCGATGTCCGTCCGTCCGTCTGTGTGTCCATGTAAACCTTGTAATCAAACTGCAGGTCGCAAATATGAGTATGTTTTGATGAAATTTGGTATATAAGCTTTCATCGGCCATAGGATGAACGCTATTGAAGTTGGTGAAAATCGGTTCATGTTTAGACCTAGCCCCCATACAAATGACTCCTATGAAATGGACATACATTGCCATAAGATCCAAATTATCATATAGATCTTACTCAAATTGGATTTGTATCGGTTCATTACATCCATTAATGAGTAGTCCAAAAATGATCCCTTTGATCCCATATAGAGCTGCTTCCCGATCTTCACTTGAATCTATCAAAAAACAAAAATATTGCACTGATTCTTTTCAAATTTTGTTTGTATATATTTTTGCAAAATACAAGAGACTTTACCAAACATGATCAGGATTGGTCCATTTTTGGACCTAGTCCCCATATAGGTATAGCATCCGATATGAACTTTTTCATATCTGCAGCCAAAAAAATTAATAAAAATCCCACTCAAATTTGGTTTATCTTATTTTCTATGTTCAGTTATGTAGTTTGGCCTAAGAGATAGGGTCTCTAAACGCATGGTATAGAGTATCGTATAGTCGGTCTAGACCGACTATAATTTTCTTACTTGTTTGTACTTGATAATTGATTTTATTGTAATAATTTCATTAAATATTAATTTAACAATACGTAGATTTACCGTTATTCACAATAACTTCATAAATTCTATTTTTCATTGATTTGTATAGAGATTTTAAATAGTCGAGAGATATTTCACCCCATGCAGCAATTTTTCCATCAATTAGCTGATCTTTGGTTTAAAAATTTTCTATAATAATAAGGTCGGTCGAATAGGGCGGCAAATTTTTATACCCTATACCACTATGTGGTTTGGGTATAATGACTTTGTGCTGCTGTTTGTAACTACCAAAAATATTTGACCTAGACCCATCTTTTATTATATCGATCGAATCAGAATCACTTTCTGAGTCGATTTAGCGATGTCCGTCCGTCCGTCTGTGTGTCCATGTAAACCTTGTAATCAAACTGCAGGTCGCAAATGTGAGTATGTTTTGATGAAATTTGGTATATAAGTTTTCACCGGCCATAGGATGAACGCTATTGAAATTGGTGAAAATCGGTTCATGTTCAGACCTAGCCCCCATACAAATAACTCCTATGAAAACGACATACATTGCCATAAGATCCAAATTATCATATAGATCTTACTCAAATTGGATTTGTATGCGTTTATTACATTCATTAATGAGTAGTCCAAAAATTATCCCTATGGGACAACCCTTACTCATAGGCCCCACGTAGAGCTGCTTCCCGATCTGCACTTAAATCTATAAAAAAACAAAAATATTGCACTGATTCTTTTCAAATTTTGTTTGTATATATTTTTGCAAAATACAAGAGACTTTACCAACCATGGTCAGGATCGGTCCATTTTTCGACCTAGTCCCCATACAAATAAAGCACCCAATATGAACTTTTTCAAATCTGAAGCCAAAAAATTAATAAAAATCCCACTCAAATTTGGTTTATCTTATTTTCTATGTCCAGTTAGTTTGGCCTAAGAGATAGGGTCTCTAAACGCATGGTATAGGGTATCGTATAGTCGGTCTAGACCAACTATAATTTCTTACTTGTTTTTGTACCCTATACCACTATGTGGTTTGGGTATAATGACTTTGTGCTGCTGTTTGTAACAACCAAAAATATTTGACCTAGACCCATCTTTAATTATACCGATCGAATCAGAATCACTTTCTGAGTTGATTTAACAATGTCCGTCCGTCTGTGTGTCCATGTAAACCTTGTATCTTCTATCTGCCATGCGATGAACGCTATTGAAATTGGTGAGAATCGGTCCATGTTCAGACCTAGCCCCCATACAAATTACCCCTATGAAATCGACATAAATTGCCATAAGATCCAAATTGTCATATAGATCTTACTCAAATTGGGTTTGTATGCGTTCATTACATCCATTAATGAGTAGTCCAAAAATGATCCCTTTGGCCCCATATAGAGCTGCTTCCCGATCTTCACTTAAATCTATTAAAAACAAAAATATTGCACTGATTCTTCTCAAATTTTGTTTGTATATATTTTTGCAAAAAAATAGAGACTTTACCAAACATGATCAGGATCGGTCCATTTTTGGACCTAGTCCCCATATAGATATATCATCCGATATGAACTTTTTCATATCTGCAGCCAAAAAAAATTAATAAAAATCCCACTCAAATTTGGTTTTTGCTTATTTTCTATGTCCAGTTAGTTGGGCCTAAGAGATAGAGTTTCTAAACGCATGGTATAGGGTATCGTATAGTCGGTCTAGACCGACTATAATTTTCTTACTTGTTTTTATTGATTTGTTTAAAATAAATTATTAATTTGCAGAATATCAATGTCCTTTTATATTTATTTTTTCTTTTTTGGTGTCCAAGAATGAAAGTTGTAATTTTATGTTATATTCTGACCATTAAAAATGCAACATCTTAAATGGGTGAGGCAAACATTATAAAAATGTAACATTATAAAGTGTAACTTTTTTTTCAGAAAAGAAAACACCATAAATTTAAAATATTATAAATTACAATTTAAAAACATTAAAAACAATCAAATAAAATTAATTAAAGTATTGGTATAGTAATTTTCTAAACCCTATTGCGTTGCTTCTATTTTGCATAACATTAGGAAGCTGGAATAGTTAGAATAAAAAATTGACATTGAAAGGCATGGTCGCGGTATTTATATTAAATTGTTCGATTCCCTCTGGAAGATCTTGCGAACTTTAGTTGTTCAAAAATATATTTTGGAGCCTTTGTTATAATAATTTTATGTAGAAATATAATGTTCTTGAATTTAATATAGTTGCCAAAAGACATGTGTAAGACATAACACGAGTATTGGGATACATGATCAAATTTTCTTAATCCAAAGATATGGCGAATAATGTTGTTGAAAGTTACAGTTAGTTTTCTGTTATCCTGATAACCTCAGATGCATATAGTAAGGTTGGTAAAAGATATGTTTTAGCAAGTAGCAATCTTGTTTTCGGTGGAGTAAAGTGCTGTGTTAACCATAAGCTTTTTAACATACTATAAATTCTGCCACAGGATTGATTAATATGATCTGACCAAGTCAGAGTTTCATTAAACACAACTCCGAGATTTTGTACAAAGTCGACGATGTCAATTGTAGAGCCCCCAAGGAAGACATTAATCTCATTCTCCAAATGCATCACTTTCTTCTTTATTATAATACACTTAGATTTATTTGGATTAAGTCGTAGACCATTTGCCGTTGCCCAATTTAGAATAAGTTTGAGATCATAATGTAGTTCTTGAGTTTTGGAAATAACTGGAATCCTTGGTACTACTTAAATATAGCTGAATGTCATCAGCGTACATCTGAACCTTAGAGAATTTAATTTGTTGTGGAAGATCATTGGCATATATCGAATAAAGTAGTGGTCCAAGGATTGAGCCCTGTGGTACCCCTCTTATAACTTGCAGTGATTTTGAGATGGAGCTACCATTAGCAACAGATTGGGATCTGTTTGTGAGATATGAAAACATGAGCCTAACTACTAATACAGAAAAGTGGTGCACCGTGTCAAATGCCTTTGAGTGGTCTAATAAAACTGAAAAAGATATTTTTCCATCATCCATGTTGCTTCTTATCTCCTCAACTTCATCAGATAAAGCTGTTATACAGCTATGTTGGGGTTCGAACGCTCTGTGAGTAAGTTGTTGTCGTTTAAATACGATTTGTCTGTGTAAAATGTGCTCGAAAAATTTTGAGAGATATGGAAGAATTGCAATCGGTCGGTATTCGTTACCCGTTTTTGGTATTCCATTGGAAAGATGCTAGTAGTGATTATGGAGTTAAACAAGTATATTATGGTAAAATCATTTTTATAAATCTGGGATGTATATTACCAAGGCCCACTGCATTCGATTTAATAGCATTGAAACTTTCAACAATCTCTGTTAGTGTTGCACACTGAATGTTAAATTTAGGAATGTTTGGATTGTTACATGGAAAATCATCATAGAATTCGTTATTTATGAAGTGGGAAAAAATTTGTTTTTTGGTAAATTTAGAAATGCTATTTTACATTGTACTCGTAATTCAAGTAAAAATTTATTGTTAATATACATTATACACGTTTATATTTGATCTCTCAAATACTGACAAGAAAATATTTTATATAAAATTCACGGAATAATCCCGGGTCTAATCGTCACATTCATTGTCGTATATGTTCGATCAAAATTATTTTTGTATTTTTCAAAATAAAATACTAATGCCGTTTTCTTTTCTGACAAAAATGTCGCATTTTATTTGCACTTTTTTCGAAAAGCGTATTTTTTTATATATTCTAAATTAAGAGTAACCTAATTGTATACATCAATCGAAGGGTCTCAAAGTGCTGTGTTCATAAAATGTAAAAAAATTTTGATTATTATCCCTTTTTGAAATCATGGGGTGAAAATATTCAAAAAAGGGGAACAATGTGGAAATATTCTCACACTATGACCTGAAAGAAGTCAATGGCTAAAATTTTTGGGATTTACGAGCTCTCGACTTTGGAACCTCTCGATTGATGTATAAAATAAGGTTGCTCTTAATTTAGAATATATAAAAAATACACTTTTCGAAAAAAGTGCAAATAAAATTTTTTGTCAGAAAAGAAAACGGCATAAGTATAATTTTACTCTATCGCAGTTAACGTGTTTTGGCCCCTGATTGATAGTAAAATAGAAACAAGGTCTGACGTTTGCCCATCTTCTTTAAATAAATAAAGCAAAATATGGAATTTCGATTAATTTTCCTCGATATCGAATGCGGTTATTAGCCCCTACTTAAATCATTTTTTGCTTAAATGCTTTCCTCGCTTAAGTGATTTTTACGGCTGTGGTTAAATCATCAAAGTATAGTTAAACAAGTACGAAAATCATAGTCGGTCTAGACTCTTATCATGAGTTTAGAGAGACTATCTCTTAGGTCTAACTAATTAGATATAGAAAATAAGCATAAACCAAATTTGAGTGGCATTGTTATTAATTTTTTTTACCTTCGGATATGAAAAAGTGCATACCGGATGCTATATTTATATAGGGACTAGGTCCAAAAATAGGCTGATCCTGATTATAATTGGTAAGGTCACTTATTTTTTGCAAAAACATATTCAAACCGAGTTTGCGAAAAATCTGTGCAATATTTTTGTTTTTTGATAGATTTAAGGGAAGATCGGGAATCCGCTTCATATGGGGCTATGACTAAAATTTGTCCTTTAGGGTGTATTTTTGGACTACTGATAAATGGATGTAATAAACATACACAAACTGAATTTGACCGAGATCTTTATGGTAATTTGGATATTATGGCAATTAAAGTCGATCTCATAAGGTTCACTTGAATGGAGACTAGGTCTAAATATGTACTTATTTTCACCAATTTCAATAGGTTGGTCCTATGGCTGATGGAAGTTTATATACCAAATTTCATCAACATATATTCATATTTGCGATCTGTTGTTTGATTACAAGATTTACATGGACACACAGACGGACGGACGGAAAGTGATTCTGAATCGATTGGTGGTATAATAAAAAAATCATGTGAGTCTGATCACAGGGAAGATGTGTAAACATCTAGTAATAAAAGATTTTTTTATGTCATTTTTTAAAATCAAACAGAAAGCGTCATCTATGTATCACTTATATCAAAAACTGTTTCAGCTAATTCAACAATCCTTTGCTGTAAAACGTTAAAAATATCCCAATATAAACGTATATAAGTGATACATAGATGACGCTTTTAAAAAAGTGGCATAAAAAAGCAATGTTATATCATAATTTTTTCACCAATACCACCATAAGTCACACAGCGTTATGTGTCAGCTCTCACCTATTACGTGTTACACTGTTTTTGTGATTGTATTGTGAAATAGAAAATTATCCCCCTGCGCGTATAGATGTTTGCACATCAAAAGGGCTCAAGGCCAAATTTTTTGGTATCTACAAACATCAGCACAAACTCATTATACCCTGACCACATAGAGGAATAGGTTATAAAGTCTTTTGATTCAACTGAAAATGTAATAGCACCTTTTTAAATGTCAACCCGAAATGACTTATAGATGGTTCGAAAAAATTACTTTGGTGAAAAGCGGCAACCTTATAAAACATCTATAATATTAATAGGCTAGGCGATTTCTTGTGACCAATGTTTTGTTCTACCGTTTTATCTCGATTTTGACGAATCGTATATTATTTGAAAGGTATTTCTTTTTATAGATTTTGCGGATTTACAGATTTTTAAATTTTTTTTCTTTATTTTGAGTAAATTGCATTTAAAGTTCCTACAAACACATAGATAAGATTATACATATGTTATGTGTGTTTTATTAAATTTGTTATTGTGTTTGTTAATGAGTTTGTTATCTTCATTTACAATAATAATAAACCATAGAAGTGTTGGTTTGTGAATTGGCTAAGTTGAAAAATAAAGCTGCCTAGAAATTGCACTCGAATTTCGAGCGCTTGAATCTGCTATTATGTATTAAATTTCGTCAAAATGAAACGATCTTATTGAATTAGTAAACATGGAAAATATTGGTCACCGTTTTGTAATTCAATACTTTCATTTGAAAAGTCTCAGTCCAAGCACTATTAAAGCCGAGAAAGATTCTACTCTGTGGGAGTCTGCTTCTTCATTTACGACTATAAAATATTGAGTGAGAGAGTTTAAACAGGCCGTAAAAGCCACCAAGACGAACACGGTTGTGGTCGGCCAATCGATGTGGCCACGTCAGAAAAGGTTAAGAAAATCTACAAAATGGATGGCCATCGGCTGAAGGTACGTGACCTATCTGTAATGATTGGGATTCCAAAAAGTGCTATGCATCACATATTGTCCGAAAATTTGAAAATGAGAAAGCTGTCCGCAAGATGGCTGACATGTTTGCTCACATTAGAACAAAAACGGCGTCGTGAAGATGTTTCAATAAAGTGTTTGACGATGTTTCACCGCAATAAAACCGAATTTTTGGGTCAATTCGTAACCATGGATGCGACATGGTACCACCACTTCACACCGGAGGCAAAGGTACAGTCAAAACAGTGGAATGAAATGGAAGAAATGCAAAGAAGGCGAAGACAGTTCCCTCTGCAACCAAGCTTATGGGATGCGCGTGGTATAATTTTTATTGATTACCTTCAAAAAGGAAAACAAATCAACGGCGGTATAATGCTAATTTATTGCAACGTTTAAGTGAGATAAATTAAGTGTTGTTTCAAGACAAAGCTTCAGTTCTCACATCCACTACATATTACGGTGAGAAAAATCCATGAATCAAAGTTCAATACTCCCTCGGATTATTTTCTATTTCCGAACTTGAAAAAATGGTTCCGTGGTAAAAAATTGATGGCTCTTTTAAGGAGCTGAACAGTTCTTACTATAAACAGGGTATCGAAGCTATTGAATATCGCTGGGAAAAGTGTATCAAGCTAAAAGGAGATTATGTTGAGAAACAAAGAAACTTTTTTCCCAAATTTGTTTTATTTGCTTTGTCAGTTCGGGCTGCTCTGGGATAGTCCTTTTACATTCTCAGTTAATTTTGCCGACCGCCCGCATTAGTGAATCAAATCATTAATTCCAATCTAGAATATTAACATTTCTACAATTCATCAAATTTTGGCATTTCGTTAGTAACCATCCAATGTTCCATATATTTACGGAATACGGAGAAGTTCTTCTAGCGATGTCCGCATTCCCTCAGACGTTTGATAAAAATATTTACTTCACTTGAAAATGTCAATTTAGTAGATGAATATGAGATAAAGGAAAATGAGGTAATATGTGAAAATTTCAATATTTGGACATGCTAAAAACAGTAGCAACTGTTAGGAGTTGCTTTTTATTCTCATATCTTCATGTGCAAATATATAAATTACCTTTGAAAAGTTGCAATGATTGTTTTTTATAACGTTAATACATTGAAAGTAATATATTTAAATGAAAATAGGGTTTGTAAATAATATAACACTGCTAAAAGGACGCTAACCCTTGAAAAAAAATTTAAAAATTGGGGTAATGTGGTAAAAGTGTGTATTGGAGTAAATTGTTAAATACAATTTTAACAATGTAAACTTGTTTTACTTGTAATTGAATTAAAAATTAAATATTTATATATGATTAAGTTTATTAGTGACTTGTTAAGATTGATGCATAAAGTGCTTCCAAAATACATTGCCTCTTAAATGTGATAAAATTAATGGCCAGAAAATATTTCATACGTAATTTATGGAAATAATGTCTTATTAGTGATTCACGATGGCTTTGCAAAGTGTGAATAAAACCAATCACTTTAGTATGATGCAAAAAATTTAGAGCATTTTCGTGAAAAATAATTCTGGCAAGATATTTTAAAATACCAAATAATTTTTTTATGTGGCAACTTAAAAAAATAATTTAAATTTTAACAAATGCACACGACTCGGAGTCGCGCTGTTATTGCACGTGCATCAAAAATTCAGATAATTTTCGAAATATTTGCCAAAAAAACAAAAAAAAAATCTTTCGAAATTGGCGACGTAATATTTTACAGTTCACTATGAATAAGTAGATTGTCTGAGAGTAAGTTCATTCAAGTATTTAAATTTAATAATATAAAAGTGTTTGATAAGTTAAATTAGTATGGGCAAGAGTCTAAATTGCATTAGCAGAACTTACATGTACTCGGTTATTGATCAAGTTGAAAACAGATGTTTGTAGTTTTTTTTAAGATTTGTTATTAACTTAATTGAATTTGAACAATATTCAGCATAAAATTAAAATTGATTTGTTTGTGTTATAAAATAGTATAGTTCATATTGTATATTATATATAGGTCTGGTGTTTTATTTCTTATTATAAAAAAAAAACTACATTGAAAACTGAAAGTCCAAGTAGAGTTTAAGCTTCATGTGAGTAGCTATAAGCATAGAAATAATTAATTTGAACTCCAAATATTTAATATAATTATACCCTACTAGCAGAATCCAGCACTCGAAATTCGAGTGCAAATTCTAGGAAATTTTATTTTTTCACTTAATAACGACCCTAAAGGTATGCTAATCAATTTTAACCAATTCACAATTCAACACTTTTAAAATATCGGTTATTGTCGTTATTGGTTTATGTCCAATTACTGGTTTATGTCCAAAATTATTTTTCAATTCAACACAATTATTATTGTGAATGAAGAAAACAAACTCACAAACACATTAACAAATTTAAGCGTTGTATAATTTTATATATGTATGTTTTAGTAGCAAACTTAAAAGCGTTTTACTCAAAAAAAAAAAAAAAATAAAATAAAAAATTTAAAAATCTGTAAATCTGATGGACAGCTAAAAAGCAATACCTTTAATATAAGATATGGTTGGTCAAAATCGGGAGAAAACTCATTAATGTTTATAGCTACCAAAAATATTTGGTAGACCTAGACCCAACTTTTATAATACCGATTGACTTAGAATCACTCCCTGAGTCGATTTACCGATGTTCCTCCGTCCGTCTGTGTGTCCAAGTAAACCTTGTAATCAAACTACAGGTCGCAAATATGAATATATTTTAATAGAATTTGATACACAAGCTTCCATCAGCGATAGCATGAATGCTACTAAAATTAATGAAAATCGGTTCATGATCAGACCTTATCCCCATACAAATGACCCCTAGAGAATGACAAATGACCCCTATAGCCCCCATACGAATCTGATTCTCGATCTTCACTTAAATCCATCAAAAAACAAAAATATTGCACAGATTTTTCTGAAATTTGGTTTGTATGTATATGTTTTCGCAAAAAATAAGTTGCTTTACCAAAAATGGTCAGGTTCGGCCCATTTTTCGACCTAGTCCGCATATAAATATTGCATCCGATATAAATTTTTTAATATTCAAAGGCAAAAAATTAATTACAATGCGACTCAAATTTGGTTTATTCTTATATTCTATATCTAATTAGTTAGGCCTAGGAGATAGGGTCTCTAAACGCATGGTATAGGGTACCGTATGTCGGACTATAATTTTCTTATTTTTTTTATTTCTTTTTAATATAAACTAGTATAGCCCAGCACTCGAAATTCGAGTGCAAATTCTAGGAAATATTATTTTTTCATTCAATTGTTGTCTTCTAATGCTTTTTTTAATCTATACTAGCAGATTCCAGCCCTCGAAATTCGAGTGAAAATTCTATGAAATTTTATTTTTCCATTAAATAAAGACCATAAAAGTATGCTAATCAATTCTAACCAATTCACAAATCAACACAAAAAACTAACTCATTTTTATTACAAAAACATTAACAAATTTAATAAACACACACTAAGAGCATTGTAAATTTTATGTATGTGTTAGTAGCAACTTTAAATGCAATTTACTCTACATAAAGGGAAAAATTTTAAAATCTGTAAATCTGCAAAACGGCTAAAAATAAATACCTTTCAAATAATATACGTTTGGTCAAAATCAGAATAAAACGGTAGAACAAAACATCGGTCACAAGAAATCGCCTAGTCTATTAATATTATAGATATATAAAAAATGTATGAATATTTATATGAGCCTAAAGGTATGTTAATCAATTTAAGCAATTCACAATTCAACACAGAGCGTCTGATATACAATTTAAATCATTCGCATTAACAGGGTGTAAAGAATTATTAGAAATATTTTATTTGATTTAATTTAACATATTTTTAAGACATATTAAATATAAATTTTATAATTCTCAGCTTCTCGTCCATATGAGCTATAACTATGCCAATTTTCACATTCCTCCGTGCCCGCGTATTGCTTAAAAAGGGAACTAAAAATTTACCTTCACGTATTAATATATAGATTAAAAAAAATACTAAATACACTAAAATATGAGGTTTGCTGTCAGAAATGCCGTCTCCATTTTTTAGCTCGATCCGACGGTGCTTTCTAGTGCCTAGTGGGACCCAAAATACCCGAAGTGTGTTTATATGGGGATAATATTTTTTTTGCGAAATTTTCGTTCTACAGTTTAATTTTTTCGGCAAGTTGTTATATGAATCGACATCAGTACCAAATTATCTTTTCGAAAAGCTATATAGCTTCAAAATCGAATAAAAACTCGCCAAGAAACAGCAAATACTCCAGACCACTTTTGTGGCAATTTAATTTTGTCTCAGAGCCAAATAAGGCTTTATAGAGGCCAGAAATTAAGAAATTAATTAAAGCCATCATTTTTTTTTGTCTCTATACCTATAGCTTCTCAGACATGAAATATTGTTTCATTACCACGTTGTGAACCTATTGCGCAATGAGACCAAAGATGGAAAATTTTTTTGATAAAATTTTTAAAACTCCTTTTTTAAGTTTTAAAAAATTTTTTTAAACAAAATTTCAAAAAAATTGATTTGATACTCTAAGGTTTTGTTAAATACATGTTAGAGATTAACTGTGTGAATGTTTAAGGAAATTCCTGTGCCAGAATTTTTTTGACAAGGATTTTTTTTTTGCGGATTTCGAGAAAAATTAGATTTTTGTGAAATGTTCAGTAAATGTACTCTTTCTAAATACTTTGTATCAAAAATTAATCACTTTTCTACTTTTAAATGTTATATTTTATCTTAATAGCCTAGGGTTTCGAAAAAAAAATAATATGACCGCATTAACCCTCTGGACTTGGGGTCACATATGACCCCAAATATTCAAATATTTTTTTTTTTGATGTGACGCTTAAAATATAATAACCAAATGTGCAAATCTGCCATGCTAAAAATTGGGAATAAATCGAACAACATTAACCCATTCCTTTGCGAGGCCAAACTCTGAATTTTTGCATTTTTAAAAAAAGTAAAGAACTAAAAATAATGTTTTAATAAGCTAGATGAACCCTTAATATTCTGCTAAATTTGTGAAACTAATCGAAAATAGAAAATTCAATTTGATAAATAATGATTTAAGCGATTTTGTGTCCCATAAAACTAAAAATATTTTCAACTGTTTTAGTATTTCTACAGAATTTTTATTATTTCCTCCATCAACATGGGAATCTAATGAAGATTTTAAAAAGAGTTACAAATTCTGCAAGGAATTGTTTGTAGTAAATGATACTGCCGAAAGAGGCGTTAAATTCATAAAAGACTTTCATAAAGTGTTAACAAATAATGTATAAGAAAAGCAATTTTTACTCCATATATTAGAATCATACAAAAAACAACATCCTTCCTGTACAAAGTCAAGCTCAGTTTAACAATATTGAGTTATAGTTCAACAATGTTCGTATTTTATTTAAAAAAAATAGTTAATTTTTAAAAATAAGATAATTTTATAATAAAATTGGTTAAAAGTTGTCTTAATTATAATAATCGCGAGCCGTTGCACCACAGATATATCACAATGGATTATTTTGATCCGAGGAGCACTGAAGGGTTAATACATTCTTAAAATCTAAATAGGGGTTTCATCGAGTTTAATAGAAATACTTGTTTTCGGTAATCTTTATTTAAAATTATCTTTAAAGCCAAAGCTGGCCTTGGCTAATAATGGATTAAATAATCGGATTTATCCGAAATTTTGGGAACGGAATATCTACACATTTGTTTATAATATTTTAAGTAACGCTTTTAAAAACTCAACAGCACTTACAAGATATTTGATTTGTTTTGAATAAATTGTCTTTTATTAGCTTGGGGACATACATATGTGACATATTAAGAATTAAAAAAAAATCCCATACAAGCTGCGAGCAGTTTAATATACACAATATGATTTTGTAAAAATTTTAGACAAGCAGGAGCAGTCCAAAAGTGTCGTAGAAAGTAGCGGAGATACAGAAACTCAAACAGTCTTATCTACATTTAAAAAAGACTTTTACCAGGCATTAAAGAACCGTTATTCAGATTTTGCAAAAATAAATGCAATTACCCTGAGATTATCTAGGGTGCTGCTCTGATCACCGCGGTATTGCCACTGGTACAAGAGTCTGCAGAAGTACTATCTTCTGCCCTCAGAATATTGGGATCCGATTTGAGAGCATCAATGAAGCCAGGAGCCAAATCGTCACATTCGATATCGAGTAAAAATAATCGAAATTGAATATCTTGGTTTATTATTTAAAGAAGACGAAGAATCGTCAGACCTCGTTTCACTTTTACTATTAACTAAGGACCATAACTCGTTATCTATGACAGAATAAAATTTCTCTAAAAATTTTATTTTGCAAAATAAAAAAATAATTTCGATCTAAAAATTTCTGAGGCTGACCTATTTCTAATGACAAACGCAGAGTTATTTTTAGAAGTTTTTTTATTTTATTTTAAGTTTGTATTTTATTTATTATTAAAAGAATTAATAAAAATAAATAAAATATTTCAAAAAATAAATGTTATACTGCTTTACTGGCATCAATTACCCATAATATAATTATCACTGTTATAAATACTAGTAGATCCCAGCCCTCGAAATTCGAGTGCAAATTCTAGGAAATTAAATTTTTTCATTTAATAAATAGTTTTATAAGAGCCTAAAGGTATGGTAACAATTTTATCCAATTCGCAATTCAACGCTTTTTAAATACATTTCATTAAATTTCATTATAAATGTTTGTTGAACATACAAAATCTATAATATTAATAGGCTGGCCGATTTTTTGTTACCGATGTTTTGTTCTACCATTTTATCCTGATTTGACCAAGCGTATAATATTTGACAGGTATTTCATTTTAGCTGTTCACCTGATTTACAGATTTTTAAATTCTTACCTTTATTTTGAGTAAATGACATTTAAAGTTGCTACTAAAAGTATCTTATTTAAAAGGTATTTCTTTTTAACTGTCCACCAGATTTACAGATTTGCACAGTCTGGAATAATTATTTGGAGTAAAATGTATTTAAAGTTGCTACTAACACACACATAAAATTATACAATGTGAGTTTATTAAATTTGTTAATGTGTTTGTAAAAAAAACGAGTTTGTTTTCTTCATTCACAATAATTGTGAATTGAAAAATAGTTTTAGACATAAACCATTCACAATAATAATTGTGTTGAATTGAAATTTAATTTTGGACATAAACCAATTTAAAAACTGTTGAATTGTGAATTGTCTTATAAAATAATTTATTAAATGAAGAAATAAAATTTCCTAGAATTTGCACGAGAATTTCGAGGGCTGGATACTGCTAGTATTAATAAATCTAAAATATCTCGCCTTATAAAAAAAAATATAAAACAACAAAATCTGTAAAAACACTGCATTTGGGAGGAGCACCACGGAAGACAGATGAAAGAACAGACCGTCACATTGTGCAAATTGTGCAAAATATCCATTTAAATCAACACAAACAATTTGAAATGAGTTAAATTTAAATATAGATTCTGATATTGTTCATGGCCGAACATTAGAAGCAGGTTTTCGAAGCTTCAGGCCAGAAAAATAAAACCACCGCTCACTAAGAAACATTTGGCACAAAGGTAGAACTTATTTATTTCAATTCTTAGCATATCAGTATTTGTAGGCTTCATTTTGCATGAAAATATCAAAACTAGATACCTGAAAAATGGAAAATTGTTTTATTGAGCGACGAGTCTAAAGTTAAAAATGTTTAACTCTGACGGAATGTGCACTGTTCGCCGCAAGAAGGGAGATCGCTTAAACGCAAGCTACTGCAAGTCAACTATAAAGCAGGACGGCGGATCAATTATGATTGGGCATGCTTCCGTGGTTTTGGTATTGAACCCTTACACGAAATCGAAGGATTAATGGACAGATTTAAATATAGACCTTCTTGCAAAAGGCATGGTGAAAGAGCTGGAAACTGAGTGGAAAAACATTGCACGTTATTGAATCCATGCCACGTAGATGTCGCGAAGTTATAAAAAATAACAGATTCTTCACTAAATATTGAATAATAATAAATATTGCTTTTATTTTGCACAACTGAAATAATGCCATTTTGATTTTTTTTCCAAAATAAATAAAAACGGTTCTTTTTGTTTACAAATTTAGTTTTGTCTTTTGATGTGTAAACATCTATACGCGCAAGGGGGTAAAAATCCATTTCACAATACAATCACAAAAACAGCGTAAGATGTAAGGCGTAGGACAAAATCGGTATGACTTATGATTGTATTGGTGAAATATTTATGATATGTAATAACCTCTGTCGCTGTTTACTGCATTATATTTTTTCACTTTTTATAAACATTTATAATTAATTTCCTCAATCATTTAAAAGTATTCTTAACGTTATAATATATTCCATATAAGTAACACAATATTAATGCTAATCAAACATAAATAAAAATAAAAAATTAACGAATGACAGCAAAAAGGAAGTGCTTGGAGATAAAATGAAGGCACGATTTCATTAAGAAGTGTTTGAAGAGAAAATGAGGGAGCGAATAGCCTTATAAAAACGTTTAAAAAATGAAAAATGAAAAAGGAAAAAAAAAATAAAAAATGAAAAATGAAAAATAAAAAATAAAAAATGGAAAATGAAAAATAAAAAATGAAAAATCAAAAATCAAAAAGGAAAAATTAAAAATAAAAAGTGAAAAATAAAAAATTAAAAATGAAAAATTAAAAATTAAAAATGAAATATGAAAAACAAAAAATAAAAACTCACAAATAAAAACTGAAATATAAAAAGTGAAAAATAAAAACTGAAAAATAAAAAATAAAAAATGGAAAATGAAAAATAAAAAATTAAAAATGAAAAATAAAAATGAAAAATGAAAAATCAAAAATGAAAAATTTAAATTGACAAATAAAAATTAAAAATGATAAACGTAAAATAAAAAATTAAAAATGAAAAATAAACAAGTAAGAAAATTAGAGTCGGTCTAGACCGACTACACGATACCCTATACCATGGTCTAGTGACTATCTCTTCGGTCCAACTAAGTTGATATAGAAAAAAAAAGCATAAACCAAATTTGAGTGGCATTGTTATTATTTTTTTTTTTTGGCTGCAGATATGAAAAAGTACATATCGGATGCTATATTTATAAGGGAACTAGCTCAAAAAATGGGCCGATCCCGACCATATTTGGTAAAGTCACTTACATTTTGCAAAAATATATACAAACCAAATTTGAGAAAAATCAGTGTAATATTTTTATTTTTTGATAGATTTAAGTGAAAATCGGGAAGCAACATTATATAGAGGCTATGACAAATAGGGTTTATTTTTGGACAAATGATAAATGGATGTAACAAACACACAAAAACTCAATTTGACCGAGATCTATATGATAATTTGGATCTTATGGCAATTTAAGTCGATTTCATGGGGATTATTTGTATGGGGACTAGGTCTTGAACATGGACCGAATTTCACCAATTTCAATAGCGTTCATCCTATGGCCGATAAAAGCTAATATACCAAATTACATTAAAATATATTCATATTTGCGGCCTGTAGTTTGATTACAAGGTTTACATGGACACGTAGACGAACAGACGGACGGACGGACATCGCTACATCGTCTCAGAAAGTGATTCTGAGTCGATCGGTATAATAAAAGATGGCTCTAGGTCAAATATTGGTAGTTACAAAGCACAAAGCACAAAGTCATTATGCTCAAACCACATAGTGGTATAGGGTATAAAAATGAAAAATGAAAAATTAAATATTAAGCAGTTGAAATAATAAATAATAATAAATATTTTTATATTAGCAGAGCCCCTGCAGTTGTTTGCTATAAGTGATACACATACATGATTTTAAAAAAGTGCCATAAAAAATCTCTAATTACTAGATTTTTACACATTTCTCCTGTGATCGGACTCATTTTTATTTGTAATATTATAGAGAGTAAAAAATCTTAGAGAATATTTTGGAAAACAACAACAACAACACACTTAAAAATACAAAAATTTTCAATAGTGATTTTGGTTGCTTTTGTTCTGCACAACACTGTATATACATACTTGGAAAGCTTAACTATTCATCTTTCTAAAACCGTTTAAAATCGGCTCAGTTAAAAATAGTTCGTTAAGTGTTTTAGAAACTTTCTTTTTGTCGATATTTTCAGTTTTTAAGGGTGTATTCAAAATTCTGGAACAGGTAATTTTAAAAGTATATTTTCCGTATATTTTCACTATAACACCGTGTTATTAAATGAATTCAAATACTATTTTATGTTCAAATCTTAAATAATATTGTGAAAAACATGTACTTATATTTATGTATATTTTTTTACGACTCTCGACATTAAGTCATAATCGTATGTGCTGTTTTTAGTCATAATATTTTAATTTGTAATTAAAATAAATGACTTAAAACTAAAGCACAATTAACTAAATATCTAACTATATGACAATCTTACTTAAATTTGTTTTATACTATTTTTTATTTTATGAACATTAATGACCTCAGCCATTATGATTAGAATTAATGATTTATGGACTTAAGTCTCTTTCACAAGGCTCAGGGTGTTGTCTCAGAGTTTAGTCGACCTACACCTAGTATAAAATAACTTTCATACTTGTTTTAGCTTAATTCTTTAACAACAGGTTCAATTGTTCGCAATCAATTGCAACAACTTTCAAATTGATATTGAATATTTTCAGTCGTCACAAATAAATAAAAATACATAAATGGTCTTGTAATCCAATAGCCATAATATTTTCTGTGTACATTGACATTTCCAATAAGACGAAGATCAACGCAAAACAATAACAATAGTACAAAAGTAAACACGATCACGTGTTGCTTTTTAAAGATATTTATTGAAAATACACGATTCGAATTCAATTTCCAATTTCAAATAATAACAATAAAAAACGTTGTAATTTTATCAATATTTAGTATTTTTTTTTTTTTTTCATTTCATATTATAAATTCTTGTCAGGTTTCGACAATCAATTGAAAGGCAACTAATAACAAATAAACTCATAAACAACAATTTATAAACAAATTGCACAACTGACAAATTAAAAGTCAATTATACAAAGGCACAACAACGAAACGAAAATATCTCAGCAATTATTACCGTTATAATGCAAACAATTGTTTAAAAGTGCAAACAAGACAACATCAACAGAACATTGACAACATAATTTGTTGTTGGTGTACTTTCGTCATAAAAATAAACGCGTTTTTAATTTAATACATTTTTATTTTAGCAAGTTGGTTTTTTTTTTTTTTTTTGTTACAAAACATTCGCACTTGTTTTGATTTAATGGCCAGAGACAGACGTTTGATTTGTATTTCTTTGATCACAATTGTTGGAATATTTTCAACATTTCTCTTATTTAAAAACTTGTATTATTTTTCTTTTTTAGTTATTTATTATTATAATTTTTTCTTAATTTATTTGTATTTTTTTTTTGCTTTTTTTTTGGTTTTTATAATTTTTACTTTCAATTTCCAAGCGACCGTTTCATTTTAACGTCTAGTAACAACTGTTTGTTTGTTATTTTAAATGAAATATATTTGTGGCCAATATTATCATTATTGTTTATAGCGAATTCACTCAATTTTTTTGTCAGTCAGCTGTTAAGCAATGTGCGCATGTTTTTACGGCGAATTCATATAGGAGTATTTGCTAAAGATCAGTTGCTTAGAGAGAACGAAATGAATTGTTGTATGTATTTAATTGTTAACAAAAATGTAAATTTATCTAAGATATGGCTGGGCTTAGAGAGTGAAATTAAATGTTTAATGCAATATTTTTGTTGTTTTACAAATTAAAAACGAATTGGCGAATTAAATATTCATAAGCACGC
This sequence comes from Cordilura impudica, assembly GCA_963682025.1. Lineage (NCBI taxonomy): Eukaryota > Metazoa > Arthropoda > Insecta > Diptera > Scathophagidae > Cordilura > Cordilura impudica. The sequence continues at coordinate 347,826,349 of OY821517.1, forward strand.
TATGCTTGTGACAATGGTTGAATACTTTATTATTTATTTTTTATTTAAGATAATATTTAGTTTGTATGGAAAATTTCTGAAATTAAGTGAAAATTTTCTAATAATCATTCATACAACTCGCGATGGTTTGCACTGAAGTCAATTAACAAAAAAAAAAAAAATTATGGAAAATTGTAAAAGCGCTAAAAATGTAAAAGCATTGTTAACAACACCATTTTTTTACCTTCCACACCATATTAATTTGTCATTCCGTTTGTAACACATCGAGGAATAAATTTGCGATCCTATATATATTCCTGATGCTTATAACAGCTCAAGTTGATATAGCGATGTCCATCTGTCCAACCGTCTGTCTGTTTGTCTGCCTGTTTGTATCACGTTCATTCCCAAAATAAACCATTTTCCTGGGAAAACTTCGAACAATATTGTTTTTCATTATTTCGAGCAGGCTGGTATTTAAAATGGTGAAAATCGGGCATAGTTGTGCCAAGATATGGCCTATAATATATAGAGACAACTCTAAAAAATGCCAAAAATTCAGTGTGTTTGTTGTAATAATTTAGTATTAAATATATCGAAATTCTTGACTTTTTCAAATATTTTGTATAAATTTGTGAAAATTTTACTGTACTTCCAACTTTAAACTATGCCTCGATAATATATACAACTGCAAAATTCAGGAATAAGACCATCTATTGGAGCCTTTAAAACCAGCCCAGCTAGAAACTTGCAAATTATAGCCTCATGCCTACCACTATATCTGAGAAGATTAGAATTTTTACTTAAATATACACTTAAAATCTTTTCATTACGAAGTCACCCCATGTACGATAAAATCTCCGACATGTCGAAAATCAACCAACAACAAATATATCCCTTTATATGTAACGGCTTTTCAAGACTTCAACAAAGTTATATCAATATAAAAAATCAATATAAATTCTATAGAGAACAGAATTTGCCCTCTTTTAGAACCTTGGTGCTTTTCAAATATTAATATAGACTAGCAGATTCCAGCGCTCGAAATTCGAGTGCAATTTCTAGGCAGCTTTATTTTTCAACTTAACCAATTCACAAACCAACACTTTTATGGTTTATTATTATTGTGAGTGAAGATAACAAACTCATTAACAAACACATTAACAAATTTAATAAAACACACATAGCATATGTATAATTTTATGTATGTATTAGTAGCAACTTTAAATGCAATTTACTCAAAATAAAGAAAAAAATTAAAAAATCTGTAAATCTGCAAAACGGCTAAAAAGAAATACCTTTTAAATAATATACGTTTGGTCAAAATCGAGATAAAACGGTAGAACAAAACATTGGTCACAAGAAATCGCCTAGCCTATTAATATTATAGATTTCTCACTTCGATATACAAATAAACACAACATGACCTCTTTGAAATAAAAAAGATATTTTTGGAATTAATGTTAAATACTTAAATTATACTGGTTTATTTACCGATAGTTCTGTTATGAACGAAAGAGCTGGGTTTGCAGTATATGGTGAGAATGTTGCAATATCCAAACGAATCCATATTTTTTTTTCTATATATGCTAGTGAATTATTGGCTATAAAAATAAAAAGTGCACTAGAAGGACTACAAGATCAATTTAAAAGCAATATGATAGTTCAACAAATCAAATATTAATTACTTCTCTACCTAATAATAAGATATCGTTTATATGGGTACCAGCCACCTAAATATATGTGGAAATGAAAAAGTTGACCAGCTCGCAAAAAATTCTTTGAAAAATATTATTTCCACTGAATATTCATATCAATATTCAGACTATAGGCAAACTGTTAAAAAGCATATTTTTGACACCTGGAATGATTTATGGAAAAATAATAATGGAACTAAATTATTCAAAATTCAGAAGAACATATCTCTTAAATTTAGAGTACTTAACATGCCCAAAACTGATTTTATCAATCCTATTAGACTAAAAATAGGACATTGCTTATTCTCCCATAAATAAATTATTGAAAAGACCCAACCCCCTGTCAGCGACTGTGGGCAAACTTTAAACAATAACCACATTTTTGATGAATGCAACCTTCTTAACGACAAACGATTAAAATATAACATAAATATATGGGGGGTTTCATGTCAAGTGCACCAACTTTTGAAACCGATGTCTTCTTAGTCCTATTGGATAGTAGTTTAGATACAATTTTTCAATAAGATCGGTCCAGATCTCTCTGAGTTAGAGGGGATCAAAATTTGACATTTTGGCCAAACAGGTGTTTTTTCTCATCCATGTAACATATTACCTATTGTTCTTCGAAAATTTTCTCCCAAATAGTTTAGATAGCTATTTCTTCAATATTTCGGAAAAAATACTTAAAAAAAAAAAAAATTTAGACTTTTTTTTTTTTTGCTAAATTAAAGCATTTTTTGCCTTTTTTTCAAAAAGGGCATTTTTTTTTTTGATGTGTAAACATCTATGCGATCAGAGGGGTAAAAATCACAAACTTCCCTTACGGAAGCGGAACTATTTACGGAAATGGAAGCTACAATTATTTAGCTGATTCATCAACCAACAGAAAGCGCCATGAAGCATACAATAGCATACAACTGCAACCATCAAGTATGGCAAACATAGCAGTTGCTTGCTATACACATGTAGATAGCGCTTACTGCTTGAATAGATGTTTTTATTCACAAACCACAATGATTTCCAGAATTGCACCAAAATATTTCGGTATTTTGTTTAGTTTTATTTGAGTTCTAAAGAAAATCGCGTCTTTACTCTATTTGGAAATGTTTTTTCTGTTTTTTTCTTTTTTCAATATAGTAATATTGACACATTTATATGTTGACAACTTTCATTAATAAACATTTTTAGTAGTTATTACTATTTTTCATAATAAAAAAAATTTTTTTAAATAATACAATAATACAATAAATCTATAATATTAATAGCCTAGGCAAAAGTAAGTGTTTGGAGATAAAATGAAGGCACACTTTATTGGAAGTGTTTGGAGACAAAATGAAGTGTAAGGAGATTAAATCAGGGAGCGAATAGCGTTATAAAAACGTTTTTTTCTAAAACGGGCCTAATTTCGGTATTCCATATAGAATGTTGCTATTTTATTAAACATTTATTTTTATAAAAATTTATAATTAATTTTCTCAATCATTTAAAGTTATTCGTAACACTACAACTTATTATATATATATTTAACAATTATCACTGCATTTAATATTATTTTTAATAAATAAATAAAATAATAAACACATGTAACCGGTAGTAGAGTTTAAAAAGGTTTTTAGTAAAATCACGTGATTTTAAACCAATTTCACACTTTACAAATATCTGGGGTCGAATCGTCGCATTAATTATCGAAATTTTTCAATCGAAATTATTTTTTTATTTTCCCAAATAATATACAAAGCGTAATTTAACTCTGTCACAGATAGCAAGTTATTATCCATAGTTAATAGTAAAAGTGGAACGAGGTCTGACGATTGTCCGTCTTCTTTAAATAATAAACCAAAATATGCAATTTCCACTGAACTTATTCGATATTGAATGCGACGATTTGCCCCTTGCATATTTTTTTAATACAGACGATGGAAACATCAATTCTGTTTGTTTATTGAATATATTAGTACATACTAAAGAACTATATGTGGAAGAAAATAAATTTTATATTCAGCTATAAAATTTGCAAAAATTTATAAAAATTTCTATATTTTTATATTAGTTTATAAAATACTTAAAATTTTCATTATCATTATTATTTATAAAATTTTTAAAATTGAATATATTAGTACATATTAAACAAATATATGCGGAAGAAAATAAATTTTATATTCAGCTATAAAATTTTCAAAAATTTATAAAAATTTATACATTTTTATATTAGTTTATAAAATTCTTAAAATTTCAATTATCAGCATTCATTATTATTAATAAAATTCTTAAAATTTTCATTATCTTAAATGTTCTCCATTTTTGTCTTTTATTTTCTTTAGTCCGATATACAAAACAACATTACAGCACTGCTCTCAATTAAATAATAGAGCAAAAACAGTAAACATTGATACAGCCGTGGAACATTCAGGTTGGAAACATAAAATATCAAAATAATTTGATTTTTGACGAACCAAAATTGAAACATAAATTTGGACATGAAACATTACTACACACGATGGATCATTAAGGGAAACATGCCGGTCATTTGTATGGGGACTAGGTCTGAACATGGACCGATTCTCGCCAATTTCAATAGCGTTCAGCACAACGTTAATAAAAAATGCTTTAATTTTTAGATGTTTTTTTTCATAAGAAAGCTTAGGATTTTTCCTTTAAGAGCTTTTTGGCAATTTAAGGCAATCGCGGTAATCGTGTAAATCTTCTGCCGAATCATCTGTTAAATACTTTAAGTTGATTTCCTTCAACATCAGTTTAACATTTTCATGGTAAATGCAAACGCATACTGTGTGAGTTCCGCTGCTTTCTGCCAAAACGCAATGTTTTGGCCTTATTTGGGTTAATTTCGTGAAGCCAATTCTAACATCCTCGTGTTCAGATTGAAATGTTGCAAATAACTCTTTCAGGTTACAGATAATCATTCTCTTCTGTTATGTTATGAAGGTATGTTACATACCTTCGGAAAGTTTAGTTTGTCTAGTTTCTCAGTAAAGTTTTATTTGTAAGGTTTTAGACACAAATAGGAAAAAATTCAAAATAGTGCATTTGTGAAAAATTGAAAAACCATTGTCTTGAGTCACAAAACATTTACTTTGATAGATATCCCACTCCCATCCCACTAAGCGACCAAAAAGCTCTTAAAGGAAAAATCCTAAGCTTTCTTGTGAAAAAAAAGAAAAATGCCCTTTTTGAAAAAAAAGGCAAAAAATTGAAGAAATAGCTATCTAAACTATTTGGGAGAAAATTTTCTAAGAACAATAGGTAATAAGTTACATGGTTGAGAAAAAACACCTGTTTGGCCAAAATGTCAAATTTTGATCCCCTCTAACTCAGAGGGATCTGGACCGATCTTGTTGAAAAATTGTGCCTAAACTACTATCCAATAGGACTAACATTGGCGCAAATTTCATCCCGATCGGAAGACATCGGTTTCAAAAGTTGGTGCACTTGACATGAAATCCCCCATATTAATATTCTCCTAAGAGAACATGAATTTGATTGGCTTGAGCCCACTGCTTAGCCAGAAACCATACAAACATTCGAGCAGATTGCTTCACCTGTTTGCAATAGCCATCCGTTTCATTATTCTGAAGCCCGATCTTAGCAAAAACATATGATACAACAACATTAAGTTTCTTATTTTGTTGTTTTCCACTATACCAAGCATCAAATAGTTCCCTTTTAGTAATGGACATTTTAAACTGTAAACCAAATAAAAAGCATTTAGGCAAAAACTGGCAGCTAATTTTGAAAACATTGACAAGCTACAATCATACAGATTACAAAAACACAAATAATAGAATTAAAGTTTTATAAATTCCCATTTAAAACTCTAATTGAATTTGGACATTGAACAAAATGTTTGCATATAAGACACACGTACAAAACTGAAATTTTCTCTAAACAAAACATGTTATTTGAAATATAATAATAGCAAAATTTGTTCCTACCTTTGTTAAATTAATTTGAGCAAAATAATATTTTAAAAACTTTGTTCTTATTTTTTCACGATAACTTTAATTGCGGTACTAAATATTATCAACTGAGATATTAATAGAAAAACAAAACAGCAATTACTTGTGTTTAAAAGACGAAAGCAAATCTGAAACAGAAGTTAAATAAATAAAAAATGTACCGTTATGTGGGCACTTGTCAACTTATTATCAAACAATATATTTAGTTTCGAAATAATAAAAAACAAATACTTTCTTCCGGCTAGGTGGAGAATTTGGATCACTGTGCGACGCCACAATTTTGGTCGGAACGGTTTAAAAGTTATCACACTCTTCAGTTTTTATCAGAATGTTTCAATATTTCAGGAGAAAAATCTATCAATCCTCAAAATATAAAAAATTGTATCAGTATTTTGGAAAAATTTTTTGTAAAATGATGTCAAACATCTATGAAGTGAATATTCTCATACGTTGGTATGGAAAGGCATCGAGCTTTTTCGAGTAGTAGTTTGCCCACGCCAGTAGGGCAGTCCGATTCAAGTGAAATTTAAGGACGATATTCGCGGTATTTGTACGATTCCACAAAGCATATATTTGTTGTACTAAATACTTATATTGATAATTTTACATGCTTTCAAATATGAAAAATTTTCGTCTGTTAGATTTGAAGTCATTTTTCAAACATATTGCAATTAATACTGTAATTATTATGTAAATTTTAATTTTATTTCAATGGTGCGTGGTAGAGAAGAAGAAATTTTCGTTTTTAATGAGTTAATGAGCTACTCGGGCTCAACGAGTAGCTCCAGTAGCTCATTAACTACTCGAGTATCTTGATCTTCGAGTAGCTCAAGTACTCGAGCTTGGGCATAGCCTCTGGTCTTTGCTACCCCAGCTAATCGTTCGGCTCGATACTGAAGTAATGGGGAGCTCTGGTCGTACCCAGACTGTATATTATAACTAACTGACCATATTTTTCTTATCTTAAAACGGGACATCGAATAATTCTGATGGGTTTGGTTATATGAAATGGAAATGTATAGTTAATATAATCATATTTTATAGCAGATTCTAGCCCTTGAAATTCGAGTGCAATTTCTATGAAATTTTATTTTTTCATTAAATAAAGAGCTTGATAGTTATAGCCAATTCACAAATCAACACAAAAAACACTCATTTTTATTACAAACACATTAACAAATTTCATAAACACACACATGGCATTGTATAATATTATGTGTGTGTTAGTAGCAACTTTAAGTGAAATTTTCTCAAAATAAAGGAAAAAATTAAAAATCTGTAAATCTGCAGAACTGCTAAAAAGAAATACCTTTCAAATAATATACGTCTGGTCAAAATCGGGATAAAACAGTAGAACAAAACATCGGTCACAAGAAATCGCCTAGCCTCTTAATATTATATATTTGTCCATAGAGAGTGATATTATTTATTTTACGTTACACTGCAAAAAAAAATGTATATACATTGTTATAATTTTCCGAGGCACAAATTTGTTTCAAAATTTTAGGTGACGATTTCAAATATGTGTGGAACTCTTGGCAGGATTTTTATTAAATATTAACTTTAATAATTAACATAGCCCTTAGCACTGATACCCTTAAGTGAGTTTTATCTTCGGTCCACAACTTGTTCATCAAAGTAAATACAAGTTCAACCGGCGCATTTGTACCAGGCAAACATAAAATATATTCAACTATAATTTGAAATTTGAAAATTTTTAGGGTATTACTCTTAAAATGTTTAAACACTTCCACCCAACGATATTTTGTTGATTCCATTCATCAATTTTCTGCGATGTTGCGTATTTAGATACGAGTGAATATTCATAGAATATTTCCGTATCTTTATTGCAATCGATATGTTCTTTTTCGATCAATATATCTAGAACTTTTTGAACATCTTCCCACTGTGGTACTTCTGTTAAATTTGCCCAATTAAGTTTTTCTAAATCTTTGTTATAAACAGTCCATTGCTCAAAATACTCTCGACTAGTTTTATAAAATTCTTTAGACTTAATTTTCACAAAATTCTCGTCAATATCGGTGTAACCATCTTCTTTTAATTTTTCAAGTAAACCACAGACTGAATATGGAAGAAAGTGAGTTGTCTCTTTCTGTAACAAATTCTCTTTTAATTTGTTAATTTCATTTGCTGCATCAATTTTTTCGCAATTTATACATTATAAGTTTCTACAGCAGCTGAAGAATCCAAGGGAGGCGGACACACAGAAAAAAAAAGGTGTGACATTTATAAAAATTATAGTAAAATTTTACAAAGTTTTGTGGTAATTATACGACTACATAAAATTAACGATAAATTTTGTTTCAACCCGTCAATTTAAATTTTGTTAAGTCTTTTTAGTGTCTAAGCAAATCTGACTCAATACGATAAAATTGTTTAAAAAAAGTGGAAAAAATTTTGGTACCGTGAGGATCGAAAAAGTACAATTTGTTTGTCTGGTTGGTACAATAACAGAAAACATATTTTCCATCCCGGGTAGGTTAGTTTTTGTTCTGTACTGCATTTTGGCCTCTTCTATATTAAAACTATTTGATTAAGTACAAAAACATCATTATAAAAAAAAAACAATTACTCTATTTTTGTCTCTTGTGTTTCGTAATATATTTATTCATACTAGCAGATTCCAGCGCTCGAAATTCGGGTGCAATTCCTAGGCAGTTTTGTTTTTCAACTTAGCCAATTCACAAACCAACACTTTTTTGGTTTATTATTATTGTGAATGAAGATAATAAACTCATTAACAAATATATTAAAAAATATAATAAATACACACATAGCATATGTATAATTTTATGTAGGTGTTAGTAGCAACTTTAAATGTAATCAAAATAAAGGAAAAAATTTAAAAATCTGTAAATCTGCAAAATGACTAAAAAGAAATTCCTTTCAAATAATATACGTTTGGTCAAAATTGGGATAAAACGGTAGAACAAAAAAAAAACATCGGTCACAAGAAATCGCCTAGCCTATTAATATTATAGATTTATTCATATTCTGCAACAAAGAAAGAAGAGAAGATGATTTTTGTATTGCTGCATTTCAGGTTAACCAAGCAAATTTATAGAACTGCAACTTCTATTTTTTGCAATGTGTTTTTTTTTTTTTTTGTTTTTTTTTGTTTTATTTTGATTATTAGTTTGACGGGCGACGTACAAGTAAAACGCAACGTGTTCTTATTTTGAGAGGGGGTTAAATTTTTTATTTTTTGCTTTTTAAGAACAGTAATTTAAGTTTATGTATCATGAATTGATTCAACCAAATTCATAAGAAATTCAGTTAAATCGTTTTAAATATTTTTTAAATTAAATTATTTTTCAGCTGACTTGTTATGTATTTCAACAAACATATATTAAAAAAACTATCTCTGACGAATTTGAAGATTTGTTCTTACATTTTTGAACAAATCAACTATTTCTTTTTTCGAATTTCTGAAAACGGGACATTTTTGCGTCCCCGAGTTATTTTCGGGGACAACGGGACAAAGTAGCTGAAAACAGGACGGTCCCGTTCAAAACGGGACATATGGTCACATTAATTATAACTGACACTCAGCTGTAGTGAGTAGCTTGAGTCAGAATTTATTAAATTACCGAAAATGTATTCGCTTTAAATTTTTGATATACCTACAATTAAGTTTTCTTTAATCTCATGTAAATTCTTGAGAGCTTGCTAGTTTATTTTAGTCAAATTTTCTACAGTCATACGAATATGTAGCACTCCACATCAAAATTAAAATGTAAACAAATTACTTAATATTAATCCTATTTATTTTAAATTTTAAACTAAACTTAAAACAAAACTTCGAAAACAACAACTTAAATACACTAAAAAGAAAAAAAAAACAACAAAAAACCCTTAACAATTCCACTAAATCAACGAGCCTTAAAAACACATAACAACCAAAACCAATGGATGTTTGCAATTCTAAATGAATTTTCGTGGTAAAACACTACAGATAGATAGAGCGTACGAGAGAGAGAGAAAGAGATGGGGGGAGAGAGAAAATCGTTCTACGAATACATATGTGTATTAAACAGTAAATAATCCAAAATTGAAGTGGTGGCTTACAGAACAAATTTGTTTTTGCAAACATGTACAAAACTGAGAATGAGTTTGGTTAACAAAGTACTTACATGTGTGTGTGTGTGTTTAGATGTATGCAGGGTTGTGTCTATGTACTTTAGTGTAAATTTTTGAAATATGTTAATTTGAAAACAACAATTTAAAATTGTTGTAACAAAATATTTAGTTTCGTTTATGAGGTCGATACAGGTTTATTTATACATAAATAAAAGCGTTAATCCAGTTTAATCTACTTATTTAAATGAGTAATATATAGAGATTTATGGTTTAGTTTAAAGAATTTTATTTTTTTGTTTAAAATTTATTGTCACTTCTAATTTAACTGCTTTAGGGGTAAACAAATGAATTTGAAAATAGCACTAGGGATGAGTGTGATTACATGTTCGAATTTATGAGGTGGTTAAAAAAAAACACTCATTTTTGAACATGAGACCCTTCACCTGAAATTATTGGTATATGAGTTGGCTTTTTATAAATTTTTGTCAAATCAAAATATAAAAAAGAATTAATCATTTCTATGCTCATTAAAGTGTGATTAGTGTTAGATGGACCTCCCCCTCCAAAATATTTAACTTTGTTTTGTTTTGTTATGATTCCGAAAAAACTCAGTTCTAGCTATAACCATTAGTGAAATGGATCATTATTAAAAATACTTATCTTTGTTTTTGCTAACATTTTCACATTTCTTTCAAGGAAATCATATAAAAATGTGTATGATGTGAGGCGCACCACTGTGAGTTGAAATTCCAATAAATGGTGATTAATTGAAAAATGAAAATATGGTTATTTAAAAAGTACTTATTACTCGATTAAAGAGTACAAAATTCTCCGTCAATACTGAAAATTTCAATGTCATAAGTTATTTACTCTGCATAGTTTTAAAGTTAAGAAATTTTTTAATTTTTCGTGAACAGTTGTGCACAATTGAAATTTGTAATAATTTGGCGCTTAATTGTTTTATTCCTGTCACCCAAAAGTGATGCATCTCTCATGGAATCTTCAACTTCAGGTATTGTAGCGTGAATTATATACAAAATCTGTTAACAAAAGTTAAGTTGGAAACACAACTGGGACAAACGACGAATTTATCGTTGCGAATATTCGTCGTCAGAAATAAACCACATTTGTATATATGAAAATGCACACAATCAGTGCGTCGAACGAAATACGTAATGCGCAACGAACTTTTCTATTTCTTATGCCGACGAACGACGAATAAATTAGCCGTATTTTATTTTAGTTTTTCAAATGTTTTACTAAATAAAGTTATTTTTGTTTTTAAGAATTGTTTTATATTTCATTTATAACTTATGAGTTTAATGAAATCTATTTTTAATTATATAATTTTCTTTTACATAGTTTTTATTAATATTGATTCTTTTTCGTTTAGTGCTTCTTTTTTTTTAATATGGTCCCACTATCAGCTATAACATGTAAACAAAAATGACATAAAATTAATTTATCAATGAAAATTTATGTAATTTTTTCAGAAATAAAAAATTAAACGCTGCCGTACAAAAATAAAGGCTTTTACCATCGTGACCAAGATGTTTATAATTTTAATAACTCGTTCAAAGTTAAAAATTCTTTTATTCATATTTTTCCAATATTTATTTATATAAATTACAAACAATTTCAAATGACGTTACAGCTGTTATGTTTTCGTCGTAATTGTATTTCATTCGACGAATTTACGCAACGAATTGTTGCCGACAAATTTGGCGAGCCTTGCGAAATTCGTAGTTCGTCCCAGATGTGTTTCCACCTTTATGTAGAAATATTTTTAAACATTTTTGAAAATATGCCTAAATTTGGGCTATTTTGAAAATATATGTGGAGTTTTAGACGGGAATGGGGTAAAATTGGGTATGCAAGTAAATTTTGTATTAAACTGCAATATATATGCTTTCATATTTAATAAGAATATGTTGCGCGTTTTTGCGCCAACGAGATTTATTAAATATATTGTGAAAATAGTTACTCTTAAAAAAGCGGCTCTTGTAGTCTTTAATTTATCAACTTCGAAATTAGAGTTATTATTTTTTCCAAATATTTCTGATAAAAATATAATAAAGATGATGATAATAAAGATGGTGGTAAAGAAGATGATGATAATTGCGATGAAGAAAGTGGTGATGATAATGGTGCTGAAGATTATGATAACGATGATGAATATAATGATGATAACGAAGATGGTGATAAAAAAGATGATAATAGCAAATGCAGATATTGATGATGATAATGGAGCTGAAAATTATGATGACGATGATGAATATAATGATGATAATGAAGATTATAATAATTGGGATACTTTTGATGAGTTTGATAATGCAAAATTATGTTAATATTTTGTTAACAAAAACCAACTGAAACTTTAAAAGATGGCTAAATTTAGGCTATTTTTAAAATATATATGGAGTTTTAAATGGGAATATGGTAAAATTAGCTAAAAAATTAAACCAATAATATGTATATCACCTTCGGTTCTTATTTTTCTCAAAATGGAAATGATAATAGTGACAATGATGATGAAGATTATTATAATGAATTTAATGATGATTGTGAAGTAAATGATGACTATGAAATAAATAATAATTTCGACATTAACGATGATTTAAATGATAAATTGTGATTTTACAAAAAAAATAAAACACCAATGAAAAAACACCAAAATTTTCCTTTCTTAATGAATGAGTTTGAAATTGTTCAGGCTCAAGATCAAATGTTTTTACTTTAAATAAAGCAAAAGCATTAGCACATTTGTTTCAAAAATTGATCTATATTCTGCAAGACAGGTTATGCAGCTGTTTCGGGAAGAGTCACCAACCCTCATCAGTAACCAAAAGCAGTAGATAGTTTGTTTGGTAAAAAGTTAAATTCATATATATTTGCTGAAAACAACCAAATGAGAATTCAAACAAAAGATATACTATTTAAGCCTCTTCCAATATAACAAACTAAAATATATAGTAGAACAACTTTGAAACAAATATGATTGTATACGAGTATACTGCATACTACAATTTACATGTTTGTTTTTGTCTTGAAAAAACAAGAAAAACAATTGGTTTTTGCTAAACTTACATTAAGCTTTCTTATTTTTTAAAAACGAATTTTTTCTAAATGCACATTAAATGTGCTCTAATTTGTTACTTAATATGCTAATTTATCGCTTTTCGTTCCAAAGTTACAGCCAAAGTTGTGAAATAAGAACATTTTTCCCAAACTACAAAAAGCAACTAACTAACAGCTTAAAAAAAAATTTTTTTTTCACCTTTTTTTAAATGCTTATTTTTTATATCTATAATATAAATAGGCTAGGCGATTTCTTGTGACTGATGTTTTGTTCAACCGTTTTATCCCGATTTTGACCAAACGAATATTATTTGAAAGGTATTTCTTTTTAGCCGATTTGCAGATTTACAGATTTTTAAATTTTTCCCTTTATTTTGAGTAAATTGCATTTAAAATTGCTACTAACACATACTATACATAAAATAAGTAAGAAAATTATAGTCGGTCTAGACCGACTATACGATACCCTATACCATACGTTTAGAAACCCTATCTCTTAGGCCCAACTAACTGGACATAGAAAATAAGCAAAAACCAAACTTGAATGGGATTTTTATTAATTTTTTTGGCTGCAGATATGAAAAAGTTCATATCGGATGCTATATCTATATAGGGACTAGGTCCAAAAATGGACCGATCCTGATCATGTTTGGTAAAGTCTCTTGTATTTTGCAAAAATATATACAAACAAAATTTGAGAAGAATCAGTGCAATATTTTTGTTTTTTAATAGATTTAAGTGAAGATCGGGAAGCAGCTCTATATGGGGTCAAAGGGATCATTTTTGGACTACTCTTTAATGGATGTAATGAACGCATACAAACCCAATTTGAGTAAGATCTATATGACAATTTGGATCTTATGGCAATTTATGTCGATTTCATATGGGTAATTTGTATGGGGGCTAGGTCTGAACATGGACCGATTCTCACCAATTTCAATAGCGTTCATCCCATGGCTGATAAAAGCTTACATACCAAATTTCATCAAAATATATTCATATTTGCGACCTGCAGTTTGATTACAAGGTTTACATGGACACACAGACGGACGGACGGACGGACGGACATTGTTAAATCAACTCAGAAAGTGATTCTGATTCGATCGGTATAATTAAAGATGGGTCTAGGCCAAATATTTTTGGTTGTTATAAACAGCAGCACAAAGTCATTATAACCAAACCACATATTGGTATAGGGTATAATTATAAAATGCTATGAGTGTGTTTATTAAATTTGTTAATGTTTTTGTAATAAAGATGAGTTTGTTTTTTGTGTTGATTTGTGAATTGGCTATAATTGATTAAAAAATATTTCCTAGAATTTTCGCTCGAATTTCGAGGGCCGGAATCTGCTAGTATATATAAATATCCATCAAGAAAAAATAACAATATTTAAAACTACGGCTTCCTGATTTAATCGCCACTTGATTTAATCGCCTGATTTAATCGCCATCGAACCCACTGTGCGCACCCAACGTTATGTTCGACATGTCCAGAGATATTTAATAAAACACTTAAATTTTTATGGGTTTTTTGGTACGATGTTCCAATTTTTAAAATCAAATTAAAATATTCCAATCTTTATTTGATTTCACCAATTTTTCAATATTTGCGTTAGCTCAGAATTTAGCTGAAAACTCTATATTTTAAATATGGATATCAAACTTCGGCTTTTGAAAAGGCCATACATTCTGTCATACAAAAAATAATACTTCTTCCTTGTAAAATTATTTTCTCATACGTAGCTATGCTTAAATATCCGGATTTTGTATCTTCTAATCAGCTTTCAAACGATATATAACATTATACATTACACAGGATGGCTTCTGAAGACAAAATTTCATATCGTCAAGAAAACATTACCTCTGTGTAATAATTATTCAAAAATTTTTAAAAATGGAGTTATTTTAGAATTTTTCAAAATATTTTGTCGAAGGGTGGCAACTCTATGCAGAAAAATGTATATACAATATGGATATCAAACTCCATATTTTAACGGGACAATTAATATGAAATAAATTAAAGTAAAGAAGTAAGAAAATTATAGTTGGTCTAAACCCACTACGCGATACCCCCTATACCATGCGTTTAGAGAATTGATCTTAGGTCAAAATAATTAGGTATGGAAAATAATCATAAACTTAATATTTGTGGAATTTATATTAATTTTTTGCCTGCAGATTCGAAAAAGTTCATATCAGAAGCTATATTTATATGGGGAGAAAACGACTGATCCTGACTATATATGCTACCATCACTTATTTTTTGCAAAGACGTATACAAACCAAAGAGAAAAATCTGTGCAAAATTTTAGTGTTTCATAGGCTTCAGTGAAGATTAAGAAGCAACTTTATATGGGGGCTTTGACTGAGAATTGTCCTACAGGTTTTATTTTTGGACTATTTATAAATAGATGTATTAAACACCATCAAACCCAATTTGGCGGAGATCTATATGATAATTTCGATCTTATGGCAATTTAAGTCGATTTATAGGGGTCATTTTTATGGTGACTAGGTCTGAACGTCCACCAACTTTCACTCATTTCAATAGCGTTCACCTTATGGGCGACGAAAGCTTATGTACCAAATTTTATCAAAATATATCCATGGACACAGAGATGCACAAACGAACGGACGGACGGGCGGGCATCGCTAAATCGACTCAAAAAATATTTTTGATAGTTACAAACATCAGCACAAACTCATTATACCCTGGTATAAAAATTACGACATGCTCAAAAAAAAAAAATTTTATACCCTACATCACTATGTAGTCAGGGTATAATGGCTTTGTGCTAGAGATGAGCATCGGTGTTTGATGTTTTCATAACATCGATGGTTTGCATTCGATGTTCGATGTTTTTTCCATCGATGATTTTGTCCGATGTTTTTTCTAACATCGATGATTTGAATTGATGTTATTCAAAAATATATCTTTTAACCCCTGGATATTGCTTAAATAATTGTTGCTGGCAACAATTGCATGCCATACATATCATAGAGGAAGCGGCGTAATTAAATTGATTGTTTGGTGCCAAAAAATTGCAAGATGTCTCGAGTAAGTGAGGTTTGGAAGCATTTGACGAAATTATCGTCCTCATTCGCAAAATGGAATCATTGCGGAAATGTGTTGAAAACTTCGGGCAATACAGCCAACTTAAAATGTTATATGCAATGTTTCTATGGTGTATTTACAGACTTCAAAGTCAACTTCATCTACCAATAAGAAAGTCGGTAAAACTCGAAAAGGGTGACCAAATGTATAATGGAAATCTTGGGATAATACCGTTGAATGAAAAGCACACGGCTGAATATCTCGCTTCTAAATTAAGAAACCTGTGCGCAGATTAGGAATTAGATCTACAAAACCTTATTGCGATAGTCACCGATGGGGCAAAAAATATAGTGAAAGCAGCACATTTAGCATTAGCCCAACAAAACACGTACACTGGTTTGCGCACAACTCAATTTAGTTGCTCAGCGAGCCGTAGAACGCTCTGCGGATGTGCAAAGTTACTTGATCATGTAAAATCGTTAAATGGTTTAAGCATAGAGAAAAAATACTAACAAAAAGCTGATTCAGAGTGTGCCGACGAGATGTAACTCTATGTTCAATATGGTGCAAAGGTTTTTACAGTTACGGCCATTGCTTATATTCTGAAAGAAAAGTGCAAAAAATTACTCCAAAGAAGGATATATGCCTTAAGTTTCAAAAGCAATATTAGTTGAATTGGAAAAAAGATTTGTTGGGATTGAACATTCTTCACTGTTGAGTATGGCAACAAATTGGACCCTCGGTTCAAAACAATTTACTTCAAAGATCCCCTTTAACTTTCAAAAACTTTGCAGATGATTGATCCGATTGTGAAACAAAACGAAGCATTAAACATGTCATGTTCAGCATTTTCTTCTGAATCGGATTTTGGAGATAAGAATCGGAGCCAGAATGACAGCTTATTTAGCGATCACAACAAAGTGATTCAAAAGAATAGGCGTAGAAATACTACTTATTCAAAAGAACACGAATTAAAAAGCAACCATTCCGAAGTTTCCTTGTACATTCATAAGTATAAATGATCCACATTCAATTCAACTATTTTTTTTACAAATTACTTTAATTGCAGACGCACGTGCTGAAAAAATGGGGCAAAAGCCGCTAGTGTTTTGGACTGAAATGGCCTCAACCCATCCATTACTGTCTAAAGTTACACTTAAATATTTATCAACGACAGCAACGTCGGTGCCTTCGAGCGGCTCTTTTCTAGACCGACTATAATTTTCTTACTTGCTTTTTTATGAATTTTCATTTTCAAAAGTGTATAACTGGCTTCAGGGAAACAAGAATTTTGAACATTTTTTATGACCTTTTATATTCCCCCCCTTATCATGATGTTTGTTTGCTTAGTTTTCCAACTATAACTTAAGAACAATTGATGATTTCTCATTTCATATTTCAGCAAAATTGTAACTACGGATTAATAAATATTTTTTATTAATGTATATGTAAAAAAAATAGAATAAAACAAGTAAGAAAATTTCAGTCGGTCTAGACCAACTACACGATATCCTATACCATGGTTAAGAGATCTTATCTCTCCGGTCCAACTAATTGGATATAGAAAATAAGCATAAACTAAATTTGAGTGGCATTGTTATTAATTTTTTTTGGCTACAGATATAAAAAAGTTCATATCGAGTGCTATATTTATATGGGGACTAGGTCGAAAAATGTACCGATCCTGACCATATTTGGTAAAGTCACTTATATTTTTTAAAAATATATACAAACCAAATTTGAGAAAAATCTGTGCAATATTTTTGTTTTTTGATAGATTTAAGTGAAGATCGGGAAGCAGCTCTATATGTGGCATATGACTACGAATTGTCCTATAGGGATTATTTTTGGACTACTGATTAATGGATATAAGAAACACATGCAAGCCCAATTTGACTGAGATCTATATGATAATTTGGATCTTATGGCAATTTATGTCGATTTCATAGGGGTCATTTGTATGGGGACTAGGTCTGAATTTGGGCCAAATTTCACCAATTTCAATAGCGTTCATCCTATGGCCAATAAAAGCTTATAAATTTCATCAAAATATATGCATATTTGCGACCTGTAGTTTGATTACAAGGTTTACATGGACACATGGACACATAGACGGACGGACGGACGGACGGACGGACATCGCTAAATCGACTCAGAAAGTGATTCTGAGTCGATCGATATAATAAATGATGGGTCTAGGTCAAATATTTTTGGTAGTTACAAACAGCACCACAAAGTCATTATACCCAAACCACATAGTGGTATAGGGTATAAATACTGACGTATGTTTGATTTAATATTAAAAATATCCACTCACACGTATACATCTTTTCTACTCTACCAATAAATAATAATCATTCGCCCTGAATATGTTATGTTGTTCAAAAAACTTATTTAAAAAAGGGCAATAACAATTTTTTGAAGTTTTCATTCGATAAAATTAGTCCAACTTGATGTGCTGAAGCTATTTGCTGAAGAAAATAAAAAGTCATCGAGTTGAGTTATAGTTTAAAAGATAAGAAAAAATATATATATATGACTAAGAACGCCAAACTCTTTGCAGGTTTTACTATGCTGGCTTAGTACTTTCACCCGGACTTGGAATTTCTCACTCCCCAGAATGGCTGTTGCACTTCGTAATTAAAATAATTAGTTTTTTCTTCTCCATTAACTGACTCCATAGAACATGGGCTTTGATAATAATGATGTATATATATACGTTACAAAATGAAAATTTGAGAGAAGGGGTCCTTAGCAGCATCAAGGAAATCATTAATGCAGCCAATGTTAAAAGAGCAAATCGAAATAAATCTTATTTCGTGAACTAATTTTCGATATGGATTTAGAGACTTAAAAATGTATTATAATTATTGGAAATTATATTAAAAATTAAAAGATAGTAAAGATATTAAAAAAAATAAACCCCTTTATTTTTTTTTAGCCAACTTAAGCGAACTTTTACATTTTCACATTTTCAAGTTTGAAGATAAAAATTTTTAGACATTTCACTTCAATTCAATTATACATTTACTCAATATTTATTTATATTTATGTTAGGCCCAAAGAATATTTTAAGATCTTAAAATTGGAAAATCTGACATTCAAATGGAAAACCTGTAGACAGGGATAAATGTATGTAAATAGACTTTTTCTATATACAATATTTGCATAAAAACGACACACTAGTATCATTCAAAAATTTTGTTTTCCTGTAATCGTTAAATGAGGAAACAGGAAATAAGAAATAGGCACTCTCATCTACATATGTACATTATTATTTTTTTTTTTTATCATTTCTACTGAAGATCTTAAAAATGGGAAATTGTATTTTTAATCAACATAAATACTGTTATATGCACAATCCTCAATATATTACATATACGTATACGAGTATATGTATGTTGTTTCTAGTTGTTTCTAGCACTGTTAGATATGTAAATATGTAAATAATTGTCTTGTCCTTTACCAACAACAGAAATAAGTCAGAGACTTTTACAATAACAAAATAATTGTTTTGTTTTTGTTTTAAGGGAATTTTAAAAACTAAAGACGATAGAAACAAGTTACAGATTTTTACAATAGTAGAAGAAGAAATTTTGTATTCTCTCATAGGAACTTTAAAAACTAATGACAAAATAATTTTTAAATTACAAATCCTATTGTTGACATACATGTGTATGTATAATTCTGAAAAATGTTTTTTAATGATTTTTTTATTACAATTTGCTATTTATATAAACTCTAAAAAAGAAATTAGTCCAGTGGCTTGGATTGAAAATTGTAAACGTTTTACGAAAAGGTAGTTTGTTCACGAAAATATGGTTTATTTAAGAAAGGGTACTTTACTAAGAAAATTTACTTTCTTAAGAAAATGTATTTTTTTCAGAAAAAATACTTTTTAAGAAAAGGTATTTTTTAAGAAAAGGTATATTTTTAAAGAAAATATGATTTTTTTTTAAAAGAAAAGGTACTTTTTTAAGAAACGGTACTCTTTTAAGAAAAGATAACTTTTCGAGAAAATTTACTTTTTTAAGAAAAGGTACTTTTAAGAAACGGTACTTTTTTAAGATCAGGTACTTTTTTAAGCAAAGCTACTTTCTTAAGAGAAGGTATTTTTTAAAGAAAATTTACTTTTTAAGAAAAGGTATTTTTTAATAAAAAGTACTTTTTAAGGAATGGGACTTTTTCAAGAAAATTTACCTTTTTAGAAAAGGTACTTTTTAAAAAAAAAAAGGTAATTTTTTAAAAAACGGTATTTTTTTAAGAAAATATACTATTTTAAGAAACTGTACTTTTTAGGAAAAGGTACTTTCTAGGAAAAAGTACTTTTTTTAGAAAAGATTTTTTTAAAAGAAAATGTACTTTTTAAAAAAGGCACTTTTTAAGAAACCCGACTTTTTTAAGAAATAGTACTTTTTTAAAGAAAGGGACTTTTTCAAGAAAATTCACTTTTTTTAGAAAACGTACATTTTTAATAAACGTTATTTTTTTAAGAAAAGGTACTATTTTACGAAACGGTACTTTTTAGGAACAGGTACTTTTTTAAGCAGATATACTTTTTAAGAAAAGTTACTTTTTAAAGAAATTTTACTTATTTTAGAAAAGCTATTTTTTAAAGAAAATGTACTTTTTTAAAAAGACACTTTTTAAGAAAACGCCCTTTTTTAAGAAGCGGTCCTTTTTTAAGAAAATGTACTTTTTAAAGAAAAGATACTTTTTTAAGAAAATTTACTTTTTTAAGAAAATTTACTTTTTTAAGCAAATTTACTTTTTTAAGAAAATGTAGTTTTTAAGAAAATGCACTATTTAAGAAAAGGTACTTTTTTTAAGAGAGGTATTATTTTAAGAAAATTCACTTTTTTAAGATACTTTTTCAAGAAAAATTACTTTTTTAAGAAAATTTACTTTTTTAAAAACAGTACTTTTTTATGAAAAGGTGTTTGTTGATTAAAATTTTCCTTTTTAAGAAAGGTTATTTTTTAAGAAAAGGTACTTTTTTAAGAGACGGTAATTATTTCAGAAAAGGGACTTTTTAAGAACAGGTTCTTTGTCAAGAGACGGTACTTTTTTCAGAAAAGGTGCTTTTTTAAGAAAATGTACTGTTTAAGAGACGGTACGTTTTTCAGAATAGGAACTTTTTTTAAGAAAATGTACTTTTTAAGTACTTTTTTGAGGAAAGGGACTTTTTCAAGAAAATTTACCTTTTTAAGAAAATATATTTTTTTAGGAAAATGTGTTGTTTAAGAAAAGAATCTTTTTTAAGAAAAGGTACCTTTTTAAGAAAAGGTACCTTTTTAAGAAAAGTTAGTTTTTAACAAAAGGTAATTTTTTTCAAAGAAATTGTACTTTTTAAGAGACGGTACATTTTAAGATAATTTACTTTTTTAAGAAAATTACCCTTATTAAGTTAAGGTACTTTTTGAGAAAAAGTACTTTTTGAGAAAAACTTTTTGAGAAAAAGTACCTTTTAAAGAAAATTCAGTTTTTTAAGAAGAGTTGCTTTTAGAAAAAGTTAACTTTTTTAAGTACTTTTTTAGAAAAGACAGTTTTTTAAGAAACTGAATTTTTTAAGAAAATGTAATTTTTTCAAAAATGTACTTTTTAAGAAAATTTAGATTTTTAAGATACTTTTTTAAGAAAAAAAAAAACTTATTTTTAAAAAAGGCACTTTTTAAGCAAACAGACTTTTTAAGAAGAGCAGCATTTTTAAGAAAATATACTTTTTAAAGAAACCGTCCGTTTTCAAGAATAGTACTTTTTTCAGAAAATATCACTTACTCACTTCTTCAAGAAAAAGTATTTTTTAAAATATGTTACTTTTTGCAGACGAAGTATTTTATACAAAAATAGGTACTTTTTTAAAAAAAGATACTTCTAGTCCGATATGGTCTAGATACGGTCTAGACCGACTATAATTTTCTTGTTTGTGTTAAGGCACGGTAGTGGAACCTGCATTCTTAGCTTCAAGATATTAAGACGTATGAGTGACAATTTTACTAAATGAAATATTAATCATACAACGTTACATATATAAAAATTAAAAAAAAATTAAAAAGAGATATATTTTAAAATAGGATGAAGCAATATTGAGTTAATAAAAGTTTCTATTGAGAAAAGAATAAAATAATATATTTTGAAAATAAAGAAGTAACCATTTTGAAGAAGTGATTTAATGAACTTCAGAGCAACCATAAAAGAGAACTTTTGTTCTAAAACAAGTCCATGATAAATTCATTGTTGATTATTATTTATCCCCGTTCGCATCTCCATAATATTACATACCTCACTACTTTGGAAGCTTTCCTTTATGCATCTTAAAGTTTATACAGGTAAAAATATTTTTTAGTTTTTTTTTTTTTATTAACACACTGGTTTAAGTGAATATCTGGAGAATGCTTTAATTTTAATTTGTGGTTATAATTCACAAATTTTATCTCGATATTATATGATTATTGAAAATTTCAGAAAGGCATTATTAAGGAGTAACCTAAGCAGTTTGTTACTGTTTAAAATATAATATTAAATGTTACAGAATCAACCAGAAGTATCCAACCAAATAAGACAATTCTATCATTTGTGTGCTTGTATGAGTTTGTATTGTAAACTGTATATATTCATGCATACATTCACATGGCAACTATTTACGAGTATATGAACATGAACATGAACATGTTGTTTTGTTCTGTTAGTATTTGTAAATGTTTTAAACTTTGACGTCAACATTTAATGGCATTTCTTGTATTTACAAACTACATATTTACTAGCAATGTAATATCTATACGTACGAGTATGAATTTAGTTTTGGGTGCAACTTTTTTATTTAATATTTTTTTTACAGCATTGAAATTATGTGGTATTGTTTTTTTATTTTTTTGAAAATTGGAAAAAAATAATACATATCAGCACTGTAAAACGAACAAGTAGGAATATTGTAGTTGGTCTCTGGATCAAAGATCTGCAATGAGTACTGAAAAAGTGAGTAGAGTTGAATCATGCTTCATAATTTCTTGTACTTATAAGCATTCGTACTTAAGGCACTATCACACGATGAGTTTTTTACATATGTACTGTCAAATTTTTCCACAACAAAAGTTTTCCACATCGTGTGATACATATGAAACATCGTTTATTTACAATACATGAGGAAAGTCACATGTTCATTTTGCAATTAGAACAGGTTCTATTTTGGCATAACAAACATATGAAAATACAACACTGCTTGTGGCGAAAGAAAAACAGAGTAAATTATAATGATTAATATTGAAAAAAAAAATTAATTGTTTAATATTATTTAACAATTAAAAAATATATAAAATATATAACTTTATTTTTAATAACACATTTTTGTAAATTCACAAATTAAATTAGCTGTTGTATACAATTAGAGGTTATGTCATACGGAAATACATATGCACGTGTGATAGCAAAAATTTTTAATCGTATGTAAAATGATAATTTTGACAGACACACGGAATTACATATGTATAAAAAAATGACAGTACATACATAAAAAACACATCATATCCACTCTAAGTTTGAGGTACTTTGATACTCATATTTAACAATATTTACGAAGTTGTTGGTTTAGATTCTCCTTCACTCAATGTGTATAGATAAAGCAAAAGAAATATGATTCGAATACGAGCATTGAAATCGTAATTGTGAAGTTCTATATATGTTTAAATATGTATATATGAATTTTTACATGGATGAGTTGAATGAGTTGAATCATTTGTAAGTATTATAAGTCTTTTCATAAAATTATAAATCAAACTGGTACGATTTATGAATCAAACAGATTTGAGATGGCATGAATTTGATGTCACGTCGGATCCATATTTATTGCTACTTATATTTATATATCAACGTTATTGTGAGTATGAGTACATCAGAATAGTTGAATTTAAATGATCTTTACTCACATAAAATTTCACGAGTGATTATATGTAGCAAAAAACGATTCATTGTTGATGTCTGGTCAGGACTGACTATACGATTGTTATGAAGTTATATGAAAACGTTCATATCTGATACTATTTTAATATAGAAACTAGGCTACAGAATGGACCGATCATTATCATACTTAGTTTTCTCTAAAACATGTATAAAGCAAATTTTAAATTTTAAATTTATGCAATATGGGGACTATGACTAAAAATGGTTCTACTGAATGTATTTTTGGACTATTCATTATTTGTTATATTACACACACATAAACCAAATTTTATCGATATACATAATATATATATATGATAATCGGGATCTTATGAAAATTTTAATCGGTCTGATACTGCATATGGGAATGCAATAATTTTCACCCATTTCAATAACGTTCATCCTTACGCCGGGGAAAGCTTACATATCAAATTTCATCAAAATAAATTCATATTTGCGAGAGATAGGCATATAGATGGACAGACAAACGGACATCAGAAAGTGACTATAGCCGATCGGTATAATAGAAGGTGGATCTAGGTCAAATATTTTTGGCAGTTACAAACATCAGAATTAGGGTGTAAAAAATGTTCGACAGCCGCGTCAAACAATTTTATACAAATTTTGTGCGCTTTAAGGTACAATTGCATAAGAAAAAATTTTAAATTAGACTAGCAGATTCCAGCCCTCGAAGTTCGAGGGCAACTTCTAGGAAATTTTATTTTTTCATTAAATAAATACCCTAAAGGTATGCTAAGCAATTATAACCAATTCACAAATCAACACAAAAAAACAAACTCATTTTTATTACAAACACATTAACAAATTTAATAAACACACACATAGTATTGTTTAATTTTATGTCTGTGTTGCTAGCAACTTTAAATGTAATTTACTCAAAATAAAGGAAACAATTTAAAAATCTGTAAATCTGCAAAATGGCTAAAAACAAATACCTTTCAAATAATATACAATTGGCCAATATCAGGATAAATCGGTGGAAGAAAACATCGGTCACAAGAATTCGCCTAGCCTATTATTATTATAGATACTGTTTATTAAACTTCGTGGGAAACATCTAGAAATATTTTATTTTAATATTTAAGTGGTTCAAAATTATTAGATTTTTTTTGGCTGGTAGCTGAAAAGCGTCGGCTTCAACTATTTACCAATATTGAAAAACTTTTTTTATTACTTTTATCAACAGAAAAGGGGCTTACGGTCAGTTTTAAAGCACATCGTATACAAAATACATAACAGATTAATTACACTGTTCAACAAATGAATACTTTTGGAAACGAGAAAATACTTAGCAATAGTGTACTTCGGGTAATGGTGTATCGCTGAGTATGCTGACAAAAAATTTTAAGCTTAACTATCCATATATACACAAAAAAATATTTCTTTTTTTTTAATTAAAAAAGAATTTTTTTATATTTTTATATTTAAAAAATATCTACATATCTGTATGCACATGTTCTGTTACGTATAACCATTTTTTTATATGAAATTTTATCGCAGTATATTTTCATTTTCGTACGTCATTCCTCACCTACATGGTTTAGAGCAGAGATGCCCAGAAGTTTCTTATGAAAGTGCAAACACTAATACACATAAAGAAAAAAAAATTTTTTTTTCATATTTTTATTCCCTAAATGTACACAGAAAAAAAGCAAAAATTTTATCTGAAATTAAATATCTTAAAATGATTTTCAATATGATATTTTGTGTTAGTTTGAATAATTTGAAAGTATATCAAATATTCTGCTTCAGCCTTAAAGTTTTAACTGAAAAAGGATCACTTTCCCACTTCTAGTCTTTAAAGTAATAATTTGAATTTCAAACTTAAGACTTACACTGATTTTTCTTTTTAATTCACAGCTGCGAACTATTTTCTAAACAGAAAAATATTTTAAACAATAACAAAATCTACACTGAATATCTGTGCACAGTGATGTGGAGGGTATATGTATATATATAATAATAAAGCTTTTTTTTTTTAAATTAACCAACACTCAAGGGATGCCACCTACAAATGCAGTGCATTGTGTTGATTTCAGAAAAATAGGTTATGGGAAGGAGGAGAGAGGGAGTAGTGTTTGTGGATATTTGACTTTGCGGGGAGTTTATTCCAAATACGGCTAGTTCGGCTGGACAATAGACTACAAACGGATGTGATCTACTAGAGAAGCAGGTAGAGCGAACCGAAACTCGAAAGGGAAATAAATTCGCTAATCGCAGAAGAACATTTCCCATGGTAATATCTATAGAACAGTGCTACACAACCCACATTCCGACGATTTTCCAATGAATCAATAGAGTTGGATGCCCTACTGCCATTGATGAGCGCCAACGCCCTCCTTTGCACACGGTCCAGTAGCCTGGAGAAAGCTGACACTGTTTTTATTTTTTGCCATCGACAATTAATTTCATGTTGTTGCAAAATTTTTATTTCAAATTTGTGTTTTGAGAATCCTGAAGTATACAAACATGGAATCTGGCACTGAGCAGTTTTGTTATGTCATGTTTTGTTATTTTATTTAAAAAAATGTTTTTTGAATATTACATTTTTTCGAAAATTAAAAAAAAAAAATATTTTAAGTAAAAAAAAATTTAAATCTGATGTTTTTTGTTAAAAAGGGTTGTTTTGATAAAAAAAAAATATAAGCTGCATTTGATTTTTTTTTTAATTTAAATTTAATTTAATCCTGATTCACACTCAGCGACCTGCGTTATCTTAAGTACACTTGTCTCGTCTCTACTCATTTTTGGCATCATTTCCAAAAGCCATTACCACAGGGTTACCTCCAGGATCAGTCCTGTCGCCATTGCTTTACTCGATATATACATCCGATTTTAAAGTCCCGAAATATATGAAAATTGTTTATTACACAGATGATACTGCGTTAATTTCTTCAAACAAACTTACAAGTGCTCTCCTGAAGAAAATGGAAAAGGGACTTGTGAATTGCAGTAAATATTTTCACAAATGGAAAATCAAAATTAATCTAAACAAGACCCAAGCAATAATTTTTCCATTCAACAAATCTCCCTAAAAACTGCCAAGAATATCCGGTTAATTCTCTGTGATGAGTTTAGAAGAAAATATCCGTCATGTAAACGACATTTTTATTAGCTGCCCAATGCTGCATATTTCTTGAGTATCTGATTAATACTTCCTTAGAAATTATATCTACTTCTGAGAAAGATGCATGTAGCTAGTTTCAGACCACACCCTTTGAAAAGGAGGGCGGTATTTTGTAAAACATTACATCATAAAAAATTTATCATTGCTATTATTTTAAATTATATACATGATCTCGAACTATATACATGATCTCGAACCTAAAAACTAATTAATTATGAGAACATTATATCATTCATCTTTTATATAATTTGAATACTGAATTTTATAAAACTGGCCGATAGCCAGTTGATCCTATTTTAATGTCCAGATGTGTATGTGAGTTTTGTTTTAAAATTCTTAATTTTTCTTAATTGATACGAGCATTTAAGTACGATCTTGGATTCATTATATACTATTACATAGGCCTGGCAAATACCTTTTATAATATGATGTTCAATTTAAATACGTTTTTTTAATCAAATATGATATGAGATATCCAAGTTTCGCATACAGAAAACACATTGATTTTTTCTACCAAATTTACTGTTAACTGAATTGTGATTAAGTTAAAAACCAAATTGCGGGTTAATAATAACTAGTATAGCCCAGCACTCGAAATTCGAGTGCAAATTCTAGGAAATGTTTTTTTTATCTATGTATATATAAAAAATTTATGAATATTTAAATGAGCCTAAAGGTATGCTTATCAATTTTAGCAATTCACAATTCAATACAGAGCATGTGATATAAAATTTAAATCAATTTCATTAACAGGGTGTAACGAATTGTTATAAATATTTTATTTTATTTTATCTTATTTTATTTTATATTATTTTATTTAATCTTATTTTATTTTGTTTTAATTTATTTTGTTTTATTTTATATTATTTTATTATATTTTTTTTTATTTTATTTTATTTTATTTTATTTTATTTTATTTTATTTTATTTTATTTTATTTTATTTTATTTTATTTTATTTTATTTTATTTTATTTTATTTTATTTAATATATTTTTAAGACAGCTTAAACATAAATTTTATCATTTTCAGCTTCTCCTCCATATAAACTATAACTATGCCAATTTTCACACTTCTCCGTGAACGCATATTGCTTAAAAAGGGAACTAAAAATTTACCTTTACGTATTAATATATAGATTAAAACGATGTTGTCGTAAAAGTAAAAATTTTATCATAATGATGATACCATCAAATTTGTTGGCAAATTTGTTTTCTGTGTACAAGTTTGAAGTCATATTTTATTTCTACTATAATATAATTTAAATATATTGTGTTGATTTCAGAAAAATAGGTTATGGGAAGGAGGAGAGAGGGAGTAGTGTTTGTGGATATTTGACTTTGCGGGGAGTTTATTCCAAATACGGCTAGTTCGGCTGGACAATAGACTACAAACGGATGTGATCTACTAGAGAAGCAGGTAGAGCGAACCGAAACTCGAAAGGGAAATAAATTCGCTAATCGCAGAAGAACATTTCCCATGGTAATATCTATAGAACAGTGCTACACAACCCACATTCCGACGATTTTCCAATGAATCAATAGAGTTGGATGCCCTACTGCCATTGATGAGCGCCAACGCCCTCCTTTGCACACGGTCCAGTAGCCTGGAGAAAGCTGACACTGTTTTTATTTTTTGCCATCGACAATTAATTTCATGTTGTTGCAAAATTTTTATTTCAAATTTGTGTTTTGAGAATCCTGAAGTATACAAACATGGAATCTGGCACTGAGCAGTTTTGTTATGTCATGTTTTGTTATTTTATTTAAAAAAATGTTTTTTGAATATTACATTTTTTCGAAAATTAAAAAAAAAAAATATTTTAAGTAAAAAAAAATTTAAATCTGATGTTTTTTGTTAAAAAGGGTTGTTTTGATAAAAAAAAAATATAAGCTGCATTTGATTTTTTTTTTTAATTTAAATTTAATTTAATCCTGATTCACACTCAGCGACCTGCGTTATCTTAAGTACACTTGTCTCGTCTCTACTCATTTTTGGCATCATTTCCAAAAGCCATTACCACAGGGTTACCTCCAGGATCAGTCCTGTCGCCATTGCTTTACTCGATATATACATCCGATTTTAAAGTCCCGAAATATATGAAAATTGTTTATTACACAGATGATACTGCGTTAATTTCTTCAAACAAACTTACAAGTGCTCTCCTGAAGAAAATGGAAAAGGGACTTGTGAATTGCAGTAAATATTTTCACAAATGGAAAATCAAAATTAATCTAAACAAGACCCAAGCAATAATTTTTCCATTCAACAAATCTCCCTAAAAACTGCCAAGAATATCCGGTTAATTCTCTGTGATGAGTTTAGAAGAAAATATCCGTCATGTAAACGATATTTTTATTAGCTGCCCAATGCTGCATATTTCTTGAGTATCTGATTAATACTTCCTTAGAAATTATATCTACTTCTGAGAAAGATATATGTAGCTAGTTTCAGACCACACCCCTTGAAAACGAGGGCGGTATTTTGTAAAACATTACATCATAAAAAATTTATCATTTTTATTATTTTAAATTATATACATGATCTCGAACTATATACATGATCTCGAACCTAAAAACTAATTAATTATGAGAACATTATATCATTCATCTTTTATATAATTTGAATACTGAATTTTATAAAACTGGCCGATAGCCAGTTGATCCTATTTTAATGTCCAGATGTGTATGTGAGTTTTGTTTTAAAATTCTTAATTTTTCTTAATTGATACGAGCATTTAAGTACGATCTTGGATTCATTATATACTATTACATAGGCCTGGCAAATACCTTTTATAATATGATGTTCAATTTAAATACGTTTTTTTAATCAAATATGATATGAGATATCCAAGTTTCGCATACAGAAAACACATTGATTTTTTCTACCAATTTTACTGTTAACTGAATTGTGATTAAGTTAAAAACCAAATTGCGGGTTAATAATAACTAGTATAGCCCAGCACTCGAAATTCGAGTGCAAATTCTAGGAAATGTTTTTTTTATCTATGTATATATAAAAAATTTATGAATATTTAAATGAGCCTAAAGGTATGCTTATCAATTTTAGCAATTCACAATTCAATACAGAGCATGTGATATAAAATTTAAATCAATTTCATTAACAGGGTGTAACGAATTGTTATAAATATTTTATTTTATTTTATCTTATTTTATTTTATATTATTTTATTTAATCTTATTTTATTTTGTTTTAATTTATTTTGTTTTATTTTATATTATTTTATTTTATTTTTTTTTATTTTATTTTATTTTATTTTATTTTATTTTATTTTATTTTATTTTATTTTATTTTATTTAATATATTTTTAAGACAGATTAAACATAAATTTTATCATTTTCAGCTTCTCCTCCATATGAACTATAACTATGCCAATTTTCACACTTCTCCGTGCACGCATATTGCTTAAAAAGGGAACTAAAAATTTACCTTTACGTATTAATATATAAATAAAGACGATGTTGTCGTAAAAGTAAAAATTTTATCATAATGATGATACCATCACATTTGTTGGCAAATTTGTTTTCTGTGTACAACTTTGAAGTCTATTTTATTTCAACTATAATATAATTTAAATATATTTTAAATATAAGTGCCGCCTTCATATTAAAGTTGTTGTTTTTGTTATATTGTTGGTGGTTGTTGCTGCACTTGTACAGTGTTCATTGGTTGTGTCACATATTTTGAAATCCTTCTGACACTCGATTAGTTTTTTCTCTTGTTGGTTGGTTGGGTTGGTTTGTAGTCAACAACAGACGTTACGAGTACATTTTCCGAAAAAAAAAGTTGCAACAATTGTTATAAGGATAGTTTGTGTGTATCATCATAAGGGATTTTAGTTGTTTTATAGTTTTCTTAAATTTTTTTTTATAATATTTTTCATTTATTTTCATTTAAATACAATCTACTGTCATCAACTAAGGACTGCACACACAAAAATTGTAACATAAATAAATCGCAAGAACGCTAAAACGATTTTAATAACATTTACAACAAATTGATGGCATTTAAATTGTCATAACATATTATCTCTGATTTTGTAAACTTAATTGTTTTGTATGAAAATTTGATGTTTTTAAGGAATACCCCTCAATTAAATTTAAATTTAAATGGTATTCGAATTTAAAAACTAATTACATTGTACCACAGTGTGAACAATGGTTTACAGTGTTATTTAAGAAAAAATATTTTTTTTAGAAAGAATTTTTTTTTAATTTTTTTTTTACAAAAAGAAAATAATAAAAATATTGAAAAATTTAAAATATTAAAAAAAAAACTTTTGAAAAAAATTATTAATTTCCATAATCCGAGAAACTGTATGCCGGTAAATGTTTGCCTCATAAGCGATTGTTTTAAAACACTGTTTCGTATTTTTATTACAACTTTTAATAATTTTCACACGTATTTTTCCTTCAAAATTCTTTTAAATTACAATAATTATTTATTATTAATAATACTGTTTCACAGCCACAGACGAGACAAGTGTATTTAGGATAATTAGGTTTCGCTGAGTCAGAATTCGTGCCCGGATTCGGTTTATATTTTACATCAAACCATATTTACAAAAATCATTTTTCTTTCTTAATAATTTTTTCTTAAATAATTAAAATTTTGGTGACTTTTTCGACGTTTTTTAGTTTTGGAGAGTTCAAATATTTGTTACGAAAATAATGTTTAAAAACCCTGTCTTGGAACATTGAAAAAGCTTGGAGAAAGCTTTTATTTTTTCCAACGGCGATTAACATCAGTTTGTATAATTTCTAAAGTATAAAAAAATAATTTTTTTTTTCTAAAATTTTACGCAAATTTAAAAATTTTTCTAAAATTTTTTTTTAATAAAATAATTAGAAAGTCGAATATTTTCTTTTGCAAAAATGGATGGCGCTGAAAATTATGTGGGGTACCCATATACGACCTATATCGATTTCATTCAATTTAAGTCAAAATATTCGATTTTATATATGTTCATTCAAAGAGTAAATAAAAAAATGAATTTTTTACTTAAATTGAATGAAATCGATATAGGTTGTATATGGGTACCCCACATAGTTTCCAGCGCTGAATATTTTGGGCTATTTTAAATATGGAAAAGTCAAACGTTCGTCGATTTGTGAAATAATTTCGTCAATTTTCCCCAAAAGGGTAAAAAAAATCCACAAAAATGCACGAAAACGCCCCCTGGCGGCTTTTAAAAATAAAAATAAAAATATATGTGAAAAATGGATTTACCGACCCATTTTCAATAATCTTTTACATTTCATATCTTCATCGAAATTTTTGCAGGCTCGAAAATGATTTTAGAGGTATGATTCCTTGGGCAATTGTACCAGAACCGCGATGAACCCATGGAGTAAAAATAATAGACCCACCCTAATATACATATATATATGGGCAACTTCAAAAATTTACGCGCCTAGACAATTTTTTTAAGTTTTTTTTCTTTGTCTGACATCAATGTCCATTTGCGTGTGTATAAACCGCTATTTGAGCATGTGAAATCCGCGTTAATCATTTTTATTAAACGGCGCAAATTTTAAGGCGGTTTAAAGTTAAAAATTTAAAAAAAAATATTAAAATGACCGATTTTGTTAAAATTGAAAAAGGATTACGCGTGTGGATAAAACCCCTTAAGGGCTTTCTCATCACACTATAATATATGTAAAAGCTTCAATACTTTTTAAAATACACTGAAAAAAAAAATAAAAAAAATTTTTTATAAAAAAATAAAAAATAAAATAAAAAATAAAAAATAAAAAAAATTTTTTTTTGATCGTGTATGTATATAAAAATTTATTTAAACTTGTTAAACATTTTACAAAATTACGGCTAGTATAAGACATAATTTGCAATATTTTGGGAAAAAACTATTTGCCTATCGCTAATGGTTTAAGAGATATAACCATTTACACTTTACCACTCATGATTGTTTTACCAAATTATATATTAGGATCAGTAATACCTTTAAAATGGTTAGTTTTTTCTGAGTTTAGTATAGTATTAACATGCTTTAAATAAAAAGGTATTTGGGTATTTAATAGAACAACTGACTCGTTAACATTGCATTTTATGGCTTCTTTGGACGCGACTTTTACGTGACATGTTAAGGCTTTAGCACCCTTTCGGTCAATTGTTTTCTGACACCACTTATAGTAAAAAGTCTTTTCTAAACCATTTTCAGCCTCCGGAATATATTTTTTATTGCAAATTTTGCATACTCTATACATACACGATTTCGAATCTAAGTTACATGCTACCATTGAAATAAAGTTATGTGAGCTAGATGAAGATAAACCTTTAATCGGTACAACTTTTGCAGCATTAAATCAAAGTTAATGTGTGTTTTACACAAACATGTACTTCGAGCAGACATTTTACTTTTAATTATCCAAAATTTCTTGTATTTAGGAAAAGTATTAAAGGATATTTTGAGTTTAGTTTCTTTGCAATACTTTTCTTTGCAATACTTAGTAAGAGTATCTTGAAGAAATCGTTTTCGAAATAATTTACCATTTTTCCTTATAATATCCCTTTTTCCTAAACATATACTAAAGATTTGATCTTTTTGTAAAAACTGTTCAATTAAATGTTTTATTGTGTTCTCCTTACAACCTCTATTTTCTTGGGGAGATTCAAAATTTTTATTTTTATTTTGTTGATAACGATTAACTATGTGATATAAAATTTTACGGCTTTTATATTTCTTTAACACTTTTCCAGAAATGATTTTGGAGTACATAGATTTTTCTTTATGAGTTACTATATTTTGTTTATTTTTAACCAATTGTTTTTCTAAAACCTCACAAAACATTAGTCGTTTTTTCACCGCACTGTGTCCTTGTTTCATAAAGCAAAGGCTACTGTGATCATAGAGTTTTTATAATAAAGCAAGTTCTTTAAGATGTCATTGCATCGGCGGTAATTTGGCGGTTTTCGCGGTATTATATTTCAATTGTTTTGTTGAAATTTGTTAAGGTGGCCCTCGTGAATATTGTTTAAAATTATAGTGTCACTTTCTAGGGGTTTAAAAAAACGCGTTTTTTTTTTGCAAATATTAATACTTGTTGGGATTCTGGGTTACTTATTAACCCGAATTCAAAAAAAATTCTTTTAAATGTTCAAAAACAAATATTTCATACAAGGATGCCTTTTGACGTTAGAAACATTTTGTTTCCTCCATAAAATTTTAAATCCTTAAAATTTTAAATCCTTAATATTTTTGGTGCGCTTTCAATTTTAGTATCAAGCTTAGTAAAGTCTTCCATTCGATGTACGTTTGAGCGGAATTGATACAGCGCTTTAGTTGTCACAAAGCGAAATGTGTTTGGAAAAAGCTGCCGCTGCACGCGCCAGGATTGAAAAAAAATTTTTTTTTGCACTTTATCAGTTTAGTCCGTCGCGAATCTATTAGATACCTAAACATGTTCGCATGCCTTGTTTTGATATAAAAAAAAGCTTACAAAAAAATTGTTTTTTGCAAAAATTTTCAAAAGTTCATAAAATTTTTGCGTTTAAAAATTTCAAAGTGCGTTTTCGCCTCGGAGGTGCAATTTACGAAGCTACTCACATCACGCAATACACTAGCCAACTTAAAAGACAATTCAGATTGTCAGACGCAAAAAAGATACATTTTCAAAAAATTTACGCTAATTTCTTTTAAGTTTGTGATGTCCGTGATACGTTTTTGGTGCGCTGACACCAACTTGATATACCTCAAACTTTATAAACTTACTCCGTTTTTTTAATTCTGCACTCAAAACTCATTTCTATTAAACGGCGCAAAAACCCTATGTAAAATCTTCAAAAAGTTCAAAATTCGGATAATTTTGGTTTCACTTGTAAACCACCATTCAACTTTTCACCCAGCAGCGATATCAAAATTTTTTTTTAGTGGATATATCCTCCAAGTCCAGTGACTATATTTTGTATAGGTTTGGATCTGAAAGCTAAAAACTGTTACAAAGAAAACGGAATGAATGAAAAAACTCTTGCAAGTTTCAAGTAGTTTTTTTAATGTTTCGAATTTTAGATGACCACCAATTCTTAAGGTGAAGACTTTTCAAAGTAAAACTTTGCACGTCAGATCCATCAAGTATAGTCATCCAACCCCTCTACAACGTTTTTTTCGATTCACAAAACTTAACGAAATAAGAGCCATAGTATGTCGGTTTCAGCAGGTGCTCAAAAAATTTGAAATAGCTCATATCCAACCAAAAACCAAATAACAAGATTTTTTTGACTATATTTTTGTTGTATTTGTAAAAAAATTAATTTACAATAGTGGCCGACTTTGGCTTGGAGTAACTGTAAGTTAAATTTTCCAACTTTTATAGTTTTTTTTTCGTGCGCAAACCTCACTATCTCTTACTATCTCTATAACAACTTTTTCATTTCCTGGAATATTTTCAAATTGTAATGGCAAACAAACCACAACCAACTAAGTTACAAGTTTAATATTCAAATTTAATTATTATTATTTCAGTAATAAATGTCTTGTATTAAAATGAATTTTAATTTGAAAAGTTTATTTTTTCCTAATGTAAATCTTGCAAATAATGTCTTTGTTTTTCACCATTAATCTTACAAAGTATACGAGTTGATTTTATATACTAAAAATATGTTAAGCATTTTTCCGATTGATATGTATAATATAATAAATTACAAGCATTTTGTTAAAGCAGCTTTTAATGATTATTGTGTAATTATACCACATAGCGTATGATGAATATTTAATTGGTTTTTAATTAGAAAAAAAAAACAGCGTATGATTTATTTTTTTAATAATGTTTAACAACCAGGAAAATTATACCTTGTACGTATAGTGAGTGGCATAAGGGTGGCATTTAAGTTCTAGGTGGGGCAGGTCATAGTTATTTTATTCGCCAGGGTAAAATTACTATGATTTTTATACCCTATACCACTATGTGGTCAGGGTATAATGAGGTTGTGCTGATGTTTGTAACTACCAAAAATATTTGACTTAGACCCATATTTTATTATACCGATCGACTCAGAATTAATTTCTGAGTCCGTCAGTCTGTCCATGTAAACCTTGTAATCAAACTAGAGGTCGCAAATATGAATACATTTTGATGAAATTTAGTATATAAGCTTCGATCGGCCATATAATAGACGCTATTGAAAATGGTGAAAATCGGTGCATGTTAAGACCTAGTCTCCATACAAATGACCCTTATGAGATCGACTTAAATTGTCATAATATCCAAATTATCATATAGATCTTGGCCAAATTGGGGTTGTGTATGTTTATTACTTCCATTTATCAGTAGTCCAAAAATACACCCTATAGCAGCGGTTTCCAAACTTAATGATACTGCAACCCACATAAGGAAAAAATTAAAAAAATTGGCGGCCCCTTTATTATATAAGAACATTTTCAAGTTGTAAAATGTAATGTATTCATAGAATAAAATTAAACAAAAATTAATAAAAATTTGGTATGTATCTTTATTGGAAAAAATGTAAGACAAAGTAATATAATCTTTTTTTCGTTCCACCGAAAACTGAATTAAAATTTTACTATCAAATTCCTGTTGCAATGAAGTATCGCAAAATATTTCAATCAGTTGTTCTTTATCAAGTTGGTTACTCAAAAATGGATTCTGGATCCATGCAAACTTTGTAAAATCAATATCGTTGAAATAATGTGAAAAATGGTTTAGTAAACTTTGCAAATGTTCTATAAAAAGATTTTTTGTTTGCTTTAATATTGTTTCTGGTACCGGCGTCATTTAAAAAAGGAAACATGTCATATATATCCTTTTCTAAATTGGATATCCATTGCTTCTATTTTTTAGTGAACGCCCCGACTTTGTCTTCTTGAATCAGAGCATGCATTTGTGGACCTTGCATTTATTTATTTAAATTGCTTAATTTTTAAAAAAAAAATTTAATTCATCTTTAAGTTCGAACACTCCTTGAATAAATTTTGAACGAGATAGCCAACGTACTTCACGATAGTAAAAGAGCGATGTATATTCAGCTCCCATATCTTCACACAATTTTCCAAATAATCTCGCTTTCAAAGGACTGTTTTTTATATATTTTAAAACTTTTGTAACAATATGAAATATGTTATTAAATTCCTCACTCATATTTTTTGATACAAGAGCTGCTCTATGAAGCATGCAGTGCGTCTACACATATAAGTTTAGGTGATTTATTTCTAACCAATGCTTGAACACCTGCTTTGCGTCCTGACATTGCTTGTGCACCATCAGTACAGAGTCCAATGCTATTATCCCATTTTAAATCGTTCTCAACAAATAAATTGTTTATGGTATTAAAAATTTCCATGGACGTGGCCTTGCCCAAAATATGTTAGCGAAATAATATTTCTTCTTTTACATTATTTTCTGTAACATATCGAAGATATGCAATTAAATGAGCATCTTTAGCTACATCTGTAGCCTCATCTATTTGTATAGCGAATTTTGAAGTATGCAGTTGATAAACTAGCTGTTCGCGAAGATCTTCATATATATCAGCAACTCTTCTACCAACTGATTCTCCAGACATTGTTTCAACCACATCAATAACTGCTGGGGGAACTAGCGTTTCACCTATTGAATGGGGTTTTTTACATTTATAATTCTATGGGAAACTTGGTATGATGCATAGAGTGCTTTTGATGGAACAGAAACTGTTTTTTTTAAATGTTTGTTTTCTTTTATTAATCTCTTATAGTCTTCTTTGAAAAAAATTCTATGGATTTATCAATATATTCAAAATGCATAGCTCCAAGATGACGCCTTAATTTCCTTGGTTTCTTACTCTCAACAGACAATACATTCGTACAAACCACACACATTGGTTTTTCTAATTCGTATACCAGAACACTCGTGAATCTTAATGATAAATATAATGAATCGTATTTTCTTGACTTGGGGGTTGTTACTTCCTTGTCCACTTGCATATTTTTCTTCCCACTTTCTTTACTGGTACTAGCATCGGTATCTTCATTATTACTTATTTTTCTTTTATAACCGCTTAAAAATTTATGCATTCTTTTGATAGGGATAAATATAAATTCTTTAAAACTTTACAAAAATATTCTATCTATAAATCTCACCCAAGAACTCAGTTTCGTGAAATAAAAATAGGTGTTCACATTACTTTAACTTTAACTTAAAGAAAATAAACGAAAAGAAAACGAAAAATTATTTCACAACACACATAGTTTTTTTCGCTTGTTTTTGTTTTTCGTTTGTTTTTGTTTTTATTTTGTTGTCAAAATAAAGCAGAGGGTATAACAAAATAGAGAAAAAAGTCGATATTATCGGCAGTCTTAATAAAGTAACATCGAACAAAAAATTTGCATTAAATAGATTTTTGTAAGTACTTTAAAAGGGAAATTAAAAACTTCACGACCCCTTGAAATTATATCGCGACCCACAGTTTGGA
This sequence comes from Cordilura impudica, assembly GCA_963682025.1. NCBI lineage: Eukaryota > Metazoa > Arthropoda > Insecta > Diptera > Scathophagidae > Cordilura > Cordilura impudica. Next base: position 347,864,756 of record OY821517.1, read on the forward strand.
AACCGCTGCCCTATAGGACAAATCTTAGTCATAGCCCCCATAGTAAGCTGATTGCCGATCTTTTCTTAAATGTATAAAAAAAACAATAATATTCCACAGATTTTCCTCAAATTTGGTTTGTATATGTTTTTGTCAAAAATAAGTTATCTTACCAAACATGATGGGGATCGGTCCATTTTTCGACCTAGTCCCTATATAAATATAGCATCCGATATGAACTTTTTCATATCCAAAGGCAAACTGTTAATAACAATGCGACTCAAATTTGGTTTATGCTTATTTTCTATATCCAATTAGTTGCACCCAAAAGATAGAGTCTCTAAACGCATGGTATATGGTATCATATAGTCGGTCTAGACCGACTATAATTTTCTTACTTGTTTTTGATCAGACTTAATTATTACTACTGAAAATTAAAGTTAATTCTATAAAATTTTGTGTAATTTTTCATAAGAAATTTATAAAAGATTATTATTAAGGTTAGCAGCGGAACTATTTTAATAATAAAGTGCATAAGGGCCATAATAAATTAAATTTATAAGATAAATACATTAAGCAACACAATAGTGTTACAAACAAAAAGTTAGTTGTGGGTATCAGAGCATTACTATAGCAACTGACAGGTAAAAAACTCATAAATATTAAGAAGAAAGTCATTGACAATTTTCATTTTGACTTTTTCGGGATTTAATATCTTCCTTAGAAAGTTTGAGTTTTCGTAGACCCCTAGTGAAATTTTCAGATGAACTTATTTATTTATTATTTATTGAGTCTACTAATTTATATTTTACAGACAAATATAAAATAATTGTAATAAAGACTATATTTTTTATACATGTCTTAAATAAATATTTGAAATAATTTTAATTCAAAATTATTTTTATTTAAACTAAATCCAATAATTGCGAGAAACTGCTACAAAGTTTTAAGCATCTTGCATTTGTTCCACAATTTTTTCTGTGCAAATCCTCATCAAACAGCCGTTTATGCTGCAGAATACGAGGCGAACTATATATATTCACAAGATTAGATAAATGTTACATTTATGCCGGTTTTCTCAATGTACTGTCAAACTGGCTGTTACTTAACCACGACATAAATTTATTGTACCGATAAACTGCCAGTTAACAATTTTGGTTTTCTCAATGTACCGACAAAAACATTATTTTCAGTTGGCAATGCCTCTCAAAATACGTATGAAAGTTGGGAGAATTATTTTCAGTTGGCAATGCCTCTCAAAATTGATATGAAAGTTGGGAGAATAATTTATCTGTACGATAAATAAATAATTGGCAGATGAGTGCCGGTTAGCTTTGCGACAAAATAGAAGCAAACCAGACATTGAGAAAATCAAATTTCTTTAATCGGCAGTTTCTCGTTGGGATAAAAGATAATCGCCTATTGAGAAAACAGGCATTAATCTCACTTTATAAAATATTAAAAATGAAAATTATAGAAAGAGACGTTCTTTTAAGGATTGTAGACCAAGTAATTTAGGCTGGCTTTCACATGAAGGTATATCATCAACCCAATTTATTTTTTTAAGTATATTTCGTGAAAAAATTTTTAATTTTTTCAATTCTATTAGAATGTCATGTCGGAGGACAAAATTCTAATTTACTTCTGACAAATGACACATATAAAGACTTCAGAGTGATGTGGTCTTTAAAGTCATAACAGTTTTTTATAATAAAACCTAACATTGAGTAGGCTTCAGAAGTAATATAATATAGTAATATATGTCTACAAAATTGGAATTTAGCATCAAAAATAATTCCCAGATCCTTTACCTCGACAACTCTTTTAAGATCAACGTCGCCAATAGTGTAGTTGTAAATAATTGGATTATGACAACGTGTGAAAGAAATAGTACAACAGTTTTCAATATTAAAAATAAGTTTATTTGAAACACACCAATTATCCAGTACTAATCAAGGAACCTGTGATCCCTTGAAGCACCCAATTTAAAGGACTCTTTTGTCAGTTTAAAAACAATTACGATCTAGACCGATTATATGAAACCCTATATCATGACTCTTGAGGAAAGGGGTTACCTCCAACTGCTGAGGTCATACAATCGTACAATTTTTATATTTAAAATTTGCTTTTTCAGCGAATAGTTTTCAGTACAAATGAAAATTAAATTGTTTTCTAAAGAAATATTTACATTAGCTTGTTCAACAGTTTCAATTGTAATTCATTGTCCCAAAATGTTCTCAAAAAATTAACCAAAAACAAAACTTAAAAGATAGCACAATTCCTTACACAAAAATCGTATTAATCAAGGACTCCCAGGAAAAATTTCGTAATAGCAGCTCATTGATTTTTTCATTACCAATAATGACCTACCCCTGCCCATTAAGGCGTTACTAATAATTGTTATACAGCTACTTATATTTCATGCCAGCTCCTTGCATACTGCATTACTTTCAAAGTGAAAATAATGAGTTCCTAAGCAACAAGCTACCTCCAATGACATCCTCGTGTTAAAATAATGAGCTTATCAGGCAAACTTAGCAGTTACTTCTCCTTCTAAAATTCATTATTTGGTAAAATTTTTTTCCTGGGCTATTATGCTTTAAGAAAAAAAAAAACATTTAGAACTAATAAAAAATTCAAAATAAGCATAAACAAAATTTGAGTGGCATCTATAATATTAATAGGCTAGGCGATTTCTAGTGACCGATGTTTTGTTCCACCGTTTTATCCCGATTTTGACAAAACGTATATTATTTGAAAGGTATTTCTTTTTAGCCGTTTTGCAGATTTACAGATTTTTTAAATTTTCCTTTATTTTGATTAATTTCATTTCAAGTTAACATCGAAGTACTGCGTGTATGATATGTGCTGAACAACATCATACAAGTGTGTGTCCGTTTAACACAAATGAAAAAAGACCAGCTGTTTTTACATGTTTTAATGGCAACAAGTAAGAGTGTTAAATTCGGCTGTGCCGAATCTTTGATACCCTCCACCTCGGTTTGTGGCAATACTATTAACATAGCTCATGGTAGTTGTGTTCTTGTTATTGTTAATATGTATGAATCACATTTTTTTTGTGGCTTTTTTTATGTTGTTGTATGTTCAACCACTAAACTATTACAAGAAAACACTAGGTTTCATGTTTTTTTTAGAGGTATCTATAAACTTTTGTTCATTTCTCAGCGCAGAGGCTCCCGATTTACTCCGATTTCAATACCAACCTGGTGGGAATTATGGCAAATAATTTTTTCGTAACCTGACCTAAGTAAATGCTTTTTTTTTTTGAATGAGCGTGATTTCAACAGACACACGGACAGACGGACAGACGGACAGACGGACAGACGGACAGACGGACAGACGGACATCGCTATATCGACTCGAGCTGTGATAAGGATCAAGAATATATATACTTTATTGGGTCGGAAATTAGTTTTTCGATGCGTTACAAACGGAATGACAAACCTATATATACCCTCTGCCACTGAGATGTGGAGGGTATAAAAAGCATGGAAAAGAGAGAACTGATCACTCTGCAAACGACATCAACTGTCCGTTACGTTCTCTCTATTTGGAAACTAGAACAAGAGTTACTTCTAAAAGTCCGTATAAAAGCAGGCAACAACAAAATATTTCATTTCAATCAAAGGCTGATTTCCCAAATTTAAGTAACAACAACACAAATTGTAACAATAACATCAATAATAACAGCAAAGCCACATATGCTACCCAGCTGAAAACAAACAACGATTTATTTAGCACCGATGAGCTTTTTGATATTTTCAGTACAGCTATGGATGTTTTGCATAGGTGCACTTCAAAAGTACAACAAATCAAAGTTGTAATGTCAATGGTGAAATACGCCCATGGATTATACTAATAATTTAAACGAATTCAAAATGCTTCACTTGAATGCTAATGGCATTTCAAACTTTTCTAAATTAAAACAATTTGAGATACTAATTGAGCGAGAAAATATTAAAATAGCGTCTTTGTATGAAACATTTTTTTCAGAAAATCATAGACCTTATTTTAAAAATTATTATTTATATAGAAGTGACAGAACAGATGCAAGAGGAGGAGGAGTAGCTCTGTTAATTCATAAATCTGTCGCACATAAAAACCTCTTTATATCAAACACCTCATCAATCGAAAACATCTCAATTGAAGTTAAATATTATAAATAATAGACCTATTGTTTTATCTTCGTTATATTCACCAAGATATACCCATAACTTCTCTGCTGATATCTTGAACCAAACACCTTCCACCAAAGAATATATAGTTTTTGGTGACCTAAATGCCAAACATTGTTCTTGGAATTGCAGTTCAAATAATATTGCAGGAATCGCACTCAACAATCTATTATTTTAAACAATTCCGCTTTAAATATGGACGTAAAAACAATGGATTACGAAATACCATCAGACCATCGCCCGATTATATGTACACTTAAAGGATCAATGGCCTTGCAGGTTGACCTCAATTATTATGATTATAGTGCAACCAATTGGAACATTTATATGAATTTTTTAGACAATAAAATCACGTTAAATTCGGATATATACAATACCAAGGTAGTAATTGATCAGGAAATATAAAAATTTATAAATGTAGTTTTCAACAAAATAATTACACATTACCAGAAAGTACTGTGAAATATATTAAACTAAGAAGAAGCTTTAAAAGAAAAAGCCAACGATCTTCAAATATAGTCGAGCAAACTTTTTATAACCAATGTACTAAATTTCTAAGTAACATGATTGATAAAAGTATTAATTCGGAGCGCCATAAGAAATGGTGTCAATTATTATCCTATTTAAAACCAGGTGATAAAGCATTTTGGAAAATAAGCAGGAACCTGCGAGGAAAAGGAAAAAATCAAATCTCTCACTTTAAAGTTGGAAATAAAAAATAACATCTGATAAGGACAAGGCTGAAGTCCTGGCAAATATATTTGTCCAAGCAAATAACCTCACTTCGAACTACAACCACTCGGCAGATACAGTAATAAATACAACAGTAAATAATTTTAAGAAAGAAAATCCCAGTTCTGAATCTGCAATTTATATATCTCTTGAAGAAGTACTGAATATTGTCTCATTATTAAAACCCTCAAAATCCCCTGGTTTTGACCAACCTGCTCTTAAAGAAACTATCACTCAAAGCTCTAAAATTACTGGTTATAATATTTAACAGCTGCATCAAACTCAACTATTTCATAAACCATTGCAAAAATGCTAAGGTTATAGCTGTCAACAAACCTAATAAGCCAAAAAAATAAACCAAATAGCTATAGACCTATTAGTCTATTAAGTAACTTAGGTAAAATATTTGGCAAAATACTACATTCTCGTCTTAGTGAATTTGTAATGATCAATTTTTATTGTTGCTAAAGAACAATTTGGATTTAAAAACGAGCATAGCACTACTCACCAAATACACAGGATTAAAAATCAAATAATCACCAATAAAAACAATAAACGTTCAACGGGTCTAATTGTCTAATTGTTAGATATTGAAAAAGCGTTTGACACCGTTTGGCATAATGGCCTAGTAAAGGATGATTTTTCAGCTATTATCTTTTTGTCAACACTGGTTTAAACAGCTGACGCACGTTTCGTGTTTTGTTTCATTGTCAAACATCTTCAGTTTGGTCTATAATTTATCCATGAATCGTCTTACAAACGAACAACGCTTGCAAGTTATTGAATTTTATTATCAAAATGCGTGCTCTGTTAAGAAAGTTCATCGCGCGCTTCTTCCATTTTATGGTCAGTTTAATCGACCCACTGAAGCGGCTATTCGGGCTATTGTGACTAAATTTCGCACCAAATTTACATTGTTGGACATTAAACCACCAACACGCTTATGTAATGATGACCATCAATTATCGATTCGTCGCCGTTCGCAGCAATTGGGCCTCTGTTACTCAACAATGTGGAAAATTTTGCGGAAGGATTTAGGTGTGAAGCCTTTCAAAATACAGTTGGTGCAAGAATTGGAGCCGAACGACCTACCGCAACGTAGAATTTTTGGTGAATGGGCTCTTGGAAAGTTGGCCAAAGATCCACTTTTTTACCGAAAAATTGTGTTCAGCGACGAAGCTCATTTTTGGCTCAATGGGTACGTAAATAAGCAGAAGAGCTACCAATGCATCCAGAAAAAGTCACAGTTTGGTGCGGTTTATGGGCTGGTGGCATCATTGGACCGTACTTCTTCAAATATGATGCGAATCGTAACGTAACTGTGAATGGTGAGCGCTACCGAGAGATGATATCCAACTTTTTTTTGCCCAAAATGCAAGAGCTTGACTTGCATGACATGTGGATTCAACAAGACGGTGCCACATGCCACACCACGCGCAACAATGGACTTATTGAGAGGCGAGTTCGGTGAACATTTTATTTCACGTTCGGGACCGGTCAATTGGCCGCCTAGATCATGCGATTTAACGCCTTTAGACTCCTTTTTGGGGGCTATGTTAAAGCTCATGTCTATACAGAAAATCCCACTTCAATTGACGCATTGGAAGACAACATTGAAGCATTTATTCGTGATGCATTTATTCGTGGAAAGAGTATGCCAAAATTGGACTAAGCGGATGGACCATTTGAGGCACAGTCACGGTCAACATTTGCATGAAATAATCTTCAAACATTAAATTATATGGACCGTACTATCGATTCAAATAAAGATTTCATGCATTTTTCTGAATTTTATGTGTTTTTTTTTTTTTGGAAAACTTTCCTATAGCTCTTAAAAAATCACCCTTTATTTAAACTTCTTGCCGCAAATATACCAAAATATCTATGTAAACCTATTTCAGATTTCATTCACGACAGAAGCTTTAAAGTTGTGATAAATAATGAAACATCAACTTCAAAAACCAATACGTCAGGGTTACCTCAAGGATCAGTCTTGTCGCCATTGCTTTACTCGATATATACATCCGATTTTAAAGTCCCAAAATATATGAAAATTGCTTATTACACAGATGAGACTGCATTAATTTCTTCAAACAAACTTACAAATGCTCTCCTGAAGAAAATGGAAAAGGGACTTGTGAATTGCAGTAAATATTTCCACAAAAAATCAAAATTAATCCAAACAAGACCCAAGCAATAATTTTTCCATTTAACAAATCTCCCAACAGACTGCCAAGACGTCATCTTCTTATTGGAAATAATACCATAAATGTACTTAACGATGTCAAATATCTCGGAGCTGTCTTGGACAAAAAGCTTACATTTAAACAACATATTATGGCTACGTGCCAAAAAGCTATAAAATCATTTAAAGCATTATGGCCACTACTAAATAGAAGGTCATTTCTAAACCACCAAAACAAAAATCTACTCTTCAAAAGAGTTATAAGGCCAATATTAACATACGCGTGTCCTATTTGGAGTGACGCTGCCAACTGTCACCTAAAACGCTTACAAATTATACAAAACAAATGTCTTAAAATTATACTATATATAAAAAGCCCTGGAGGTATCCTACAAACCTTCTTCATGAAGAAACCGGTTATGAAAAAATTATCGATTTCATATCAAGGATTAATAACAATTACTTTGCCAAAATTGAAAATTCCTCTTACCCACTGATAACAGAATGTAGAGAAATAACGTAAAATTAAAAAAGAAATCACCAAATTGAAAATGATATGCTTATAGAGGTCTATTATTTCTAATAAACCTCCTATAAGCATATAAATATTTTCAGATAGTATTTGAATATATTAAATCATATAAAGGTTTTTCCTCCCATTTTTCTTTAAAAATCATTAAAAATTAAAATAAAAACTATTTAATATCTTTAGATTCTATATATTATTTGTTGCAATATTTGTTGCTACTAACACATACAAAAAATTATACGTATGTTATGTGTGTTTTATTAAATTTGTTAACGTGTTTGTTAATGAGTTTTTTATCTTCATTCACAATAATAATAAACCATAAAAGTGTTGGTTTGTGAATTGGCTAAGTTGACAAATAAAGCTGCCTACAAATTGCACTCGAATTTCGAGCGCTGGAATCTACTAGTTGTTATAAATGTTTTTGCCAGCAGATTTGAAAAAGTTCATATCGGATAATATATTTATATGAGAACTAGCTCAAAAAATGGACCGATCCGGACCATATTCGGGAAAGTTACTTATTTATTGCAAAAAAAATATACAAACAACATTTCAGAAAAATCTGCGCAATAATTTTGTTTTTCGACAGATTTAAGTGAAGATCGGGAAGCAGCTTTATAAGAGCGCTATGTCAATGAATTGTGCTACAGCGTTTATTTCTAAACTACTGTGACCAAATTTGACCGAGATCTATATGTTAATTTGAATCTTATGGCAATTTAAGTCGATTTCATAGGGGTCACTTGTATGGGGACTACATCTGAACATGCACCAATTTCATTAGCGTTCGTCAATAGAAGCTTATATACCAAATTTCAGCAAAATATATTCATATTTACGACCTGTAATTTGATTACACTCTTTATATGGACACACAGATGGACTGCAATTTAAATATACTTATAAGGACACACAGACAGACAGACGAACAGACGGACGGACAGAATATTAACTTATTCAGATATTTCGCGTAGTTAAAAACATCAGCAGCAACTCATTTTGCCCTGATCACAGAGTTGTATAGGGTATAAAAAAATGACCCCAATGAGAGCCAGACACCAAAATTGTGATTGATTGCACGTTTTTTAAAGTTTATACAAGTTTTTTTGTTTTCTAAATCCTTAAGTTCAACTTGAATGACTTTTACAAACAGTTTATTAAACTTTTTTCTGTTACCAGCCATTTTTTTTATAGAAAAACACTGGCCTTAATATGTCTGTCCATTTTACGTATCCAACACCTAAAATATTGCATGTTTACACACGAACAACTACAATTTGAAAAAAAAAAATTTATATATACGAGTACATTTGTTTTTTATTTGTGTTTCTTGTGTCAGGGACAACAACACAATAACATTTTGTGAAACGTGCTGCCTTATGAAACAAAGTAAAAGTTTTAAATTTTTTTTAATTTTACTAACCTCTTCTACGGCCTCACACTCGAATAGATAAATGTGCAATAATGGATCTTTGGGTTCTTTCATCAAATACACCAGACCCGTTAGGGGACCCGTAAATTCCATAAAATTATTTGGTATAGCATTTTGATCATCGCTGCCATTTTGTTGTTGCTGCTGCTGTAGCTGTTGTTGCTGCTGCTGCTGTTGATAAGAAGCAGCCGCACTTGAAGACAATGAACCATACGATGTGGAAGTTTTCAAAGTTGTTTTCATGCCACCGCTTAGACCACCATTGTTGGTACCTACGCTATGGCTTCCAGTGCTGCCATTATTATTATTGGTGGCGCTCCCGTTCGTTTGTTGAGATTTTAATTGCATAAAACCATTGCCAATTTGTTTGCCTCCTTGCTTGTGCACTATACGGCACATGCCAACAATATTCTTTAAAGGATGACTAAATTGTAGTTCAAAGTCAGAGTTGTAAGATTCCAAGTTGCCATTTTCAATGCCAACAGAAAGCTGCAATAGAATGAATAGAATAGAACAAAGACAATAAATTATAAATGATTTGTTTGCTGGATGGGCTGGAACAAAACACAAACATAAATTATATATTCAATTCTCAAAAGGGAAATGAAAAGTATGTGTAGTTTCTAGAGATATGTATTTAGGGTATTGCATATCGACTATATTGAGTTTTTTTTTTTTCTAATTTGAGAGATAGCATCCACATCCACATCTATATTCACAGGCGAAGTCTTTATTTATCTATGAACTATGACTTCCTTATAAACTTTTTTCTTTCGATAAAGATCACAGAAAATGTCAATTTAATTTATTATATTCTATTTTTACAAATATAGCAATAAAAAATCATATTTGAAATTTTTATTGAATTAGGAATTAATCAGGCTTTAGGTGAAATGCTTTTACTTTACTTAAAGTTTAAAAAAATATATTCTGCAAGACAGAATATAATCAAATAATTATGAATCAGATGTAGAGAAAAATAAATATACATTATAGGGTTTATAGGTGTACACCGTTTCTGCTAGGTCGAAGTCCTCGAAGTAAAAATGACATTTTATTCGAAGTTCGAATTTTTTTAGAAATTTTTTCACTCACTTGACTCAAATTTTGAGTCGCTGCTTCTAAATAATATGTCAAATATTTTACTTTCTAGAATTCATCAGCACTTACTAAAATTTATTTTGAAGTCTAAAAATTTAATTTTCTAGAAAATCTGTGAAATGTTATAGAATTAGTATTTATCGAAAAAGACTAAGGAGAAGAAGACTAAGAATATTGCTGAGACTAGCTAACACCCATTAAAACTTATAACCCGTACAAAAATATACTACATCGAGTGAAAAGTACGTGGCCTCACATACAGATGGCCAGACAAGTGCCAATTTTTTTGTGTATAGTGGGACCAACCGTTAGAAAAATTGTGTCAAAATTTCATGACATTTCATTAATTAGAAAAATTTCCGTTATAAAAATGATGCTGCTTTCCATTATCCCAAGATTCCATTTTACCCCTCTGATTATAACGTAAATCTATTTTTCGGTAGCAAAATGTACTTTTTTAAGAAAAGGTATTTTTCTAAAAAAATGTGTTTTTTAAGGAATGGTACTTTTCAAATATGCACTTTTTCAAAACTGTTCTAAAAAAGGTTAATTTTTTTGTGAAAATTTAATTTTTAAGAAATGAGACCTTTTTAAGAAAATTTATTTTTTTAGAAAATGTACTTTTATAGAAAAGGTGCTTTTAAAAAAAAAAAAGTACTTTTTTAGAAAAGGTAATTTTTTAAAAAAGAACTTCTATTAGAGATGCACTTTTTTAAAAATTAAATTTTTTAAAAAAGGTACTTTTTTAGAAAAGGTAATTTTTTAAAAAAATTACTTTTTTAGATAAGGTAATTTTTTAAAAATGGTAATTTTTTAGAAAAGGTAATTTTTTAAAAAAAGGTACTTTTTAACAAAAGTTAATTTTTAAAGAAAATTAACTTTTTAAAGAAAATTAACTTTTTAAGAAAAGGTTATTTTTAAAGAAAATTAACTTTTTTAGAAAAAGTACTTTTTAAGAAAGGTATCTTTGTATTTTGTTGATTCAGTTCGGATTGATATTCCATTTTACCCTCTGATTATAACATAAATCTATTTTTAGGCAACAAAAGGTACTTTCTAGAAACGTACTTTTTTAAGAAAAGGTACTTTTTTTAGAAAAAGTATCCTTTTAAAAATATTTACCTTTTACAAAAGATACTTTTTAAGAAATGGTAATTTTTAAGGAAAATTTACTTTTAAGCAAGGGTATTTTTAAGAAAAGTTGCTTTTTAAAAAGGTACTTTTTTTTAAGAAAAGGTAGTTTTTAAGAAAAGTTTTTTTTCAGTACTTTTTTTAATTTTTACAAAAATTACTTTTTTACTTTTACGAAAAATTTCTTTATAAGAAAATGTACTTTAAAAAAAGTATTTTTTTTTTTAGGGAAAGGTAGTTTTTTGAAAACGCTACTTTTTTAAGAAAAGGTATTTTTTTAAAAGAAAGGTATTTTTTTCAAAAAGAAGAAAAGGTGTTTTTTTTTAAAAGATAGTTAGAAAAAGTCCTTTTTTAGAAACGTTTCTTTTTAGAAAAGGTACTTTTTGGAAAAGAACTTTTTAAGCAAAGTTGCTTATATTTTTAGGAAGAGATGTTTTTTAAAAGAAATTATTTTTCAAAAAGATGAATTGGTACTTTTTTTAAAGAAGGTAGATTATTTAGAAAAAGTACTTTCTCAAGAAAAGGATTTCTTAAAAAGAAGGGGCTTTTAAAAAGAAGAAAAGGTACTTTTTTAAAGAAAGTAGATTATTTCGAAAAAGTACTTTTTTAATAATAGATATTTTTTAAAAGAAGGGGTTTTTCAAAAGGAGGAAAAGGTACTTTTTTTAAAGAAAGTAAATTATTTAGAAAAAGTACTTTTTTAGGAAAAGATATTTTTTAAAAGAAGGGGTTTTTAAAAAGAAGAAAAGGTACTTTTTTAAAGAAAGTAAATTATTTAGAAAAAGTACTTTTTTAAGAAAAGGATTTTTTTAAAAGAAGGGTGTGTAAAAAAGAGAAAAGGTACTTTTTTTTTAAAGAAAGTAGATTATTTAGAAAAAGTACTTTTTTAGGAAAAGATATTTTTTAAAAGAAGGGGTTTTTAAAAAGAAGAAAAGGTACTTTTTTAAGAAAGTAGGTTATTTAGAAAAAATACTTTTTAAGAAAAGATGTTTTTTAAAAGAAGGGGTTCTTTAAAAAGAGGAATTGCACGTTTTTTTAAAGAAAGTAGATTATTTAGAAAAAGTACTTTTTTAATAAAAGGATTTTTTTTAAAGAAGGGTTTTTAAAAAAGAGAAAACGTACTTTTTTAAAGAAGATAGATTATTTAGAAGAAGTACTTTTTTAAAGAAAAGATATTTTTAAAAGAAGGGGTTCTTTAAAAAGAAGAATTGCACGTTTTTTTAAAGAAAGTAGATTATTTAGAAAAAGTACTTTTTTAATAAAAGGATTTTTTTTTTAAAGAAGGGTTTTTAAAAAAGAGAAAAAGTACTTTTTTAAAGAAGATAGATTATTTAGAAGAAGTACTTTTTTAAAGAAAAGATATTTTTAAAAGAAGGGGTTCTTTAAAAAGAAGAATTGCACGTTTTTTTAAAGAAAGTAGATTATTTAGAAAAAGTACTTTTTTAATAAAAGGATTTTTTTTAAAGAAGGGTTTAAAAAAAAAAAGAAAAAGTACCTTTTTAAAGAAGGTAGAAAAAGTACTTTTTTTAAGAAAAGATATTTTTAAAAGAAGGGGTTTTTAAAATGAAGAAAATGTACATTTTTTAAAGAAAGTAGATTATTTAGAAAAAGTACTTTTTTAAGAAACGATATTTTTAAAAAGAAGGGGTTCTTTAAAAAGAAGAAAATGTACATTTTTTAAAGAAAGTAGATTATTTAGAAAAAGTACTTTTATAATAAAAGAATTATTTTAAAAGAAGGGTTTTAAAAAAAAAGAAAAAGTACTTTTTTAAAGAAGGTAGATTATTTAGAAAAAGTACTTATTTAAGAAAAGATATTTTTAAAAGAAAGGGGTTGAAAAGGTACTTTTTTTAAAGAAAGTAGACTATTTAGAAAAGGACTTTTTTAAGAAAAGATATTTTAAAAAAGGGGTTTTTTAAAAAAGAAGAAAATGTAACTTTTTAAAGAAAGTAAATTCTTTAGAAAAAGTACTTTTTTAAGAAAAGATATTTTTAAAAAGAAGAGGATTTTAAAAAGAAGAAAAGGTACTTTTTTAAAGAAAGTAAATTATTTAGAAAAATTACTTTTTTCAGAAAAGATATTTTTTAAAAGAAGGGGTTCTTTAAAAGGAAGAAAAGGTACTTTCTTAAAGAACGAAGATTATTTAGAAAAAGTCCTTCTTTTAAAAAGAAGAAAAGGTACCTTTTTTTTAAAGAAAGTAGATGATTTAGCAAAAGTACTTATTTAAGGAAAGATATTTTTTAAAAAATGGGATTTTTAAAAAGAAGAAAAGGTACTTATTTTTAAGAAAGCAGATTATTTTTTAAACGAAGGGGTTTTTTAAAAAAGAAGAAAATGTACTTTTTTAGAGAAAGTAGATTATTTAGAAAAAGTACTTTTTTAAGAAAAGATATTTTTTAAAAGAAGGGGTTTTTTAAAGAGAAGAAAAGGTACTTTTTTAAAGAAAGAAGATTATTTAGAAAAAGTACTTTCTTAAGAAAAGGATTTTTAAAAGATGGGGTTTTTAAATTAAGAAAAGGTACTATTTGAAAGAAAGTAGATTATTTAGAAAAAGTACATTTTTTAAAAAACATATTTTTTAAATAAGAAGAGGTTTTTTAAAAAAGAAGAAAAGGTACTTTTTTAAAGAGAGTAGATTATTTAGAATAAGTATTTTTTAAGAATAGATATTTTTTTAAAGAAAGGGATTTTAAAAAGAAGTAAAGGTACCTTTTTTTAAAGAAAGTACGAGTAGATTATTTAGAAAAAGTACTTTTTTAAGAAAAGGCTCTTTTTACGAAAAGATAATTTTTAAAGAAAATTTAATTTTCTACGAAAATGCTCTTTTAAAAAAAATGCACTTTTTTAATCATGTAAAAGGTACTCTTTTAAGAAAATTTACTTCTTTTGGAAAAGATATTTTTTTAAGAAAAATCACCTCTTTAAGAAAATTTATTTTTTAAGAATTGGTACTTTTTCAATCATGTAAAAGGTACTTTTAGAAGAAAATTTACTTTTTTAACAAAAGGTAATTTTTTAAGAAAATTTAGTTGTTTTTTTTACAGGAAAATTTTCTTTTTTAAGAGGAGCTATTTTTTAAAAAATTTTACTTTTTAATCATGTAAAAGGTTTTTTTTAAGAAAATGCTCTTTTTTATGTTGTATTAATCGAGTCCTACAACCTCCATTATGTCATTAGAGAAAAACAAAATCACTTATTTTAATATTATCTTAATTTCTCCAACAAGTATTTATTCGATCTTCACGTTCCATTGTAGCCTACTTATGTATTGTATATTTCAAAAGTTTGAAAATTGTCGAAAAGTATTTGGTAGTGTGTATATTTTTTTTTAACTTAATCTTTGAACACTTTTAAATCTGATAAATTTTTTCATTAATTGCACCTTATGTATTTTTTCACATTAGCCCCTAGTTATAGCATTTACTTATTTCACCTTAATTGACCATAAAGTTAAAACTGAAATCTACCCTACTCAAGTTACATTTTCAATTAGCTCAAATTGAATTTATCAACAATAATTTACGCCTTGCACTTTTATTCTATATTTTTTGTTCTATATTGTTAAACATAATTGTTTTATGATTTTTTTTTTATTTTGTTTCAATCTACAACAAACTTTTCTTTCAATTTCATAAAACAACAACCACCACCTAGCACTGCAGTAAAATGTTGCTCGTTTTCTTCTATTTCTTTTTTTTTGACTCCAGGGACGAATTTTCATAAAAACAAACTGTACATAACACGAATGCTACAATGGCATAAGAACTTTTTTCAAGTTTAAAAACTGTTTATGGATCGTATTTTTCATTTTTTATTTATTATTTTTTTTTGTGAGTTGAGTATTTCTGTTGTTGCAATGATTAATATTTTAACATGGTTAATGTGCTTGGTTTAGCAGAAAAACTAAGTTAAGTTGAGAAACCGAAAATGGGCCATAATGTATAACATAGTTTTCTGTTTCTTTTTTTTTTTTGTACATGAAATACTCTTAACATAAAAAATTGCCCAGTTGTTAAGGAAAAAGTGTAACGAACACACTAAAAAGTGTTGATAGTTACTTGAGAATAAAGGGGAGTCTTTCTTTTATAGCACCTCTTTGGTAATACGTTTGAAAATGTAGAAGAAAAAAAAGATGGCACTGCATACATAAGTGCCACTCATAAACAACTACCATTTTCTTTTTTTTCTTTCTTTTTTTTTGTAAAGCCTTTTTCTTTTAAAGAGAACTAAGGATAAATATTTATGGTTTTCAAATTATGTCACCAGCTAAAGGTGCTGCATTGCTCGAATTTTTATCTGCTTAATTCTACTCAAGTTCTTAATTTGGTATAAATACGTTGTTATGAAAAAATTAACGCTAAAATAAAACATCATTAAATGTTAATTATATTTAATAATATTTAAAACATGGTTTACGAGTATGTATATGTACTTCTGCTTGTATGTGTACCTGAATGTTATTAACCTTTCGATTAATAACGAAGAAATTTATATCGCGTGCCACAAATACTTAGCAAAATTTCTTGCACATAACAAATTATTGTACGAACAGTTTGGTGTCGCTTATATACTCGGTGTCTGTATTTTATGGTGTGTGTATCGTGTAACGATTGATTTCTGGTAGTTAATTCCATAAAGAAAACTACTTAATTCAAAATTAATAAATGACATAAATTTAGCTAAATATTCCATTTTTGTAAATTTATTCATTCGGATATAAATTTCTAAAAAAAAAAGTTAAATAAACGGTTAAATTGGAGAAAATATGCAAAAATTGTGCATATTAAGCAAAATATGCCATAAATATTCAACTACAAATCAATGACAATTTATTGTAGATCTATTGATACAAATAGATATTTCTGAAAAAGTCCAATAAATCAAAATATGCAAAACTAATGTATTTTCAGCAAATGAATATGCAAAAGTATTCAACTACAAATCGATGCCAATTTATTGTAAATGTACTGATCCGGATAGATATTTATGAAAAATTAAAAATTTAATAAATAAGTATTTCGAGAAAACATATTTTAATCAAAATAAGCAAAAAAATATGCAAGTACAAATCAATGCAGATCAGATAGCTATTAAAAAGAAAGTTTAATAGAAAAGCATTTTGATGAAAATATGCAAATATGATGAATTTTAAGCAAAATATGCAAAAATATGCATCTACAAATCGATAACAATTTATTGAAAATATATAGATTCAGATAGAAATTTAAAAAAAAAAATTTAATAATGGCATTTGAAAGAAAATATGCAAAAATTATGTATTTTAAGCAAAATATGCAAAAATATGCAACAATTAGTCAATTTAGATTTATTGTAAATTTATTGATTCTGATAGATATTTATGAAAAAAATTAAATAAATAAGCATTTTTATAAAAAAAATATGCATTTTAGACAAAATATGCGTAAATATTAAACTTCTATTGTAAACTTATCGATTCGCATAGATATTTATGAAAAAAGTTAAAAAATGAGCATCTTCATGAAAATATCCAAAAATATGTATTTTAGGCAAAATATACAAAAATATGCAACTAAAAAATCAACGCCAATTTATTGTAAACTAGCTGTAACCCGATACGCTTCGCTACACATTGTAGCAAAAACTCGGACTACATTTTGTAGAAAGCTATTTTATTTATTTCTAGCGTTTTCGATTTTGTTTTGAGCTACTTTAGATTTTGGCGATTTTTGACCTTGGCGATTATTTTTTTACGATTTTTGTTTTTTGAGATTTTTGTTATTCACGATTTTTTGATTTAGGCGACATTAGATTTCTGCGATTTTAGTTATTCTTGATTTTCGGTTTTGGTGATTTTTGTTTTTTTTTTTTTGGTATTTTTGATTTTGGCGATTTTAATTTTTTGTGATTTTTAATTTTGGTGATTTTTTGTGTTTTGCGATTTTTGCTATTCACGATTTTTTGATTTAGGCGATATTGGATTTCTGCGATTTTAGTTATTTTTGATTTTCGGTTTTGGCGATTTTTGTTTTTGTTTTTATTTTTTTGCTATTTTTGATTTTGGCGATTTTTTTTTTGTGACCTTGGCGATTATTTTTTTACGATTTTTGTTTTTTGAGATTTTTGTTATTCACGATTTTTTGATTTAGGCGATATTGGATTTCTGCGATTTTAGTTATTCTTGATTTTCGGTTTTGGTGATGTTTGTTTTTTTTTGTTATTTTTGATTTTGGCGATTTTTTTTGCTATTTTTGTTATACATGATTTTCGGTTCTGGCAATTTTGTTTTTTTTTTGGCGATTTGTGTTTTTGGAGATTTTTTTATATTTGCGATCTTTGGTTTTGGTGATTTTTACTTTGACGATTTTTGTTTTTTTTTTTTTTGTTTCGGCGATTTTTGTTTTTAACAATTTTCGGTTCTGGCAATTTTAGTAATTTCGGATTTGGCGATTTTTAACTTTGGCGATTTTGTTTTTTTTTTTTTTTGTTATTTTTGATTTTGGCGATTTTTTTTTATTTTTGATTTTGGCGACTTTTTTATTTTTTTTTGCTATTTTTGTTATTCATGGTTTTCAGTTCTGGCAATATTGGTTTTTGGCGATTTGTGTTTTTGGTGATTTTTTTTTATTTGCGATTTTCGGTTCTGGCGATTTTTACTTTGACGATTTTTTTGTTTGTTTTGCCGATTTTTGTTTTTTGTGATTTTTGATTTTGCCGATTGTTGCAATAAGTTAGCTCAATACTCGCCGGTGATTGTTGTTCCTTTTTGAAGATAATAAAAATTATCCTACGCGCATCTCAAAAAACAGACGCCACAACCTTGCTTGCAGAATGAACTATCTTCGAAAAGATTCTCCCATTTCAGTCCACTGTTTTGACTGTTCCTTTGTCTCAGGTATGAAGTGGTGGGCCCATGTTTCATCCATGGTAACGATTCGTAGCAAAAACTCGGCTTTATTTCGGTGAAACATCGCCAAACAATCTATTGAAATATCTTCGCGACGCTGTTTTTTTTTTCAAATTTTCAGTCAATTTCCGATGTATAGCACTTTTTGAAATGCCTTTCAGCTACCAAGCACATATTCAGCCGATGATCATCCAATACCATTTTGGGGATTTTCTTAACCCTTTCCGGCGTGGCCACCTCAATTGTTCATCTTGACAGATCTTACGGCCTCGTTTAAACTCTGACATCCAACTTTCTGTAGAATCTAGCTCAGCTTTAATATTAGTTGGACTAAGACCTTTCAGATGAAAGTATTGAATTACATAACGGTGTTCCATTTATTTTATATTTACAAATTCACTGATATCGTTTACTTTTGATGGTTCAAAGAAAAATTCTAAACAACGTGAAGCCTGCAAACTTAAAACATATGTTTTGAAAGGTTTCCACTTTTCACCAATGTAATTTTTTTTTAAACTACTGCCGCCATCTATACGTCAGGTCGTATAGTCCACAATGCGATTTTTTGAAGAGGAGACACAATTTCAATCGTTTTGTCCATCGTAGGGTATCAAAATATAATATAAATATATTTCATCTGGCAACCCTGAAAGCAGTTAGTGCACAATTCGAACGCGGCGTTTCAATAACGGGACAAATCTATTTAAGCCATTTAGAGCTACATTTTGTTTCCGAGACGTAAGCGATTTTGTGTTGCTTTACTCGAAGAAAGTCCACAATTGGGCAGGGGCAAAATTTAAACTATTTTGATCTACACCGCTTACTTTTCGAAATATAAACGATCGTTTTATGATCTTGCAATACTGAGAGTAGTTAGTGCATAATTCGAATGGGGTGTTTCATTGAGGGGCAAATCCATTTAAACTATTTGGCGCTACATTTAGTTTTCAAGATATAAGCAATTTTACATTCCCCGTCAATATTTAACTTTTTTCAATCTGGCAACCCTGGAAGCAGTTATCGCCCTACTCATAGCCGGTGGTGTAGGTCGGAGGTAATATGTCAACCAGTTTGTTATGCTTCGTTTAGTTTTCGAAATATAAGCGAAATTGTAATATTTTTCAATGGGGCAACAATATTTAGTTTCCGATTGTAATTGTGATAATTTAACACACGCATTCGAATACTTAAGTTTAAAGTAACCGATTTTTAAAGAGCATTACTAAGCTTATTTCAAGTATTCCATCTCATATATTTTAGAAAGTATGTTGATGGTAGTTTAAGTTAAAAAAATTCACATTTAATGTACGAATGTATTGTCGAGTTGTTTAAACAATTTAATAAAACATTTGTAATCATTACACTTTGTTGCTGGGTTTGACCTGAGTGTTTGTATATGCAATATGTATACATGCTACAGGTAACCCTCGTTTAAAGCGATTAACAAAATTAAATAAAAATTGGGGTATCGATAAAACACAGTTTCATTTTCTTAAAATTCAAATTTTTTTATGGCACACACAATTTATAGAAAACCTAAAACTGTTTTCTGAACTTATCATTTATCATACATTCGATAAGAATTCGTGATTTATGTAGGTGGTATTTCATTTACACCTGAGCATTAGCAAACCCTTAAAATAAAAAAAAAAACAACCCCCACATTTGAAATGAGCATAAACTGGTGCTTTTAAGGTTTCCTTTGGTTAAAATATGTTTAAAACAATGTAAATGGTAACAACAAACTTGCAAAGAATATGCCGCATCTGTGACTTTTAAAACTAATTAATTGCTGTACATTTTTATACATTTCTTGTTAGCGCAACATAAAAGCCTAAAAGTGGAAATTATACAAACATTTGTAAAAAAAAAAAGTTGAACAAGATCCTTGACAAAATAAATGTTTTGTTATAATATCAAGGTTGCTAGCAGAATCAACAGAATTCGCGTCATCATCATCATGAACTTAATACAAATTATATAGTTTGTCTCTATAGAAGTAGTCTTAATTATATTTTTACGGTACATTATTTTATTCCGTTTCTGGAAAAAAAATGGAAAACAAAACAAAATAGTTGCCTGCCTTAATTGCATACGAGAATGTTTTTTAAATGTATTTAGAAAATACATTGTAGTCAGTCTCGAAAATAGTTTTTTCATGGTTTTCCGCCCTTTTTTCCGTCGTATTAAGGTTTTGCTTTTGTTCACCAGATTATACACTTAGGAAAACATTTTCTTCTTTAGGTAAATATCTTTTCAATATCCTTTACACTTATTACTAAACTAAATTAAAAGATTTCATAAAGTTTATTAAAAAAAGACAGAACCAAAACAATCTGTTTTCGCCTATTTTATATACAGTGTTGGTCACCCAAATAACACAGTCACCACTTATCACGGTCAAGTAATCGAATAATTTTGGTCGAGTTATTTGAAAATACAAAATTTGCTTATAATGAATAATTCGAATAAATGTTATGGATTTATCAACAAAAACGATTTGTAATACTGTGGAATATTTTCGCGCTCTTGGCTGGGGGTTGAAAAATTCCAAGTCAGGATGAAAATACTAGGCCAATATGGTAAATTTTCTAAAGGGTTTGGCATTCTCAGACGATATTTTCCTTTATGACATTTTTTTCCTTATCTTAGCTAAAAAAAACCATGGATGAATTCTCATTTCATTCTTTAGCAAAATTTGTAGCTAAGGCCTTAATAAATAACACTGTACGACAAATGGTAAAGTTATTTCGGGGAAAGTTATTTCGGTCAAAAAAAAGTTATACGTGTCCCGGCGTTTCGCTAGGTCATGTCCATGGAAACGTGATATAAAGGCAAAAGGCTCGACTCGCTGGTGGCTGAAATTTGTTGATGGTCGCAGAAGACGTACGATCTCGACAATGAAGATGAAGAAGAAGAATATACAATGGAAGTTTCCTCCGAGGGTAAGTCACAAAATTGAAGTTATCTGACTGATTAAAAACAATTCCTTTTTTCCAGATGAAGACAGATCCTCATCCGATACAGACTCTAAACAAGTAGGCGAACCACCACGCAGTAAAGTAAAGGGAGCAAACAAACAAAAATAAATTTATGCGTTCATCGATTTTTATGATCTATGTATCTCCGAACCGATTTTAATGTGGGCAGACTACCATTTAAGAGAATATTAACCAGCATGCTTGGCGAGGATGAACCCTAGTAAAATGTTTTTATACTCATAATATGACACGCGGAGTATAACGATTCATACAGGCTCATGTAGCAAAGGCTACAAACACAACGACCATAACAACAACAAAAATAATTACAGCTATAACGCACAAATTACAAAATGTAGAATAACAACAATAACAGGAACAACATTGAAAGATTTTTTGAAGAGTTTTTTTTCATTTTCATTGAAATCTCAGGATCCACAGACGAACAGACTGACATCACTTATAAGGATCAAGAATATATATTTTATGAGCTCCACATTTTTTTCTTTAATTATTACATACAGAATAACAAACTCATGTATACCTTCTGCACCCTGGTGTTGTGAGTATAAAAATATATTTTAAAAGAAACAATCATTAATATTTAAACGTGTAGGCACACTGCATAAAATAAATACTAAATGTCTTATCCTCAAAAAGTTGACTAAAACGGTTTTATAAATGTTGGGAGTGCCAATTTAGATCCGAAACAAAACACACATAGCAATAACTAACAATATAATAAGAAAACGGAAAAATATCATAAACTAAATTGTGTTTTCAGTTGGGCTACCCGTTTACCTATTTAAGACATTTTGTATATTCTATAAAAAATAAGAAAAACTCGTCAATACAGTCATACACATACAAATATGTACGAGTACACACATATAAAGAAAAAAACAAACATGTATTAATGTTAAAATTGTAAAAGCAAACAGTTTATGGTGTATCATAAAAATAATAGTGGTAAGAAGCTTTTCTTTTTACACCCTACACTATGAATGCAAGGATTTGTTTGTTGATTATACTCGTACAACAAGAAGAAACAATTTTGCTCCCGTACGTACAAGAAGTTTCATAAACACATTTTCATTGCAACATAAAATAAACAAATTAAAAATGACGGTAATGTCTTTTAAAGAAAAAGTACTTTTTCCAGAAAAGGTACTTTTAATAAAATTTACTTTTTAAGAAATTTTAAAAGAAAAGGCACTTTTAAAATAAAATGTACTTTTTAATGAAAATTTACTTCTTGTTAGAAAAGGTATTATTTAAGAAAAGGTTAATTTTAAAAAAGGTAATTTTTAAGAAAAAGTAAAGTAAAGAAAAAGTACTTTTTAAAAAACGTAGTTTTTAAGAAAAGGTACTTTTAAAAAAAGGTACTTTTTAAGAAAAGGTACTTTTAAAAAAAGGTACTTTTTAAGAAAGGTACTTTTTAAAAAAGGTACTTTTTAAGAAAAGGTACTTTTAAAGAATAGGTTCTTTTTAATAAAATGTACTTTTTTAAGAAAAGGTACTTTATTAGAAGCGATACTTTTTAAGAAAAGATACTTTATAAGAAAAGTTACTTTTTTGAGAAAAGGTGCTTTTTAAAAAGGTACTTTCTTAAGAAAAGTTACTTTTTAAGAAATGTACTTTTTTAAGAAAAGTTACTTTTTTGAGAAAAGGTGCTTTTTAAAAAAGGTACTTTTTTAAGAAAATTTACTTATTAAGAAAAATTACTTTTTAAGAGATTTTACTCTTTTTATTAAAGGAAGTTATTTAATAAAAGATATTTTTTAAAGAAAATTTATTTTTTTTTTAAGAAAAGATAATTTTTAAAGAGAATTTACTTTATTTGTAAAAGGTATTTTTTTAAGAAAAGGAAGTTGTTAAATGAAAGGTACTTTTTTAAGAAAATGTGCTTTTTTAAGAAAATGAAACTTTTTAGCGAAATGTGCTTTTTTAAGAAAAGATACTTTTTTAAGAAAAGGTACAATTTTAAGAAAAGGTACTTTTTTCAAATGTACATTTTTAAGAAAATTTACTTTTGAAGAAAAATTAACTTTTTTAAGAAAATTTACTTTTTTTAAGGTGTGTCAATGTCAACCTTGTAATCAAACTACAGGTCGTAAATATGAATATATGTCAATAAAATTAAGTGTATAAGCTTCTACCAGCTATATGATGAACAGTATTGAAATTAGTGAAAATCGGTTCATGCTCAGACAAAGTCCCCATACAAATGACCCTTATGAGATCGACTTAAATTGCCATAATATCCAAATTATTATATAAACCTCGGTCAAATTGTGTTTGTGTGTGTTTATTACATCCATTTAGCAGTAGTCCGAAAACAAAACCTATATGACAATTTTTAGTCACAGCCCCCATATGATGCTGATTCCCGATCTTCACTTAAATCTATCACAAAACAAAAATATTGCACAGATTTTTCTCAAATTTGGTTTGTACATATTTTTTCAAAATATAAGAGACTACCAAATATGGTCAGGATCGGTAAGTTTTTCGAAATAGTGCCCGTTAATATAGCATCCGATATGAACTCTTTCATATCTGCACCCAAAAAAATTAATAACAATACCACTCAAATTTGGTTTAATTGGCATATTTTCTATATCCTATTAGTTGGACCGAAGAGATAGGGTCTCTAAACCATGGTATAGGGTATTATATAGTCGGTCTAGACCGACTATTACTTTCTTACTTGTTTTAGATAAAGGAATTTGTTTAATAAAGATACTTTTTTAAGAAAAGGTGCTTTTTTAAGAAAATTTAATTTATAAAGAGAATTTACATTATTTGCAAAAGGTACTTTTTTAAGAAGAGGCAATTTTTTAAGGAAATGTAGTTTTTTTAGAAAAGGTATTTTTTAAGAAAAGATACTTTTAAAAAAAGGGTACTTTTTAAGAAAATGTACTTTTTTAAGAAAAGGTACTTTTAAAGAAGAGGTACCTTTTAAGAAAATGTACTTTTTTAGGAAAAGGTACTTTTTAAGAAAAGGCACTTTTTTAAGAAAAGGTACTTTATAAGAAGCGATACTTTTTAAGAAAAGATACTCCACAAGAAAAGGTACTTTCTTGAGAAAATGTGCTTTTTAAAAAAAGTACTTTTTAAGAAAAGTTACTTTTTAAGAAAAGGTAATTTTCAAGAGAATTTACTCTTTTTATGTGAAGGAAGTTGTTTAATAAAAGCTACTTTTTAAAGAAAATGTATTTTTTTAAGAAAAGGTGATTTTTAAAGAGAATTTACTTTATTTGCAAAAGGTACTTTTTTAAGAAAAGGAAGATGTTTAATAAAAGGTAATTTTTTAAGAAATGGTGCTATTTTAAGAAAAGGCAATTTTTAACGAAATGTACTTGTTCAAGAAAAGGTACTTTTTTTAAGAATATATACTTTTTTAAGAAAAAGTAAAATTTTAAGAAAAGGTACTTTTTTCAAATGTACATTTTTAAGGAAATTTACTTTTGAAGAAAAATTTACTTTTTTAAGAAAATTTGCTTTTTTTAAGAAAATATAATTTTAAGAAAATGTACTTGTTTAAGAAAATGTACTTTTTAAGAAAATCTGATTTTTTAAGAAAAGTTATTTTTTTTAAGAAAATATCCTTTATTTTAATGTACAGTTTTAAGAAAGTGTACTTTCGAAGAAAAGGTTTTTTTTTATATATACTTTTTTGGAAAACTTACTTTTTTAAGAAAAGGTACTTTTTTAAGAGAAAGTACTTTTTAAGTAAAGATATTTTTAAGAAAATTAGCTTTTTAAAAAAAGGTACTTTTTATACTCTATACCACTATGTGGTCAGGGTATAACGACTTGGTGCTGATGTTTGTGACCACCAAAATATTTTGACCTAAACCCATCTTTTATTACACCGATCGATCAGAATCTGAGTCGATTTAGCTATGTCAGTCCGTCCATCTGTGTGTCAATGTAAACCTTGCAATCAAACTACAGGTCGTAAATATGAATATAAATATATGTATTATGTCAATAAAATTTAGTGTATAAGCTTCTACCAGTTATGTGATGCAAATAATAAACCCAAAAATAAACCCTATAGGACAATTTTTAGTCACAGCCCCCATATGAAGCTGATTCCCGATCTTCACTTAAATCTATCAAAAAAAAATAAAAATATTGCACAGATTTTTCTCAAATTTGGTTTGTATATATTTTTTCAAAATATAATTGACTTTACCAAATATGGTCAGATCGGTCCATTTTTCGAACTAGTCCCCATATAAATATAGCACCCGGTATGAACTTTTTCACATCTGCAGCCAAAAAAAATTAATAACAATGCCACTTAAATTTGGTTTATGCTTATTTTCTATATCCTATTAGTTGGACCAAGGAGATAGGGTCTCTAAACCATGGTATAGGGTATCGTATATTCGGTCTAGACCGACTATAATTTTCTTACTTTTTTTAGGTAAAGGAAGTTGTTTAATAAAAGATACTTTTTTAAGAAAAGGTTCTTTTTTACGAAAATGTAATTTATAAAGAGACTTTACTTCATTTGTAAAAGGTACTTTTTTAAGAAAAGACAATTTTTAAAGGAAATGTAGTTTTTTAAGAAATGGTACTTTTTTAAGAACAGGCACTATTTTAAGAAAAAGTACTTTTTTAAGAAAAAGTATTTTTTTAAGAAAAGGTACTTTTTTAACAAAAAGTACTTTTTTAAGAAAAGGTACTTTTTAAGAAGAGGTACTTTTCGAAGAAAATGTACTTTTTAAGAAGAGGTAATTTTTAAAGAAAATTTACTTAATTTGCAAAAGGTACTTTTTTAAGAAAAGGCAATTTTTTAAGGAAATTCAGTTTTTAAGAAAAGGTACTTTTTGGAAGACAAGATACTTTTTAGTTTTTTAAGAAAAGGTACGTATGTATTTAAGAAAATGTACTTTTTTTAAGAAAAGGTACTTTTTTTAAGAAAAGGTACTTTTTAAGAAAAGGCACTTTTTTAAGAAAATGTACTTTTTTAAGAAAAGGTACTTTTTTAAGAAAACGTACTTTTTTAAGAAAAGGTACTTTTTAAGAAAAGGTACTTTTTTAAGAAAATTTACTTTTTTAAGAAAATGTACTTTTTAAGAAAAGCTGCTTTTCCAAGAATATGTACTTTTTTAAGAAAATGTACTTTTTAAGAAAAGGTACTTTTTTAAGAAAAGGTACTTTTTAAAGAAAATGTGCTTTTTAAGAGAACCTACTTTTTTAAGAAAAGCTACTTTTTTCAGAAAAGGTCCTTTTTTAATGTACATTTTAAAGAAACTGTACTTTTAAAGAAAATGACCTTTTTAAAGAAAATATACCTATTTTGAAAATTTACTTTTTTAATAAAAGTACCTTTTTTAAAAGAAGGTACTTTTTAAGTAAAGATATTTTTGAGAAAATTTGCTTTTTAAGAAAAGGCACTCTTCAGGAAAAGGTACTTTTTATATCCTATACCAGTATGTGGTCAGGATATAATGACTTTGTGCTGATGTACTTTTCTTATACAATAATATCCAAATTATCATATCGGTCACATTAGGTTTGTGTATGTTTATTATATCCATTTATCACTAGTCCAAAAATAAACCCTATAAAACAATTTTTAGTCATAGCCCCCGATTCCCGATCTTCACTCAAATCTATCAAAAAACAATAATATAGCACAGGTTTTTCTCAAATTTGGCTTGATTTTGTAAAAAATAATTGACCTTACCAAATATCCATTTTTCGTCCTATTCTCCATATAAATAAAGCATCCAACATGATTTTTTTCATATCCTAAGGCAAAAAAATTAATAACAATGCCACTCATATTGGGTTTATGCTTATTTTCTATATCTAATTAGTTTGATCTAAGAGATAGGGTCTCTAAACGCATGGTATAGACCGACTATAATTTTCTTACTTGTTTTAAGTAAAGATAGTTTTTTTTTTTTTTTTGAAAGGTACTTCTGTGCGTTTGGAACTTTTTTTACCAAATGGTACTTTTTTATGAAAATGCACTTTTTTGAGAAAAAAAAACTTTTAAACTCTCTGTTGGAATATATACATAGCAAATAATTTTTGGCCGGATTTACCGTTCGAAGTAAATGTATGTTGCTGAGGTAAATTCTTCGTATTTCTAGATTCATTTGTGAAAAACATAAAAAAAGGGTTAATTTTTCCCCCTCTTTGGCCATTTTTACACCCTAAAAAATCTGATACAAAAAAATCCCCTCCAAGTTGATCTTTACACCAGTAGGGGAATCTACTTTCCCAGCTCTAAATAAAGTTTACTCGTATAGCGTTATAATATCAGTCAGTGATGAGCCTGAATATATTATCAATAATTTTTTTTTTTAATAAAATACTTTTGTGCCATTGAAAAATGGCCAAAGTGTAGAAATGCTTTTCAGTTTATGCTCTTTGGCTATCTAAGCAAAAAGTTTGATATCATTTGTTCATTTCGTATTACTGTGTTAGTTTTTTCTAGCTGCTGGAAATGTCCTAAAAATAAATATGTAACTAAAAATAAGAAATGCCATTGTTTAGCACTATTAGAATGAAAGCAGGTCTAAATGATGTGGACGAATACATATTTGTATTTACTTACTCGTTTACTCGTAGCATAGGAAGAAATTACTTTTTTTTTTGCATAATAAAATGGAAAAATATTGATTTTATTCACATTGTACGACTACAATACCGAATGTGACGTCAATGAAAGGTTTTTTTTCTTCTGTTCATTATAGTTTTTATTATAGTTTTTTGCAGAGGTTTGTCGGGGTTGTTGTTGTTGTTAATGTTGTTGAGTTTGAGGCACGTGAATTGCAGGTCCTTAAATAATTAAATGCGTAAATATACCAATTCTAATAATTAAAAGGGTCATTCATATACTTATATTCGTATTATATGCGATACGTGAGTAAATACTTAGTTAAGGCTAATAATTACTTTATGGATGGCATTTTAGTATTATATTAAACTTGTTTTGGTTTTGAAACGAATGTTTTCATGGTTTCGAATAAATCACTTACAAATATGAAATTTTGGTTTATTATTTAAAGAAGAAGACGAGACAACCTCAGACATATTTTCCCTTTTATACAAAATCAGATTTTATAAATTGTAAAATTGAGTCCTTTCTTATAGAAAAGAGAATAATTCTACACATTGCCTTATACGATTCATATATACAGCAATGATTTCTGTTCCACATTAAGCAACCTCCTTAAGATATATTTGTATGGAGGCTTAGTTTAAACCAATATATAATAAATATAAAAGTCTAGCTTTAATTATATACTTTATCACATTACACAATTTGGAAAAGTAAAAATTTAATTTAAAACATATAACCTTTTGTTTGCATTGTCTACAAAAGATAGTTTCCAGAAAAAGCAATAAAAAAGTAAGGTCACGTAGATTTCAGGCATATTCTTCTATGTCCCTCTAACGTAAAATTGACAGGTGAATATGAAAAAATATGTAATGTAACGAAAAAAAAAAACTTAAAGAAGTTTAAGGATGTACAGTAAGTGCACGTATTGTTTCAACTTTAACATAAAGCTCAAAGCAGTTTATTCAAAAAGTTAAACTTTTAGTTTTTTTTTCACTTCCTTTTAATAAAATGTTTGCTTTATGTGTGTGACTTTAAGAGAGGAAATCAGAAAAACAAAAACCAGTGGGTTACAAATAGGATTTGTTGTTCCTATTCTAATATTTATTTTTGACGAAGCCCAGCAGGGTGTCATTATTTAGTTCCTTCAAAGTAATTAAGATCTTAAGTAATTTGAGCCACAAAAAAAATAAAGATGTTAACAAAATTACATGGAATTTACGTCAGAGTTTATAAATGATTTAGTGATGGTATAAGCATTAATTTAAATTACTCATAATTAGAAAAAGTACATCAATTTTGCCTGGTTTTCATTATATCATTTTCAATGTCAATTGTTGTCAATTATTGTCAGTTGTATGAAAACGGGTTGATATCTAAAATAAAATTGCCTGCTGGTAATATTTTTTTATCAGACAGTTTTTTTTTTTAGTTTATAAGATGTAATGCAAACGTAATTAATAGAAAATTACGAGATGTCAGTTGAAGCAAGTGTTTCTTGTCAGTTTATATGACATAGTGAAAACCAGGCATTACTAAAATTTGGAATAATTAAATGCGATTTGTTTATTTATTGTTGTTTCATAATAATAAAAAAATGATAGAAAAATGTAAATCTTAGATATGGAACTGTGTAACGTTCTAACATCTCTAGATCCGATAAATCTTCCTAAGGCCTGATCTTAAAATAATGTCATGCATAAGCATATTTTTACTCCATAGTCTATGTAAGATATGGCCAAAATATCAACATATTGCATATTTCTACATTATTTGCTTAAAATGCATTGTTTTCATATTAAGTGACATCAAATTTAGTGTATATGTAACCAAATGAGAGGAATTCAGTTCACAGAGTGTAAGACTTAATCAATTAACTCTGCTGTTTGTGAAATAAATTTTTTAAAATCATA
This sequence comes from Cordilura impudica, assembly GCA_963682025.1. Classification (NCBI taxonomy): domain Eukaryota; kingdom Metazoa; phylum Arthropoda; class Insecta; order Diptera; family Scathophagidae; genus Cordilura; species Cordilura impudica. Next base: position 347,894,416 of record OY821517.1, read on the forward strand.
TTGAAAATTGTACTGATATAAAATATTAAAGATTTCATAAAATTAAAAAATATTTATGTAGATTCTTTTAAGGAAACGAAAAGAACAAAACGTACTTTTTAGGAATATGCACTTATTCAAGAAAATTTACTTTTTTAGGAATAGGTACTTTTCAAGAAAATTTACTTTTTGTGAAAATGTATTATTTTAAGAAAACGTACTTTTGGAAAAAAAAGTTACATATGTAAGAAAACGCACTTTTGGAAGTACTTTTTCAGGAACGAAACTTTTGTAAGAAAAATAACTTTTTTAAGAAAAGGTACTTTTTAAGAAAAGGTATTTTTTTAGAAAACGGACTTTTTAAGAAAATGTCGAGTTTTAAGAAACGATACCTTTTTGAGAAAGTATAATTGTTTAAAAAAAGTACTTTCTTAAGAAAAGGTATTTTTACGTAAAGGTAATTTTTTAAAAAAGTAATTTTTAAAGAAGAGTACTTTTTTTTAGAAAATGTATTTTTTTTAGGACAAGGTATATTTCAAGAAAATTTACTATTTAAGAAAATGTACCATTTTTAATAATTGTAATTTCTTAAGAAAATGTATTTTTCTTTAACAAAATGTACATTTTTAACAAAAGATGCTTTTTTCAGAAAAGGCACTTTTTAAGAAAATGTACTTTTTAAGAATTTGAACTTTTTAGGAAAAGGTACTTTTATAAGAAAATTTACTTTTTTAAGACAAGGTACGTATTTAAGGAGAGGCAAATTTTTATGAAAATGTATATTTTTAAGAAGATGTGTATTTTTAATTTTTAACAAAAGTTACTTTTTTAAGAAAATGTACTTTTTAAGAAAAACAACTTTTTAAAGAAAATTTACTTTTTTTAAGGAAAGGTATGTATTTAAAATAAGGTACTTTTTTATGAAAAGGAATTTTGTTAAGAAAAGGTACTTTTTTCAGAAAGGTAATTTTTTAGAAATGTTTTATTTTATAAAAAATTTTATTTTTTAATAAATGTTTTTTTTAAGAAAATGTTCTTTTTTAAGAAAATAAACCTTTGTAAGAAAAGGTAATTTTTGTAAAAGGGCACTTTATTTAGGTATTTTTTAAGAAAAAGTAGTTTTTTAAAATAAGTATAGTTTTAAGAATATATACCTTTTTAAGAATGTAATTAAAAAAATTTAGCTTTCTTAAGAAAAGGTATTTTTACTTTTTTAAGAAAAAATACTTTTGTAAGAAAACGTACTTTTGTAAGTTAAGAAAAAGTACCATTTCTAAAAATTTTAATTTCTTAAGAAATGGTAATTTTTTTTCTTAATGTACATTTTTAACAGGATGTATTTTTTTAACATAAGATGTTTTTCTGAGAAAAGGTACTTTTTGAAGAAAATTTACTTTTTTAAGAAAAGGTAGAATTTAAGAAAAAGTACTTCTTTATGAAAAGGCATTTTGTTAAGAAAATGTACTTTTTTAAGATTGGTACATTTTTAAGAAAAAAATAATTTCTTTTTTAAGAAAATATACTTTTTTAGGAAAAGGTAATTTTTAAGAAAATGTACTTTTCACGAAAATGTACTTTTAGGAGAAAGGGGTGCTTTTTAAAGAAAAGTTACTTTTCTAAGAAAATGTTTTTTTTTTAAAGTACTTTTTGAAAAAGAGGTCCTTTTTTAGAAAAGGTACTTTACAAAAGGTACTTTTTCATCAAACGTAAAATTTACTTTTTTTTAATAAAAAGTACTATTTAAAAAAATTTACCATTTTTATAAATTGCAATTTCTTAAGACAAGGTACTTTTTTTAACAAAATGTACTTTTTTAAGAAAAAGTACTTCTTTATGAAAAAGAATTTTATTATGAAAAGGTAAATTTTTCGTTTTTAACAAAAAGAAAAGGTACTTTTTTTAAAGAAAAGGTATCTTTTTAAGAAAATTTACTCTTTTAAGAAAATTTACTTTTTTAAGAAAAGATATCTTTTTAAGAAAGCAAATTTGTAAAAAAAATGAACTTTCTGAAGAAAAGGTATTTTTTACGAAAATGTACTTTTTAAAAAAGTAATTTTGTAAACAAGAGTACTTTTTTAAGAAAAAGTGCTTTCGTAAGAAAAAGTACTTTTGCAAGAAAAAGTACTTTTGTAAGAAAAAGTACTTTTGTAAGAAAAAGTACTTTTGTAAGAAAAAGTACTTTTGTAAGAAAAAGTACTTTTGTAAGCGAAGTTACTTTTTTAAGAAAATGTACTATTTAAGAAAATGTACCATTTTTAAAAATTCGAATTTCTTAAGAAATGGTACTTTAAAAAAAATTTATATTTTTAACAGGATTTTTTTTTTAACAAATGATAACGTACTATTTAAGAATAAGTACTTTTTTATGAAAAGGCATTTTGTTGAGAAAATTTACTTTTTTAAGAAATGGTATATTTTTAAGAAAAGGTAGTTTCTTATGAACAATTACTTTTTTAAGAAAATGTACTTTTTAAAGAAAATGTACTTTTTCAAGAAAATGTACTTTTAGGAGGTACTTTTTTTTAAAGAAACGTTAATTTTTTTAAGAAAATGTGTTTTTAAAAGAAAAGATATTTTTTGAAGAAAAGGTTCTTTTTCAGCAAAAGGTACTTTTTCGACAAACGCACTTTTTCAGTAAAAGCTACTTTTTTTAACTAAATATACTTTTTTAAGAAAAATGCATTTTTTTAAGAAATTGTATTTTTTTTAAGAAAAAGCACTTTTGTAAGAAAATAAACTTTTTTATTAAAAGGTACTATTGAAAAAAATGTACAAAATTTAAAAATTGTAATTTCTTAAGAAAAGGTACTTTTTTAACAAAATGTACTTTTTTAAGTAAAGGTGCTTTTTTATGAAAATGTATTTTATTAACTAAAGGTACATTTTTCATTTTTAACAAAAGTTAGTTTTTTAATAAAATGTACTTGTTTAAGAAAAGATAGTTTTTAAGAAAAGCAACTTTTTTAAGAAAATGTCATTTTTTTTAAAAATTTACATATTTAAAAAATTTACTTTTTTAATGAAACTATATTTTCTTTAAAAAGTGCCTATTCTTAAAAAATTACATTTTCTTAAAATAATACCTTTTCATAATAAGGTACCTTTTCTTAAAATAGTACCTCTTCTTAAGAAAGTACCTTTTCTTACAAAAGTACATTTTCTGAAAAAAAATACTTTTTCATATTTTCGTACTTTTGTAAGAAAATAAATTTTTTAACAAAACGTATTTTTTTATGAAGCGATACTTTTTAAGAAAACATCATTTTTAAAAAATGTATTTTTTGAAGAAAATGTAATTTTTCAACAAAAGATACTTCTTAGCAAAAGGTACTTTTTGAAGAAAAAGTACTCTTTTGAAAAAGGTACTTTTTGAAGAAAAAGTACTCTTTTGAAAAAGGTACTTTTTTAAGAAAAGTAACCTTTGTTAAGAATAAGTACTTGTTAAAAAATTTAAATTTTTAAGAGAAGTAATTTTTTAGGAGCAGGTACATTTTTTAAAAAAGTAATTTTTAAAAAAATTAACTTTTTTAAGAAAAAGTACGTTTTTAGAAAGGGTACTTCTTTTAAGAAAAGTTACTTTTAAGAAAAAGTACTACTGTACTTTCTTACAAGAGTATGAAAAGCTACTGTAAGTGACGGTATAATACTTTTCTAAGAATAAGTACTTGTTTAAGAAAATTGTCTTTTTTAAGAAAAGGTACTCTGTTAAGAAAAAGCATTTTTTTAAGGCAACTTATGTCACTTTTTTAAGAAAAGTACTTAAAAAGAACTAGACAGCGAGATATCACTATGAAGGGGCACCAGGCTTATTTAAATCATTCCTGCTTTATACTCACTGTAGTATGTTTATAAAAAGTTATTATGATCAGAATATTAATTTTAAAAACCTTCATAAATATTTGATGAAATTAATGGGTCAACATTTTTGTGAGCTCTATCTAAATTTGTTGACTAGAAATCGCTACTTATATATTAACGTTGACTCAGGAAAAAAACGAACAGAAATTTTTGAAAATGTGACATGAAAAATTGATTACAATTAAAGGTAATTTTACTCTGAAAAGGACGAACAATTTTTTGTATAAATAAGAATTAGCAATATATTAGTTTTAGGGTCACCATAGTCAAGTTATCTGAAATCAATTCACTAAGTCCCGGTAACAAAAACAGTAAAGGGCTGTATTAACAATTTTATGATACAGTTCTAGCTCTGATATGCAGAGAAATGGTAAATATTGTGGCTGGCTTTTCTTAATAGTGTTGAGAAGTACAACCAGTTTCGTCAGATTAGATTTCTTTAGTTCAATTTCTTTTTATTCACAGATTGAACTTTGGTCTTAGTAACCAAATAAAAGGAATTTCATTGAAAGGGTTAAAGGATCAGTAGCGAATATTATACACAGCTGTTGGACAGATTCGCCATTGATGTGAAGCAAAAACAACCGATTTTGGCGAAGAAAAAAGTGCACCGGACGCATTGGCAAAAATCCATAAAATGGGCTACGCACTATTACCCCATCCATCATATTCTCCATATTTAGCTCTCTGAGACTATTTCCTGTTTCCAAGCTTGAAGAAATGGTTCGGTGTTAAGAGATTTGGGTTGAATGAAAAGGTCAGCACTAAAGAGCTGTATGCAGCTTGCTAAGGAATCAAAAACTTCATATAAAAAACGCTTCAGAAATGCTTAAGGAATTTTTCTGTCTAAAAATTTCTGTTGTTAGTCTGCAGCTTTTTAAAAAAGTAGTATTGTTTTTACTACTTTTTTTGATATAAATTAAGTTAGGCAACCCAGGCTTCGAGCAGGAATATCAAATTTTTCGTTCTTTCTGAACGGAATTTTGACAGGAGAGGTAAGCATAAACAAAATGTAATAAGCTTAAAAAATTAGAAGTTCTTTTTCAGTTGCAAACATGGTTGTTTTCAATTTCAATTTCACAATTCTTAATAATTGACAGAAAACAGCTGATTGCTACTGTTGCACTGAAAGGTACTTTTGTGCTTTTTTTTTCTATGAAAATTTTCTGCTAAGATTCCTTAACAAGCTGCATACAGCTCTTAAGACAAAATCTATAATTTGGAAGAAATACAAAAATTGGAAAAACACTGGACTAAGTGTATCGAGATAAAAGGACTCTAATTTCAAAAATAAAACCCTTTTTTTACCTAAAAAAAATATCTTTTATTCAATGATGCAGAGAGCTTTCAAACCACCCTTGTGGTCTAACGCCGGGAAAGTCTCATAAAAATTTACTAATTAAGTATCTATGAATAAGTATGTATTTAATAACATTATTTTGATTCTTACCTTTGAATAACTCTCCGTCGATCGTATATCATTGATAGTCCATGGTAACATAGCAGCCGAATAGCGTGGATCTACCGACGCACTGCCGCGATAGGTCAAAGATACCAAACGAGTTTTCATTTTTTTTTTTTTTAGCTTTTCACGAAATTACAAATTTACAAAGAACCGTAGAGACTAAAACTTTAATTTAATATTATTTTTTTTTTAAGTTATTTAACACTAAATCATATCATGTTTGCTTATAATTCTCATTTACTTTATGAAATGCGTTTACTTATTTAAAATTATTTTGAAATCGATACAACGAGGCGTCTGATAGACGTCGCTTCGGTTGTTATACTTTTTATTATTATGGTTATAGTTTTTTTTTTTTTTGTTTATTTGTTTTTTTTTTTTCTTTTTTCAAAAACCAAGCATGCAAACTGCCCCCACTATAGAGTAAATACGAATTAATAAAGTTTATGACTCAGAAGGGACAATACTTGTAATACAACGATTGTAACTAATAGCAATTGTGGGTGCAAATAGAGCCAATGGAGGTCATTTAGTTAAAGGAGGTGTTCCCCATAATCGCACATTATTCAGGAATTTAACACAAACACACACACACACACACTCATTCAGTGACGGCCTTAGATGGATGATAGATATTTTCACACGCAACTTTGAAATTGTTTAGCAAAGCAATAATACAAATGAGGACTCCGTTTTATATGGAATTAAGGTAGTAATACGATTTATTGTTGTTATTTTTATTAGATCTTTATTTTTTGGTGTTAAAATTAGAATTCCAAAATAAAATTTATTGATTTTTCTAAATTTATATTATTTATTCTCGAAGAAGTTCGTTCAAAGCAGAGCTGCAAAAGAATGCATTAGCGTATTTAAAATTAAATTTAAGATTTTTCTAACTCATATCATTTTTACGAATTTATATTATTCATTCTTAAAGGACTTCGTCGAACGCAGTGTTAACAACAAAAAAATTAGAGAATTCAAAATTTTGTGAATTCAAATTAAGGTGAATTTCAAGCGATATTTTTTATAAAATAAGGCCATTTGTTTTGAAAACCTATTTATTAATCAAATACATTTCCTTGAAAAAAATTAGACAATTTTTTTTAATATTAATATTAATAGGCTAGGCGATTTCTTGTGACCGATGTTTTGTTCTACCGTTTTATCCCGATTTTGACCAAACGTATATTATTTGAAAGGTATTTCTTTTGAGCCGTCTTACAAATTTACAGATTTTTCAATTTTTTCCTTTATTTTCAGTAAATTACATTTAAAGTTGCTACTAACACATACATAAAATTATGCAATGCTATGTGTGTGTTTATTAAATTTGTTAATGTGTTTGTAGAAAAAATGAGTTTGCTTTTTTGTGTTGATTTTTTTTTTTTAATTTCGCATACCTTTAGGGTCTTTATTTAATGAAACAATAAAATTTCCTAGAATTTGCACTCGAATTTCGATGGCTGGAATCTGCTAGTAATATTTTTCCTTACTTTTTTCACTTTTGTTTTTGAAAGGCTTAAGTACTTAAACTACTCTTCTACAAAGTTAAATGTTTGAGGGATTTAAGTTTAAAGTAAAGTTTCAGAAAGAGTTATATCAAAATATAAATGCTGGTTTAAATAGTCAAAACCGAGTTTATTCTTTCCTTTAAGTACCAGATTATTCACTGAATTTCTGACAGCTCCAGTTTAGCTCTGGCCTAAGATAGATCTTAAAAGTTCAATCTTTTAGAATATTAATTAATTAAAAATTAATTACCCTATTATAAAGAAAATATGAAGTATTTTTTATCACTTAAAAGTCAGATTTTTCTTTAAATTTTAATGATTTAAGTGAATTTTGAAGGCTGGATAGCTGAAGTTTCTATTTGACGAATTAGTGCTCATAAGCACTTTTAGACGAAATAGGGTGAAAATGTATAACTATAAAGTTAACTCATGGAAAATTTAAGTGAAAATTATAAATATTCAAAAGAATCGATTTTATAAAATCGGAAAACCCCATCAATATTAGTTCTACAATTAAATAAATTTCTAAGTAATAATTCAATGTTTTACCACCTTAACAAATATTCAATTGCTTTTGAAAATATATTGGATTGAAATTCAGAACTAAATAAATAAAATTAACCTTATAGGTGACAATACATTGGAAACTTTTACAAAATTCTGCCAATTTTTTTTTTAAATAATTTCGCGTTCAGTCCTAAAAATATGTATGTATTTTTTGCGAAATTTCTATTTGGTGTGTTTTCGATAGAAAGATAAAAAATTTGTTACAAAAAATCGGATTAAAAAATATACATACATAAATGAAAAAAAAAAATTTTAGATATGCCAAAACAATGGAAACTTTCAAACTTCTGTACCAGAGTTGATTCGACAATATAAATAGAAAAAGGTATGAAAGACAATACATAAAATCTTAATCGTTATTTAAATATTTATAGTTTCTGACGTTTTCTTCCAACTGTTTTTAAAATACAATTTTAATTTTCAATGTTTTAATTAGGGGGTCGAAAATTAAAGTTATTTTGAAAACTGATTCATATTCATCCTTATGAACTAGTCTATGATGAAATACATTGATTTTTAAAATTTTGAGTTTTATTTTTTCAAGCAAAAATAATAGTTATTTTTTGAAGTAGAATTAGAATAGTATATAAAAATGTGAGAAATAACAAAAATGTGTTCATCATGGGGATTTCCTATGCACATTAAAATAAACATTAAAAAAATATTTAAAATCAAGTAAATTATTATAACACGTATACATTTCTTTAGAAAATAACTTTTATTTTTTCTCAAAAAAATAAAAATTAAAAAATAACTTTTATAAGAATCAAAAAATAACTTTTATTTTTGCTCAACAAATCAAAAATAACCGTAATTTTTGCTCGAAAAAATAAAAATCAAAAAATAACTTAAAAAAAATCAAAAAATAACTGTTATTTTAGCTCAAAAAATAAAAATCAAAAATGAATGTTTTTGCTCAAAAAATAAAAATAAAAAAATAACTGTTATTTTAGCTCAAAAAATAAAAATCCAAAAATAACTGTTATTTTAGCTCAAAAAAATAAAAATCAAAAAATAACTGTTATTTTAGCTCAAAAAATAAAAATCAAAAAATTACTTATTTTTGCTCGAAAAAATAAAAATCCAAAAATAACTGTTATATTAGCTCAAAAAAATAAAAATCAAAAAATAACTGTTATTTTAGCTCAAAAAATAAAAATCCAAAAATAACTGTTATTTTTGCTTAAAGAATAAAAATCAAAAAATAACTTATTTTTCCTCGAAAAAATAAAAATCGAAAAATAACTGTTATTTTAGCTCGAAAAAATAAAAATCAAAAAATATCTTTTATTTTACTCGAAAAAATAAAAAACAACAAATAACTTTTATTTTTGCCCGAAAAAAAAAAAATCAAAAAATATCTTTTATTTTACTCGAAAAAATTAAAAACAACAAATAACTTTTATTTGTGCCCGAAAAAATAAAAATCAAAAAATGACTTTTATTTTTGCTCAAAAAATAAAAGTCAAAAAATAACTGTTATTTTTGCTCAAAAAATAAACATCAAAAAATAACTGTTATTTTTGCTATTATCATCTGACTTTTATGAAAAAAATGAAAAATTATTACGGACCCTGGTTTTAATCTTACAATTGATTATTGTAAAAAAAATGGCGAGAATAAAGTTTTGTGAGGAGTTAAAAACCAGAATAATAGATGATGGTTTTAAGCAGAACAAAATATCTGAGAAATTTTCTATAAATAAATCCATAATTTCAAAAATGATCAAGAAATATTGTGAACGAGATACGGTGACCCATAAGACGTGTCAACGGCAGGATAATTTAATAGCAATAGAGTGTAAAAATGTCCAAAAAACCTACCTGAAGAGGTCTTTAACAATATTGGTTGTAATCGTCTGTGAAGAAACCCCTGATATCAGAGAAAAATCATCTGGCTCACATATACTTTGCTAGAGAAGACATGAACTAGTCCACACGGAATTGGAATATTGTTCTCTTTTCAGATGAGTCTAAATTTAATTTAAGTAGCCATTATGGAAGTACTTTTGTACGACGACCAACGGGAAAAGACTAGATCCAAAACATACAAATAAAACTGTTAAGTTTGGCGGTGGCAGTAATATGGTACGGGGTAGCTTTTCGGGACAAGAAATGGGTCCAATTCAAGATACTCTTACTAGAATGGGATTCAGGCAAATTCTAAATGACGTAATGTAGGAGGAAAATAAGCCCTTGGTCTGGAAGTTTAACGCGACAATGACCCACATAACACCTACAAATTGTCAACGAAGAGCTACAATCATGTAGTTTGAGGTTTGGAATGACCAGCCCAATCACCAGATCTCAATCGCTAAGGAAATCTATGAAAAATTGTAAATGGAAAAATACGGACACGAAATTTCACAAACAAGACAGATCTTAAAGAGGCAGTCAATTCAGAATGGCAAAAAATTTCAATTGCAAAATATCATCAAAAATTTTATTGACTCCATGTCTCGGCATTGTGAAGCAGTACTAAAAACAAGTAAGAAAATTATAGTCGGTCTAGACCGACTATACGATACCCTATACCATGCGTTTAGAGACCCTATCTCAAAGGCCCAACTAACTGGATATAGAAAATAAGCATAAACCAAATTTGAGTGGGATTTTTATTAATTTTTTCGGCTGCAGATATGAAAAAGATCATATCGGATGATATATCTATATGGGGACTAGGCCCAAAAATGGACCGATCCTGACCATGTTTGGTAAAGTCTCTTGTATTTTGCAAAAATATATACAGACAAAATTTGAGAAGAATCAGTGCAATATTTTTGTTTTTTGATAGATTTAAGTGAAGATCGGGAAGCAGCTCTATATGGGGCCTATGACCAAGAGTTGTCCAATAGGGATCATTTTTGGACTACTTATTAATGGATGTAATATATACATACAAACCCAATTTGACTAAGATTTGTATGATAATTTGGATCTTATTGCAATTTAAGTCGATTTCATAAGGGTCATTAGTATGGGGGCTAGGTCTGAACATGGACCGATTCTCACCAATTTCAATAGCGTTCATCCCATGGCCGATAAAAGATTAAATACCAAATTTCATCAAAATATATTCATATTTGCGACCTGCAGTTTGATTACAAGCTTTACATGGACACACAGACGGACGGACGGACGGACGGACGGACATCGTTAAATCGAATCAGAAAGTGATTTTGATTCGATCGGTATAATTAAAGATGGGTGTAGGTCAAATATTTTTGGTTGTTACAAACAGCAGCACAAAGTCATTATACCCAAACCACATAGTGGTATAGGGTATAATAATGGATACCCACCAAATATTAAAACCAAAAATAGAGGGAAAGTTTTCAACTATTGTATAGTAAAGGTTTCCATTGTTTTGTGAACAGCATACAAATTTAAGATTTATTATTTTTATTTTTTAAATAAATAAAACACGAAAAATTTTAAATTACGATCCAAAAATATATTTTGTTAAAGGTCTCCATTGTATTGTCACTTACTATATTTCAGAAAAAATGGACAATCTTTCGCAAATTATTTATTATTTAAGTGCATTAAATTACAGCAAAATCCGTAGAAAAACAAAAATAGAGTACTTATGATCTTTATATATTTATATCGGAAAAAGTGGACGTCAAAAAGGAGCCCAAAGTCAACTCTACGACTATTCCCGTAAAACAATTGTGCCAAATTTCAGCGAAATCCGTAGAAAAATAAAACATTGTATTTTGAACAAAGTGATGTAACTATAAATATTATATGTATATGTATCATCTGAAGACCTTCATCTGAAGATGATATTCGATGAATATCGAAATATTGGAGAATAAAGAATTTTAATTAAAAAAAAAAAACCCAGGCCTCGAGCTCGAATATTTTATTTTACAAATAAATTTGGAAAGGTCGAATAGAAAACAACTATAATATAAATATTATATTTATCGCAAAAAGTTTCGTAAAAGTGGACGGAACCAAACGAAGCCCACTCTTATTAAATTCCAACGAAATTCATTGAAAAACAAAAATTTTTCTAGGGATTAAGGTAGAGTAATTATGAAAAAGCGGGCTTCAAATAGGTGCCCAAAACCGACTCTACGATCTTTCCACAAATCAAGTGTACCAAATTTCAGCGAAGTTCGTAGAAAAATAAAATCTTGTCTTTTGAACAAAGTAAATTCATTAAAAACTTTATATGCGTCGGAAAAAATCGGCATAAATGTGGGCGACACTAATCAAAGCCTACGAAGAATTTATGTACTTATATTAAGTGTATTAAATTCGATCGAAATCCTTTGAAACATAAAAACTGGTCTACAGAAAAAAGTAGACTAATTATGAACTTAATATATATCGAAAAAAGCGACCGCCAAAATGGAATATGCAACCAACTATATGGCCTTTCCCAGACAACATATATCAAGTGTATGAATTTTGAGCGAAGACCATTGAAAAACAAGTTTTTGTATACCGAACAAAGTAAATTAATTATGCATTTATACATATCTGAAAAGGTGGGCAGAAAAGTTGGCACGGCCAATTGAAGCCTACTCTGCTAAGAACTTACTTATGTATATCAATAGATAAACAAAAATTTGTGTAGGAACTAAATGGAATACATATTTATTAAAAGTGGGCGTGACCAATCGAACCCTACTCTGAGAACTTCATAAGAGCTTGTATAGTATATGTATTAAATCTCCGTAAACAAAGTAAAATAATTATGAATTTTATATTTAGAAACGAAAAAATGGGCGCGTAAAATGGAACATAACTTTAAACTAAATTTCAGCGCAATCCGTTCAAAAAGATCTAAGAATATATAGCGAAATGAAACGGCGACTTTTCAATTTAAACTACGCGGATTTATCGATTAGGACAAATAATTTTTTTTTCCACTGATTTTGACATCAAGAACATTATTGGTTCAATAGTGACGTTCTCTTTTTGTGAACAACTAAAAGCGAAATTGGCAATTGTGAAAATATTTGATTTTGTTGATCAAAGAAATTAAGTTTTGTTTATGTCCGGAATGAAATTTACGCAGCAGAAACATGCAGAAGGCCTTCGGTGACCAGGCTATGTTGAAAAAAAAAATTTACAAATGGTACAAACTGTTCTAAGAAGGCAGAGAAAGTGTTGAAGGCAAGGAGAGCCCTGGACGATAAAAAACAAGTAAAAAACCCTGTACATGCGTCTAGAGAGGGGGTCTCAGGTCCAACTAATTGAATATAGAAAATAAGCATAAAACAAATTTGAGTGGCATTGTTATTAATTTTTTTCCCTGCAGATATGAAAAGGTTCATATCGGATGCTATAGTTATATGGGAACTAGGTAGGGACCGACCTTAATAATATTTGATAAAGTCACTCATTTTTTGCAAAAACATATAGAAACAAAATTTGAGGAACATCTGTGCAATATTTTTGTTTTTTTGTTAGATTTAAGTGAAGATCGGGTAGCAGCTTTATGTGGGGGCTACGACTACAAATTGGCCTATAGGGTTTATTTTCAGACTACTGATTTATGGGTGTAATAAACACAAACAAACCAAACTTGACCGAGATCTATATGATGATTTAGATCGTATGACAATTTAAGTCGATCTCATAGGGGTCATTTGTATGGGGACTACGTCTGAACATGTACCAATTTTTACCAAGCGCCCCGGTAGGTGACTAGGTAGAGTGCTCGCCTATCATGCAGGGGTCGTGGGTTCGATTCCCACCAGAGGCTTTGGTATGTCGCTGCAAAAAAAAAAAAAAAAAAAAGAAATGAACTACTCGCTCTTTCCTCCTTAACCTATTTTCCTGAGATCAACACAATGCACTGCATCTGTAGGGGGCATCCCCTGAGTGTTGATTAATTAAAAAAAAAAAAAAAAAACTTTAATAGCGTTTGTCCTTTGGCTGATAAAAGTTTATATACCAAATTTCGTCTAAATATATTCATATTTGCGACCAGCATGGACAAACACGCGGACGGACAGACGGACGGATATCGCTAAATAGGTATAAAAAATAGTTACGAACATCAGCACAATGTCATTAAACAAAGACCATATAGTGGTATAGGATAGTGTATTACTTTGAAGATACTGAAATTTATTTGGAAAAAAAATAAAATTTCTCATTTTATAATAAAAACGAGTACGAACCCCTATACCAGGCGTTTAGAGGCCCCGTCTCCTTGGTCCAACTAATTAGTTATATAAAATAAGCATAAACATTTTTATTAATTTGTTTGCCTTCGGATATGAAAAAGTTCATATCGGATGCGATATTTATATGGGGACTAGGGGAAAAAATGGACCGATTCTGACCATATTTGGTAAGGTCACTTATTTTTTGCAAAAACATAAAAAAAAAAAAAATTGGAGGAAAATCTGTGCAATATTTATGTTTTTTAATAGATTTAAGTGAAGATCGGGAATCAGCTCCATATAGGGGCTATGACTAAGAATTGTCCTATAGGGTTTATTTTTGGAATACTGATAAATGGATATAATAAACATACAGAAACCCAATTTGACCGAGATTTATATGATAATTTGGATATTTTGGCAATTTAAGTCCATCTCATAGGGACTTAGGACTAGGTCTCAACATGAACTGATTTTTATAGCATCCGTTCTATAAAAGCTGATAAAAGCTTATATATTTCATTAAAATATATTCATATTTGCGTCTTGTAATTTGATTACAAGGCTTACTTTGACACACAGACTGACGGACAGTTATCGCTAAATCGTTATAACAAAAGATGAATCTAGGTCAAATATTTTTGGTAATTACAAACATAAGCACAATGTCATTATATCCTGACCACAAAGTGGTATCTATAATATCAATAGGCTAGGCGATTTCTTGTGACCGATGTTTTGTTCTACCTTTTTATCTCGATTTTGACCAAACCTATATTATATGAAAGGTATTTCTTTTTAGCCGTTTTGCAGATTTACAGATTTTTAAATTTTTTCCCTTTGTTTTGAGTAAATTGCATTTAAAGTTGCTACTAACACATACATAAAATTATACAATGCTATGTGTGTGTTTATTAAATTTATTAATGTGTATGTAGTAAAAACGTGTTTATTTTTTTGTGTTGATTTGTGAATTGGCTATAATTGATTAGCATACTTTTAGGGTCTTTCTTTAATGAAAAAATAAAATTTCTTAGAATTTGCACTCGAATTTCGAGGGCTGGAATCTGCTAGTAAGATATAAAAACATGAACTGATGAAAAATACGTCAGGGACATGAAACATTTAATGCCAAAATGAACGAATGGCAATTAGAGATTTTGCTGATAGTGATGACATTTTATAAGGATCGTTCAAAAGAATTTTGATTCCAAAAGCGTGAAATCTTGTTTGGTTCCAAAAATGCAAAACTTTTATGAAAAAGAGAGTCGTATCAATATCTCTTAAAAATAATGCTTTCTGACCACCGTAACAGAATAAAATGCATCATTATAGGTAAGAAGACTCACTCTCTCTTACTATGACATCGAAAGAACTGCCCAAACAAGGAAATATCGTACCAAAGATGAAGCAAAACTGAAAATATCATGTCAAAATCGCCCACAAATTAAGGTTTTACTAACAGTTTTCTTCGAATATCGTGGTATGGTGCATTATTAAATCTTTTAACCGGGCCGAACAGTTAAAATGGAATATTATTTTGATATTATGTTTTATTTGCGTGAAACTATTCACAAAAAGAGGCCAGAATTATGGGTAGACAACTCTTGGTTTCTGCACCACGTTAATACCTCTCACAGTGCATTTAATACCACAGCCATTGTATTCTCCCGATTTAGCATCATGCGACCACTGGCTATTCAATTAGCTCAAGCGATCACTTCGTTTACACAATTTTAAATCGGTTGCGGGAAAAATAGCCAATTCTCCGCGCCCTTTGAAGGGCATTCCGGACTTTAACAATTGTTTCGAGGATTAGAAAAATCGTTAACTGAAGTATATTACTTTGAAGGAATTACTTTGAAGGTGATGAAATTGATTTGTTCATTTTATAATAAAAAAAAAATTTTTAATTGAATACAGTACACCATTTCCAATTGAAATTGAGAACTTTTCAAATTAAATTGAGAAAATTCCAATTAAAATTGAGATTTTCCATTTGAAATTGAGAAAATTGCAAATGAAATTGAGAATTGTCATTTGAAATTTAAAATAATTAGAATGAAATTGAGAATTTTCATTTGAAATTGAGAAAAATTGGAATGAAATTGAGAATTTTTTTAAAAAGGAAATTTGTTTTATTACATACATATCTCAATTTATTTTCAAATATCTCATTTCCTTATATAATCTCATGTCCTATAATCATAACCTCAATTTCAATTTCTTTTTTTTCATTAATTTTCAATAAAAATCTTTAACTAATCTTCACCAAAAAAAATTAAAAAAACGTTTGTTATTTTCTCAATTTAATTTGTAATTTTCCCAATTTCAAATGGAAAATCTCAGTTTCAATTGAAATTTTCTCAATTATAAATGGAAATGGTGTACTATATAGAAAAAAAAAGATATTGATATTGATCTCATAGAGGATCTACGACTAATATTGTTTTACTGCTCTAAAGTTAGATTCGGCTACTTCGATACAAGATCTATAACCGATTTCAAACCTAAAATTGTACTCTGGCGAGGCCAACTATTGAGATTTTGATGGTCCTCAACTTACGATAAAAGTTCCAAATCTCTTGAGGGAATTTCCATACAAGATCTTCAAAAGTTTTTAACATTAAATTAATGTTTTTGAACTTCCCTCCTAGACTTATTGAACTTCTGTCGTAGTTAATTAAAAATCAACCATCAACTAATGTCGACTGTGAATAGACTACTGTAAAATTTTGAATGAACTGTGTTTGACTGACATTGAAAGCATTTCGAGTACACTTATAAAACATTATTTTTTGGCTAAAAAACCATCACCGAAATACTATGAGGACTCTGTAGCATGAACTTCAATTATTAAGATGTGCTTTACTGAATTCCGTTGTAGTCGTGCCAGCATAAGTGAACGTTCAGATCGCCCAAATGAGCTCGCCAGTAACTTATATAAAATGCGTAAGATTTTTTTTATGTGTAAACATCTATACGCGCAGGGGGGGTAAATTTCTATTTTACAATACAATCACAAAAACAGCGTTACATGTGAGCTCACATGTTACGCTGTGAGCCGTAGGACAAATCGGTGTGACTTATGATTGCATTGGTGAAAAATTATGATATAAAATTGTTTCAGCAAATTCAACAACCCTTTGCTGTAAAACGTTAAAATTTTCAAAATATAAACGTATAACATATACATAATTCAACAACCCCACAAGTATAACCAGAGTCCCTGCAGTTGTTTGCTATAAGTGATACATAGATGACGCTTTCTGTTTGATTTTAAAAAAGTGACAAAAAAATTTTTAATTACTAGATGTTTACACATCTCCCCTGTGATCTTTTTTAAAGCCACAATTAAGAGAGACCTGAGATTGCGTTTAACTCTATGGGCTACTTCCATAGTGACAGACATGACATTCAGTGAACTTTCTAATCCAATATTATACAGTAAAAGTTTTTCATTGTTCATAAAAATACACAAAATTATGCAAACGGACCGGAACAGCATATTTACCATAAGAAAAAGTAAGAAAGTATTATTGTTATTAATAACTGGGGGACAAAAAGCATCGTGACAGACATGACAACTAACAGCTATCATTTTAGAGAAAAGCTCTGAAGTTAGTTGTATGATAAATAAAAACAGTTTATTTATAAAGCATATAAAATAACATGAATTATAAAATAAATTTTAGTAAAAAGCAGTATTTTGTAATGTGACAGACATGACACTGCCTTTTAGTTTCAAAATTATTTAACTTCTTATTAACATACTGGAAAAATAGCGGCTATAAAAGTGCATATAACAAATTATTGTCATATTTTCATGCCATTTGAACCATTTTTTCCAAATGGTATCAATAACAATTATTTAAATTTAAAATTAGACCCTTTCAAGGAATTAATGTATGATTAAAACTCTAAGAGACTAATAATTTAAATACGTTTTTTGAAAACCAATTCGTTTGGTTTATAACTATGAATTGGTATTTTAAAAAGGCCTATGAACCATAAACTTAGTTTAATTAAAGTAAAAATTTTAATTCCTTAACCAAATAGTTTAAAGTTATAAAAACGAGTTTTTAGAATATCATTTAAATTTAGTTTAGTTAAACTCAAGATTTTCAATGCTTAAGTCAAACAGTTAGAAATTTGTTAACTTAGTTTAACTGACATCGCAAGATTACGTCCTAAACCGATCCACAATATCTGATTGACGCCTGATGAATATATAAATATAATTCGACAAAAGGGAATGGAAATATTTTAGCAATTGAAAAGTAATTTGTTGTGAATGATTTTATCAAATTTATATTTAACTAGCAGATTCCAGCCCTCGAAATTCGAGCGCAAATTCTAGGAAATTTTATTTTTTTCATTAAATAAAGACCCTAAAGGTATGCTAATCAATTATAGCCAATTCACAAATCAACACAACAAACAAACTCATTTTTATTACAAACACATTAAAAAATTTAATAAACACACACATAGCATTGTATAATTTTATGTATGTGTTAGTAGCAACTTTAAATGCAATTTACTCAAAATAAAGGAAAAAATTTAAAAATCTGTAAATCTGCAAATCTGCAAAACGGCTAAAAATAAATACCTTTCAAATAATATACGTTTGGTCAAAATCGGGATAAAACTGTAGAACAAAACATCAGTCACAAGAAATCGCCTAGCCTATTAATATTATAGATTACACATATATTTTTTATACCCTATACCACTATTTTGTCAAAAATATTTGACCTAACCCATCTTTTATTACACCGATCGACTGAGAATCACTTTCTGATTCAATATCCATCCGACTGTCCGTCCATCTGTGTGTCCATGTAAACCTCGTAATCAAACTACAAGTCGCAAATATAAATATATTTTAATGAAATTTAGTATATAAGCTTTGATTGGTCATAGGATGCCCTCTATTGAAATTGGTGATAATCGGTTCATGTTCAGATCTAGTCTCCACACAAATGACCCCTATGAGATCGACTTAAATTACCAAATATCCAAATAATGATATAGATCTCGGTCAAATTGGGTGTATCTTTATCACATTCATTTATCGGTATTCCAAAAATAAACTCTATAGGACAATTCTTAGTCATTGCCTTCAAGTGAAGCTGATTCCCGATCTTCACTTAAATCTATCAAAAAACAATAATATTGTACAGATTTTTCTTAAATTTGGTTTGGATATGTTTTTGCCAAAAATAAGTGACCCTTCCAAATATGGTCAGGATCGGTCCATTTTTCGACCTAGTCGTCATATAAATATAACATGCAATATAAACTTTTTCATATCCGAAGGCAAACAAATTAATAACAATGCCACTCAAATTTGGTTTATGCTTATTTTCTAAATATCTAAACAATTGGACCTAAGATATAGGATGTCTGAACGCATGGTATAGGGTATCGTATAGTCGGTCTAGAACGACTATAATTTTCTTACTTGTTATACCCTATACCACTATGTGGTTTGGGTATAATGACTTTGTGCTGCTGTTTGTAACAACCAAAAATATTCGTCCTAGACCCATCTTTAATTAAACCGATCGACTCAGAATCACTTTTTAAGTCGAAATGGCCATGTCCGTCCGTCCGTCCGTCTGTGTGTCCATGTAAAGCTTGTAATCAAACTACAGGTCGCAAATATGAATATATTTTGATGAAATTTGATATATAAGCTTCCATCGGCCATGGGATGAACGCTATTGAAATTGGTGAGAATCTGTCCATGTTCAGACCCAGCCCCCATACAAATGACCCCTATGAAATCTACATAAATTGACATAAGTTCCAAATTATCATATAGATCTAAGTCAAATTGGGTTTGTATGTGTTTATCACATCCATTAATCAGTATTCAAAATTACTCCATATAGGAAAATTCTTAGTCATAGGCCCATTATAGAGCTGCTTCCCGATCTTCACTTAAATCTATCAAAAAACAAAAATATTGCACAGATTTTTCTCAAATTTGGTTTGTATATATTTTTGCAAAATACAAGAGACCTTACCAAACATGGTCAGGATCGGTCCATTTTTCGACCTAGTCGCCATATAAATATAGCATCCGATATGAACTTTTTCATATCCGAAGACAAAAAAATTAATAATAATGCCACTCAAATTTGGTTTATGCTTTTTTTCTATATCTAAATAGTTGGACCTAAGATATAGCATGTGTAAACGCATGGTATAGAGTATCGTATAGTCGGTCTAGAACGGCTATAATTTTCTTACTTGTTTTCATATACTTTTATACTTTTTAATTAAAATTCATATTTTGAATTTTTTTTGAAGAAATTAATTCTTAAGAAACTGAATTTTTTTAATTTCAAGTAAAAATCTGGTCATTATTTGTTAACTCGACTCTCAAAAGAATTCATTCTTAAATGCTCTGCTTATGGAAACAAATTTTGCGGAGCTTTTATTTTTTGTTCTGATTAGTTTCCGTTTTCTTATACTTTGTCGTTTTTTTTTTTCTTGTTAGATATTCATTTATTCGCATCAGAGGACAAACACAGGACGAGACACACTTTTTTCACTGTCTGTGCCTTTAAAACCACCCTTAAAATTATAAATAGCTAAAGTTTCACAAAATAAAAATTTAATTTTCTTTTCAAATTATAGTTCTAAGGAATTTTTTACACACACAAATCCACAAATGCTTCACTTTGTATTTAATTTATATTTATTTTATTTTTTTAAACTAATTCATGCTTTAATTATTTAAAAATCGATTATATGTTTCTTTCGATTATGAATTTCTTTAAATTCCTTATTAT
The DNA here is from genome assembly GCA_963682025.1 of Cordilura impudica. NCBI lineage: Eukaryota > Metazoa > Arthropoda > Insecta > Diptera > Scathophagidae > Cordilura > Cordilura impudica. The sequence goes on from OY821517.1 coordinate 347,914,735, forward strand.
ATATTTTATATTATCTTATTTTTTTTTTTATTTAATCAATTACGTGTTTTGTTCTAGCGTTTTAATCGACCGTCTTCTCTGAATAACCAAAAATTACTAAAGGATTTCTTTTTTTGCCTTACTCCACTTAAAACTCTCTTTGTTACTCTCGTATTTTTCCATTTCTTTTGGAGAGTTGTTGTTTTGTTGTCAATATTTTGTTTCTTTTTTTTATTTTTATACATATTTAGCACTCTATAGTTATTCTACTTCACAGAAATTTACATTTTGTAATGAATTTTGCACACAACAAAACAAACAACATACACTTGTATGACGCGCAAACTCAACAATAACAATAATACTAACTATATATGTTTTTTGTATACTCTTTAGTGGAATGTGGCCACTGGCTTAGTGATTGGAGAACAAGAAAGTGACAGAGAGAGAGAGAGTGAAGAGAGCATGAAAATTTTCGAAGAGAATTTAACCCCTTTTAACACAAGAGAAGTAAAAATAGTTGATCAAAAATAAAACTAAAATATCGGCGTATTATAAACAAACAAAAAAAATTAAATAGATCCCAACAAAATATAAGCCAAAATCTTCAAATATATTACATTATATATATATTTATATATATAAATATGAAACATATTTTATTTAAAAACAGAACTTTTTTTATTACTTCCTTTTTTCAAATATTAAAAAACTATTATGTATCTTGAATCTTTGAAATATACATTTATTGTTTACACTCAAACATAGAAAGAACGAATCATACACTCAATTTATTACAATTATGTAATTTTTTCTTTCTTTTTTTCACACACGACAACCTTATAAAATAAATAATATTGTAACCTTAAAACAAATACAAAAATATGAATGTTTTAAAATTGAAAAAAAAAAAAACATTAAAAATCGCTAACTAAAAAATCAATAAAAAGTAGAAAAAAAACGTAAAAAACAAATATATGTATTTTTAATTCAATATAAAGCCATTCAAAGTGTTTTTGGCTTAGTTTTTTCAAAAATTAAAGGGTTAATTATTACGAAACGGAAGCATCATTTGAGCGGCAAGTACCGACTAACACAGAAACGAACAGAAAACCTAACCTATCCGTCCGAACAATTAAAATTACAAAAATAACCGGAAAACTAAAATATGCTTCTCCAATGAAGAGGTGGCCCGATCAACTTATATTCGTGCATTATAATGTAAGATCTAGTAATTGAATTGTTGAAGTCAAATTGAGTTGTGCTCTGTGTATCACTATTGTGCATTTCGCTCTTTTGAATCATCAATATCTACTGTTAAAAACTCTCACTCGTTGAGTGAGATATCACATCTGTGATATATGGACACGATAGCCCTCGATGCATGTTAAAGGAATGCGGTGCTTCCACCAATACGTATCTTAGGATGTTTTTTCTTTGATTTACCAGTTTTTTTTTTTTAATAAAATACTGTTTTTATTTGCCGATTTAAGAAATTATATTTAAATGCACTATCAATTGGCGCAATTTTATATATTTTTCACAATTTTCGCGAAGCTCGATTTTCTATTGTGATATTCGAATATTTTAGTTGCTGCTACCAAATTTTTCGTTGGGCAACAAATATCATTGCCACATTATCTGTTTTATTTGAGAAGTTTTTTATTTCCTTATTTCAGTCCACGAATAACAATTGTATTGCACTATACTTACACCCAGGAAAAAGAAGTGTTGTAGTTCTAAAATAATCAACCAAAGGAAGAACTTCTTTGGATGTGATTTTGAAATACTTGAAGTACATTTTCAAATCCAATATATCAAACAATATCAAAAAGATATTAAGACTATACCAACTAAAATTGGGAATTTGGAATTTATATTGAGGAATCAAAAAAATCGACGAATAAATTAAAATGAAGAATTTATTTTAAAAAAATATATATTGATATTGGGAAAATAATAATATTTTCATTAAAGAAAGCTGAACTTATTATACCCTATACCCAGTGGTGATATTCGAATTTTTTAACAACCGGTACGCATGGAAAAAAATCTATTGTAGGTTATATTTACTTCATAATAGTTATTTATTTGCATATTTACATAAGAAATACATATATTATATATAATAGTATAAAAAATAGTATATAAAATTAATTAAATAATTTCCAAATTAAATTTTGGTTTTGGGACGGCAAATTAGGTGCGGCTGCTTTGACACGTTTGTCACTTGCCATATGATGCCCTTCTCGCAACCATAATTTAACATATGGTGTTGCATCAAAATCCTCAATCGATTTTCCCATTAAATTTATTGTCATTAAATGACTTGTTGTTTCAATTAACAACGAATTTCTCTTATCATAAATGATATTGTTCATTGTGCTGAATCCTCTTTCAGCTTCTGCGGAATTAACAGCAATTACATTTAAAATTCTTTTTGCTCTCAAAATAATATTAATATTTTTAGATTCTCTATCTCGCACATCAACAAAATCTCGAAAATCATTTACTGGAATGATGTATTTGATTATTTTATTTAACTGCTCTAACCTATTTTCACCTTCAATCCATGGTGCTTCAAAAATATCACCCGGCCATGTTTCTGGATTTAATAAATTAAAGCAATTTAAGAGATTATTATAGTTTTCATTTTTATCGTCTAATAGCAAACGCGTTTTCATATGTTTTTCAAAACAATCAAAAAATTTATCTCTCGAAACAACAATTGATGTTTTTTTCTATTAATTTCAAATGGAATATTGTATTTTTTCGTTTTAATAATATCATCTGCTTCTTTTTCATATGTTCCTTTATTTAATTTTAAATGTTGGAATAGATTTATCGTTCGCCTTATCAATCTATCAGCTCTAATTAATGAAATATCTCTTTCTTGTAAAGCTGTAGACAGTACAGAAATTTCTTCTAATATGTCGGTTATTAAACCTAAATCTTTTAAAAAGTTTTCGTTTTTGAAATATGACATTATTCCAATTTCTTTATTTTGACTAAAGTGAATATATAAGGCCTGATATGATTTCCAAACTGCTTTGGCGGTCCTAGCGCTACAGGCTGCCCATCGAGGACCAAATATTCTACCTATTTTGTGTACTTCAGTGCCAAGTTCTTTAGAAACATTATTTAATTCTCGTTGATGTTTATTTGAAGTATGATAATACGAATAAAGTTTATCGAGAAAATATCTAAAGTTATTTACTTCATTTACTTCTATGATAACATCATCTAGAGTTAACTGAATACGATGAGCTAAACAGTGACAGATGCTAATACCTGGAAAATGTTCTAAAATTCTTGCAGAAACTCCAGCCTTTTTTCCTAACATTACACTAGCACCGTCTGAGCAAAATCCAATAAGATTTTCATGTAAATATTTTTCATTAAAACCATGTTTTTCAAGAACTGATATTAAGGTTTTAAAAATTATTTCTGATGTTGTTCCTTCTAATTCGACAAGATCAATAAAAACTGTTACACTATCATCGGAATCTTGAATTTCAGATTTCAAATAAACTACTAAAACGCTTTTGTGTGAAACAGTTGAGGCTTCATCAATAATAATTGAAATTTTACAACCTGTATTTATCAGTTTTCCAAAAATAATTCTTCTTATTTCTGTAGATATAAGCTTTGCGACAAGTGGAACTATAAATCTGGAATGTAATGAAAATCCAAAATCTACATTATTTTTTTTCTGTAAATCAATTAATTTTTTAAAATCACTGAATGGGTAATTGTTTTTAATTATGAAATAGATAGTATTAAAAATGTTTACTGTGCTGTTTAAATACTTTTCATTAGCCACATCGAAAGATTTGGAAATTATATTTGTTTCACCAATTTTTATTATTTCCCCAGCTTTTTTATGTGAAGCTGATTGTGTTCCTTCAATTTTTTTCTCATTGATGATTGTAAATTTTCTTTGTTCGAGCCATGAGCTTTGACAGAACATGATTTCCACTCCACAGAAATGTGTAAATGTTTAGCAGTTTCTAAATTTAACGATTCTACTTTCGAACACCACTGACATCCCACATTTTCATCGCTAACAACAATAAGCCACTCGTATTTAGTTTTAAAATAATTTAGTTGTTTATCATTCCAAAAATGTAATAACGCAGCATCACGAGACGTTCCAACTTTTTCCGATTGGTGTTGAACTTCAGAAGTATCATTTTTTTTTTTTTTACCTGTTTTTTTTGATTAGAATTAGTAATATTCTCAGCTTGCTGTTCAGGGTTTTTGGTTATTTTTATAGATTTGCTAAAAAAGTCATCCAAATTACCTTGCCTTTTCATTCTTAGGTTGAAACAAAGAAAATATTTAATAATTAATTAATAATTAATTAGAAATTTAAATTAATTTAAAAACTTCATACTTGCACGTTAAAACTGAATTTAATAGAGATTAAAAGTAAGGGATAACCATTCACCATAAAAATATTTATACTACTAAACTTTTTATTTAGAGTAAATATATCAAAATAAAAATGTATTCAAAAAGGGAAATTCCCTTTTTATTAAAAGAAAAATATTTTTTTTTACAGAATTTTCCGTTAACCCTTTCAAGCTTAGTGGTTACATACTTTTACTTAAAAACATACTTTTTTTTTAATATACAACAACCGGTACGGAAAATTTAAAAAATGTTAACAACCGGTACGAGCGTACCGCCCCGTACCGGCTGAATATCACCACTGCCTATACCGATATGTGGACAGGGTATAATGACTTTGTGCTGATGTTTGTAACTACCAAAAATATTTGACCTACACCCACCTTTTATTATACCAATCGATCGACTCAGAATCACTTTCTGAGTCGATTTAGCGATGCCCGCCCGTCCGTCTGTGTGTCAATGTAAACCTTATAATCAAAATACAGGTCGCAAATGTGAACATATTTTGATGAAATTTGGTATATAAGGTTTCATCGGGCATAGGATGAACGCTAGTGAAATTGGTGAAAATCGGTCCACGTTCAGACCTAGTCCCCATACAAATGACCCCTATGATATCGACATAAATTGCCACAAGATCGCCAAATTGAAAATTATATGCTTATAGAGGTCTATTATTTCTAATAAGCATATAAATATTTTCAGATAGAATTTGAATCTATTAAATCATATAAAGGTTTTTTTTCCTTCCATTTTGCTTTAAAAATCATTAAAAAATAAAATAAAACTATTTAATATCTTTAGATCCTATATATTATTTGTTGTAATATCTATATGCAAACATAAGATTTCATATGTAAATATCAAATTTGTTAAAATATGTAAATTAAGGAAGAATAAATAATTGAATTGAACACTTACATTTTGTTTTGTTAAATTTTATCTTTTTTTGTTTCACTGTTCTGTATCTTTGTTTTCAAAGGTTTTTTTCACTAATTTATTTATCTTTGTTAAATTTGCCAATTCATTTCTTCACTCGGTCTTTCATAGAGTTTTTATTAAAGATGTGAACGTTTAATACATATTTTATACATTTATTTGTATACTTTACGAAAAAAAAATTATATTAACAGACTCTTGTTGGACATCAGAAAATTTCTTATAAAAGCTTTCAAATGAAAACACTATATGTTAAAAAAAAAATGTGCAAAGCAAATTAAACACCGCTCTGTTTAAATATACATTTTTTGTCCGCTGTTGTGCACAAAAAGCTTAGTGAGGAAGGAAAAATAAGAGACGTAAATAAATCAATTATTTGTGCAAAAATTGTTGAAATTTCACAACGTGAGAGAGAGAGAAGAATTTCGAGAGAATTTCTCATATTACACCTGAGGTGTCTATACCTTCGCATTCGATATAATCGCAGCTTTGACTTGTTATGCGTAGCAGCGCAGCGAAGTAAAACCCCTTGAATAACATTCCCATAGAATAGCATAGCATAGTAACCTTTCATGCATTGACAATTGTTTTTATATTGTGAACATATTTATGGTGCATGCTTTGTGTGAGCTGTTAAGGTTTTGGTCCTTACTATATTAATACGTCGATTTTTCAAAAGCCAAGACACATATAACTGCAGTAATTATAGAAAGAAAGCAGGGCGATGCTAGCTATGTTAATGTGGTTTATGTCGAAGAGAACATACAGTAGAAGGTGGTTGTGATATTGTTTTGTTTCAAAAAATTCCAAAAAAAAATTGAAATTTTTTTTGCTAAAAAAATAACCAAACTATAAAACAAGTGTAAAATTCGGCCGTGCCGAATCTTTGATACCCTTCACCTCGGTTTGAGTATTGATAATAAATATAAATAAAATAACTATTTGAAAAAGTAAACAATTTGTTAAACTTATTACCATTTATTTATTTATTTCAGCAAATACACTGATTTTTTTTAGCATTTTTGGAGGTATCTCCATATTTTAGACCATAACCCATTAAACCAATTTCAAATACCAACCTGGTCGTAGTAACGACAAACAATAATATTTTAACTTTACCCAGGTAAATGGTTTATTTTGTTGAACGACCGTAATTTCAAAAGACAGATAGACCGACGCATGTACGGACATTATATGGACTCGAGTTGTTATAGGGATTAAAAATACAAATACTTTATGGGGTCGCAATTCATTGTTCAATGCGTTACAACAGAATATCAATAGTCAGAATAAGGAATAATGCTTTTCAATGTTTTGAGAGCTAAAAATTATGCGGTATTTCAAAATAAAAGTTTCTAAAAATTTTGGCAATTTGTGGTTTACCATATACCAGGAAAATGTATTTTATTTTTTTAAAGTACTTTAAAATAATTTACATTTACAATTAAAAAAAAGTTATTTTATATAAAAGATCATTGTTTGAGAAAAGGTAACTTTCTAAGAAAATTTACTTTAAGAAAAAAGTTATCATTTTAAAAAGGTACTTTTTAAAAAAAAAAGAGTACTTTAAAAAATACTTTTTAAGAAAATGTTCTTTTTAAAAAAAGTAGATTTTTAAATGAACTTCTTTAAGCAAAGATGTTTGTTAAGAAAAACATTTTTTGTTAAATTTTAATATGATTTTCTGAAATTCAATTGATATTTTCTAATTTATAATTGGAAATCTGAATTCCAATTTTTAGAATTAATATTTTCTTAAATTTGAATGGAAAATTTAAAAGGTGCAATAGTAATGCTTTAGTAATTATAAACAATTTTTAAAAATTATATGTAATCGCAATCAGATATTTTTTAGGTAAAGCAGAATAATAATTTTATATAACTATGTAAAGAACTATTTTGAAAGCAAAAAAAAACTCATTGATGAACTCGGTAACTCTATTTTGTAAACACAACAAACTTATGATCATATTTGTAAAAGAATAATGGAAAAACGTATGAAATAAAAGACCAGCCCTGCGTATACTCTTAACATTGTTCTGTTTGATGTCTAATTGAAAATGTTGACGACATTCATGTTAAAATAGAAATAACTATTAACACTCTGTTAAAACAAAATACATATTGGAGAATTTTATATAAATAAAATAATATAACGATTTATTTCTAACATGCGGTTATTATGAATATACATACATATATATAATCACCCCTGTTCTTGAAACCACTATCACAAAAAAAAACTCGTAAATGAAAAAATTCTTAAATCTACGAGTTTTTTGCTGTTCTCTAATTTCAATAAGAATATTTTTTCTCGTTTTAATTCACATAGAAAAGGCTTTGTGAAATCAAAACAAATGCCCTTTTTTTCTACTAAGCAGGTCTTAAGAGATAAAAAAAAACTAATTGATATTTAAACTCTAACATGCTTTTTATTGAACCTTGTCATTATTTTAAAAAATTAGACATTAATTTTATGAAAAAAAAAAACGATTTTGAAAAACGTCTACATTTTGCGCTGATTTAAAAAAAAAACTCGTAATAAGTGGTCGATGTTAATAAAACACACTTTTTGCGATGATGCTGTTCAATAACTATAATAAAAACTTTTTATTTACACAATCTATTTTGCATTATAATTTTTGCAATTATAACATAGATTCTTCATGCACTAATTATTGCAAATTTTTACTCAAACCACATATTTTTTTTTTTTTGCATATGACTACCACAACTTTGTTTATGTTCGAAACAGTAGTGATGCCAGTCAAATCCAATTTATTTGAATTTCGAATTTTCTTTGGTGATGCCTAACTTATTTCAAAAAGAGAAGTCATTCTTAATTGAATGAAATTGAAGAATAAAAGCAATTAAATGAACAAGTAAATTGTTATTTTAAAAGAAAATATATTTTTTTTTTTTACTTTTTTTATAATCTTAAGGAAAAACGTGCAAAAATTACTTAAAGTTTTTTTGTGAAAGTGACTAAAGAACCATATGGCACCTCGGTTTCTAGATAACATATGGTTCTGAAGTTAAACCATATGTTTCATGTCATTTGATAATAAAAAATATGATTTCGAAAAATACTTCGAAAATATAAAATTTGTGTTTTCAAGAAACCCAAAATTTCAATTTCATGTTATTTCATATTCATTCTTATTCAAATAACAACGTTTCAAGAACAGGGCTGAATATATGTATACATGTATATTAGGGTGGCAGCAGGTTATATGGACGAAATTTTTTTTTTTAATTTTAATGGTTTTCGCGCGGAATATTGTGCCACTTGGTGTAAAAACTATATGGTAAAAATTTTAGGAAGATCGGACAAATATTTCCCGTGCCCCAAAGAGGTCAAAGGTCAGATTTTTTTAGCCCGATATTTTTAAAACGTTTTTTTTTTAAGTAGTTGTTCGTTTTTGCCCGAATTTGTATAAAAAATCATTCCACTTCATTTACAATGTGCAATTATTAATAATTATAAAAAAAATGAAAAATTTAACCCTTCCGTGCCCAGTGGGTTTTAAAGTTTAATATATTTTGTACTGTAAAACCGTAATATTTTGCACTTTTTTTTTAATTATCTGAGATATGCTAACAAATTATCTACGACAATTTTAAATCATTAACCCTTTTTGCCCACCCGTGTCAAAAGTTTTATTAAATTGAACATTGAATATAAAATTAACATATAAAATTAACTTTTTTAATAAAAACAAAAATATTTAAACGTAAAAAATACGTAAATACGTAAAAAATAAAATATGGGACACTTTAATTATAATTAGTTCTTAAGTTTTGTAAATTTGCTTCTTTTGAAAATTGCTGTCTATAATTTTGTACAACCTGAAACAAATAGAAAAAAACCAATTTTATCATACAAATCTTTAATTAAAATTAATAAAACAAGTTGTCATTACTTTAAATAAATGCTGCCTCTGATCCTCATCTTTTGTAATTTTCTCGTGGAATTCTTGCACTAACTTAATTCCTCTTTCGGCGCAGTCATTGACAATTTTTAAGTTAGAAATTATGTTCTTTCCTTTACGATAGTCATCTAAAATTGGCCAACAACTTGAGTCTTTGTTTCAAAAGTCTGCAGAAATGTTAAACCTTTGTAAAAGCTTGTTGGTGTTTTTGGAAAATAATTCCTCCAAAATTACATTATTGTCTCTGGCAAGGAAATGGCTTAAATTTTGTTGGTTTATTGTTAGCCTTTTTGGATATTCCTCTCCTTCTTCTTCTAGATTTTGTTCAGACAAGTTTGTTACAAGCATCTTTGTAGCAAGTTTGGCTTTAGTTGCTAAATCGATTCTTTCGTCGAATAAGGCAAAACGTACACATTCTTCATTCAAATAATAAAGATGGTTAAGCAATTTCGATATGGCTTTTTCAGCTATAGGTTTGTTGATTTTTTTATAATTTTCTAATTTCTTTAAAAATTCGATGTCATTTACAGGAGCTTGGTCTGCTTTATCAGCGCTAAACCAGAAAATCGAATAACACTTAATCACAAATCCAGCTACTTCAATCAAACCATTTATTTCAGTTTCGGTTATTTCGGAAAATTGGTCTCGAAATATAATAATTTTTAGGCAATAAATGGCCTTGGCCATCCATCTGGCTAAATGCAGTGCGCCAGGTTTTGTAAATTTAATTCCCCTAGGTGGAATTCCTCTTAAGAGTATTATTATTAATTCCAAAAATTCCTTGTAGTCATCACGAGGAAAGTCTTCCTTTATTTTATCGTTCGCGAATTTTAAAATATTAGCGCGATCACCACCTAAAGTTTCATTGAATCTGGGGTGTGTCAATCCAGTCAAAAAAGCATCCTGCTGTATTTTAGGCCAATGTTTCTTAAATTTCTTAAATATTACTATTTCAGGACCAGTAGAAGCACTTATATTTGCTTCTATGAACACTGATGATAAAATAATTTCAAAGATATGATGTCTGCACCCTAGGTATAACACATCTCGACCAATTCTTTTTTCCAAAAGGTTACAAGCTCCTCTAAATTTCCCTGTGTTTGACGCGGTTGTGTCGAACACAAATGCCTCTACTTTGTCTAAAATATTATTTTCCTCCAAAGTATCATAAACGGCAGATGATATTTCTAACCCAGTTCCTGCTGGTATATCAGGCATATTTAGTACATGCTCAAGACCTGGAGCAGTTGCTATTATAGCAAGACGATCTTCAGTTTTTCCTGTAACACTAGTTAAAAGCTTGGTATCCCAATGAATTGTCAATGGTGTAGGGTTTGTTGTGAATTCAGACACGATTTGTTCGCTTTTTGTTTTTCTTAAAATATCTCTTTGTTTGCGAACATTATTACGATTTAAAATATATTCATCAAGAACTGCTACCAATAAATGGACTGCATCTCTGGAACTAATTTTTAGTTTATCCAAAACTGTTGCAAGTCTTGGTGTCAATATCTCTTTGCTTCCCCTTATTCTTTGTGGTGCTTCGTTATGAATAGTTTCCAAAGGAGTTGGAGAATTAAGGTAAACTTCATATTCATCAGTTTCAACGGGTTCCGTGTTTTCTGATTCCTCGGAACTGAAAGTTTCATTTATAATATTTCCTAAAGAATAATATGAATTGTTTCTTAAAACTATAATTTTAAAGTCATTTTTGTAGGTAAAAAACGGTTAGCCGATTTATACCCTTTAGTAGGATTGTAACTTAAATACACAATATACGTTTTATTAAAAAAAAATAAAAAAGTTTTTTCTTTGCACGAATATAATTAAGTGACAATATTGCAAAGTAACTAAAAAACTGGCATATCAAAAAAATCAAAAGCCAAAAAACTGCCCTGATCGTAAGTTTTGATAAACACAATACAAACTCACCTCTTGAGGTTGATGGGACTTCCTGAAGCATTTTTCGCCTGATCTCTTCTCGCTTTTGGCGGTTTTGTCGATATTCTTAATTTTTTCTTAATTTAACATCTACTCCAGCCATAGAACCTTGACGTCCTTTTAGCCTTTGCTTTATTAAAAACTGTTTGTCTTCTTCAATTTTAATAAAACCAATTGCGTTAGCTTTAGCGATATCAAATAGGTCGTTCAATGCTTCTTCCCATTCTTCACATTTTCTTTTAAATAATTCTGAATCTCTATTTTTGTGTTTTGACAAACTTCTCCACTCGCTATACAACTTCATCAATTTCTTCTCGGCATTCACTATTGTCATAATAGGGATACGTGCCTTTTCCAAAAAAAATTGAACACTCTTTGATAACAAGACTCGCACTAGCTTTTATGTCTAATTTAGCAACTCTTAAATTATAAAAAAGTACTTTCAGGCACTCTCCCTTTGATGGCAGTTTACTACCACTTAATTGTAGTTTTGAATAACCAATTAGAAAAATCTCCTGTCTTAAAGATGGCATTTTTAAAATCAGAATTTGACAAAAATCACTAATAAAACATACACTTTCTACAGATTACACTCACGACTGATTACACCTTCAACTGTTTAACACTTTCAACTAAATGCATGATAGGGGATTTTTGCATTTTTATTTTTTATTTGAAAAATTTTAAAATCTAGTACTCCTTGACTTTTTTTTCTAAAATTCGTTAACTTTTGAGTTATCAGTGGTTGTTGTCTAAACTAACAGGCCCTGTTAAATTGTAATTACTTGTTTTAGTCTTCGTTATAACGTAAATTTTCACATTTCTAAATAATAAATTTAGGGTGGTTTTGAACGATCTAAAGCAATTTACATCCTCCCACCCCCAGAAAAGGGGGTAATATTAAAAGTTAATCTATATTAAATTATATAAATTAACAAATAAAAAATTGTGTAATTTTAAAAGCGTCATTTAGACCCTCAGTGCACAGAGGGGTTAATTTTTGAACAAAAAAAATATTATGAAACATTCTTAATCACATTAGAAAGAAAAATTGTAATTGTTTATAAGATTAACAATAAAAATAAATAAAAAATACCTAAAAAAATACACAATATACCATATTTTGACCTTTGACCTCTTTGGGGCACGGCTTAAAGTTGTCCGATTTTGCTCAAATTTTGACAATAGCCGTTTTATATCAACTGGATCGATATTCTGTGCGAAAACTATTGAAAATCGAAAGTTGAATTTTTAGTGCCACCCTAATGTATATACATGTATGTATGTATGTATATGTAAATATTACTCACAAAAAATACAGCATCAAAAGTTATTGTTGTTTTTCTGTAAATAAATTAATACATAAAATTTTTTTTTGCTAAATTTACATTGTTTTTTTTTTTTTTGTTATTAACAACTACATAGGTAGTTTAGCATTATTTGCTATAGGTGTTGGTGAATTTTTAATCCCTTTATATTAACTCGTAGTGTCTGCTTGTCGACAAAAATTTTGGATCGATTTTTAACCCCTTTCCCGTGACCCAATCGATCTGAAACTTTTCAGGCAGGCTCGTGGCGATGACAAAAATTATCTAACAATTTTTTTAAGTAATGCCAAAACAATGGAAACTTTAAAATTTTTCTACCAGAGTTGATTTTTCAAACAGAAACCTTCTAATGATATTAGTCAATCATTCTCACTAAAAATTAGCGTCCCAGTTATGCTATTGAAGTCGTGATCGTGACAAGAACAAAATAGACAAATCATATTATTTCAAGACTTTTTTTACTTCTTTCAATTCTGGGAACGTAATCACCTGATTTGGACGATTTTAAATAGCAGACTTCTCAGGATGTTAATGAATCATTTTTTAACGAGCACCCTAGCTGCCCGATTGAAGCCGTCATCGTGATTTCCATAGACGGACAGACGGACATCGCTATATCAACTCCTCATGTTATAAGGATCACAAATATATATATTTTATGAGACCCAAATTTTTTTTTCTAATTATTACAAACGGAATGACAAACTTATATGTATGTATATACCTTCCGCACACTGGGGTAGAGGGTACAAAAAAAAAGTGATTGAATTAAATAAAGTGAACACAGACAAAGATATAAAAAAAAAATTGTATACATATTAAGGTTCAGAAAATACACACATCAAACACACAATGTTCCGTTCTAAAGCAGCCAATACAAATTTTTATTTTCATATCAATTATGTGTGTTTCTAAATTTTGTACGGTGCTGAACACAATCATGACTGTATTTCGTTTTAATATTTCGTTATGTACACGAACATTTTTCAATCACGTATTTTTTGTTTCGAAAACATATAAACCACACAGATTCGAGTGTAGCTTTATTTTAAGTTCAATTTTTTTTAAATGTACACTGGTGAAACACCGAACATGTTCTTCAACGCGTACATCTAAAAACTAAAACATTACCCACTCGCGATCGGAAAAAACCAAATTAAGTCATAAACAACATATAAAATTTCTCTGTTTTCTATTTTATTACAATCTTTTTAAATTATTTTTTTTTTTTTTCTTTATTATTATCTTTTTATTTTTATTTTTTTTCTCAGAACACTCAGTGCATCAAGCTTTTTCTTTTGCGTTATTAACTGCTTAAATTCGTTGAATTTGATGAAAGTTATGCGTGCACAATCAACTTTACATTATGCAACACGAAAGTTAACGTACAGATACATAACACATACCCTGTGTTGAATTGTGAATTTCCAAAAATTTTAATACCATTAGGTGGCACACAAGGTGGCCTTTATTTCTGTATGTTCAACAAATATTTATAATGAAATAAACTTACTGAATTAAATAGATTAAAAAACATTGAAAGAAATAAATTGAATGATAAAATAAAATTCCCTAGAATTTGCACTCCAATTTCGAGGACTGGGCTCTGCTAGTTTAATATAAAAAAATTATAATAATAAAAATATTATTATGGATTCAATTAATTAATTTTTGAACAACTACACACCCACAAGTTTTATTACCAATTTGGCAATTTGGGTCCAAACTAATAAAATACCAGAATGGATTATTATATTTTTTTTTTTTTTGCTTTTTGCATTTTTGCTACAAAAATACCAAAAATATATGAAAAATATATTTGAATGCAGACAAAAATACAAAATCTATCTATATATATAAAATTGAATGTGTGTTTGTTTATTTGTTTGTTTGTGTGTACCTTATAGGAGACCAAACCTCTGGACCGATCTTCCTGAAATTTTCACAGCATTTAACTGGGACTCTGGCATGATTAATAGGGTACTTTTTTTTTGACCACGCCCACTTTTACGCCCACTTTTTTAAAACTATGTAATTGCTCCCATATAGTTTTTAACAGATTTACTTCAAATTGTATACACATTATACTCCAGGCGAGGTAGAAATAAACATTTCTTACGCCACGCCCCCTTTCACGCCCCTTTTCACGCCAAATTTTGTTTGAAAGTTTTAAACTTTTTTTTCTCTGTACAAATTTGTTCCTTCCAACGGATTTTTTTATTTGGTAGTATATTGCTCTTAATACTGTTAACGTCGCCATATAACTATGAACCACGCCCATTTCACCGCCCTCTTTTTTTTTACTTATACCACTAACAATGTTTGCTATACAAAATAATTTTTTTGTAATATGTATTTATCTAAAGTTTTATACACTTTTTATCTACAGGTAAGGTAGCCATACATTTTTTTATTACCAAGTCCCCCTTTTTCGCCCCATTTTACCTTAAATCATAATTAATCTGCTTTCAATCTATCTATATATGTATATAAAAATGAATGGGTGTTTGTTTGTGCTTTATAGGAGGCCAAACCAAAGAACCGATCTTCCTGAAATTTTCAGAGCGTGTTACTGTGACTCTGGAAGGAATAATATGCTATATAAATTTTTGATTGGACAAAGGGGCGGTGCCACGCCCATATAACCCAAAATTTGAAAAAGTCATATCACGGGAATTTTTTTACCTACAGCAGTCATATTTGGTACATATGGTATTAGCATGAATAGAAATACATACAAGAAGAAAAGTGGGCGGGGCCACGCCCCTTTTTAGAAAAATAAAAAATCGTAATATCTTCTAAACTACTGGAAGGATTGTCATGAAATTTTCACAAAAGGATATTTTTGCGAAATAATAAGACCTTAGCTATATAAAGTTGTTAGTGCGCAAAGGGGCGTGGCGTATATATAAAAACGTTGATGCATTTGATTGTAACGAATGATCTCCGGAACCATAAGAGCTGTCGAGGTAGGATTTCCAGCATAGGTTCGGTTCGAGCTCTTCTGTGTTTTTTTTTAGTTTTAACCCTCTAGCTGGCGTTGGGGTCAAGTTAAAAACAAAAATTTTTACTTTCAGCGCGATTTGACTGCAATTCAGAATGAACGTATGTTTCGTCATAAGAAATTTTTGTATGTATAAATGGACCCGATAGGTGGCGCTGGGTAAAGTTATTTCGAATATTCTTATTTATGGTATGATTTTAATGAAACTAAGAATGTACATATATGTATGTTAGAAACATTTTTTTATTGGACCCGGTAGATGGCGCTGTCGTTCGAAAAATAATGAGTTGTCAAATTTATATAAATTTTAATAAATAAACTCACAAACGTTTTTATATATAAATATTCTAACGAAAAAGAAGGAAAAAGCCGCTACATTATTGCATGGTGGCCGCACAGCTCATTCAGCACTCAAATCACCGTTAAACGTACAAAAAAATGAGAATGCCGTCTGTAATATCAAAAAACATTCCGGTATGGCAAAAGTTCTGCAAAAATGCAGTATTTTTATTTGGGATGAATGTACCATGGCTCACAAACATTGTGATTTGATTTGATAAAAGATTTGAAAGGCAATGAAAGATTTTTTGGTGAAGCTCTCATTTTATTATCTGGAGATCTTCGTCACACATTTTATATAGGTATATACAGATTCTAACTAAAATAAAAATTCATTGAGGGCAAAACAACGTTTGCCGGGTCCAGCTAGTAATTGTATATAATAAAATTTCTATGAACGCACGTATGTACGCAGACTTTTTTCATTTTTTTAATTGTTTAAAAAAACTAAATTTAATAAAAATAAAAATAATAAAAACATTTAAAAAATTCTTAATCTAATTTTTTTCGAATGGGAAACTTTATTTATTTTTTCTTTTATATAAAAATATTAATTAGTTTAAAAAAACAATTTAATACGTGTGTCAAAAATTTTATAAAATTTTTCTAACCGTTCAATAGCAAAGATAATGATAAACCTGTTGAAAAATATGGTCAGCATAGTTGATACCCTATACCATGAATTTGGAGAAAATGTCTTCGATGTAACTTTGGACACACTTGCACAATATTTACGTTACCTGTTTGTTGTTCCATGAAATAGTTTTCAGTAAAGTTAATTTCGAATCAAAATTGTTTTTTTTTTCCCCCGAAAAAACATGTTGATCCCTAAAATATTTTCCGTAGACAATTATGTCGAAACATTAAAAAACAAAATGGGGTATATGTAGTTTTAAAATACGTTATAAAAATAAGTTAATTTATTCCTTATTAATAAGACGGGGGTTGAAAACATACCTTACGGTCGGGTGGATACACAAAACAACAACTCAAAGGCATCTCAAAAGGCAACGATAAACCTTTTGCTTTTTCTTGCCCGAGGATTTGCAGTGAAAACTCCCTATAGTGGGCACTCTCTGTAGCGGACACCTCCCTTTAATGGATAAAAACTCGGAAACGTAACACAAAATAATAAGTTCCATGTGAATGAACCTTCCACAGGTGGACACTCCTTTATATGGACATGGACAAACATTTTGTATATACTATGGTTAAAAACCCTCCATTATATGAACATTTTCATAGAATCACAAATAATATTTTAAATGCTTTTGATCAGTTATGTAAATCTGGCATCGCTTTGGCATATTTTTGGTTTGTTTTCAAATATTATTCATTTGGCAACTCTGAAGCAACTACACATGTTTTTCTGCTGTGTGTTGGGGATTCACTTTATTTATTTTTGTGGTTGAATTGTCAAAAGTGGCTTCAAAACGAAAGTGTTTCACATTAAAAGAAAAAGTGGAAATTATCGAATCCTCAAAGGAAGATAAATGTTCGTTTCGGAAATTAGCAGAAAGGTTTGTAATTATGTATGTACATATTTAAGTGTAGGTTTAATTTATATTGATCTTCTTTCAAAGATTTGATATCGGAAAATCTCAAGTAGCCAACAAGGAAAACCAAAAATTTACTGCTAAAGTGGCAATCGAGCACTTATTTTAAACAAAGAATAGATTTTAGATTTCCGTCTGATAATCAAAAGCTCGACAAACAGTGCCTTGAATGGTTTTCCAAAATTTGATCAAAAAATATTTCTTCAAGAAAAAGCCAAACAAATCGCCACAAAATTAAGAATGACATATACAAAAGGGATGGCTGCAGAAGTGGCGTAATAAACACAATATAAGTTTTTAAACACTTTGTGGCGAAGCAGAACATGATGTTAACCACTTTAGAGAAAGACTACAATTACTGCTTCGAGAGTTAAAACCCGATATTGTGTACAATGCTTATGAAAGCAGTCTATTCTATAGAGCACTTCCCAATAAAACACTAGCTTTTAAAAATATGAAATGTACAGCACAGGTGAACTGACTAAGGAAAGGTTATCGGTGCTTTTCTGTGTTAGCATGACGGGATAAAAGGAATTGTCTTTAGTAATTGAAAAAGCTGCTCGATCTCGCGCATTTAAGATAACCCCCATCACATATCTCTGAATGACAAGAGATATTATGAACGAGTGGTTATAGTAATTGGATCATGGAGCTTTATTTTTGGATAACGCAGCGTCTGATCCTCCCGAATTGGATTTAGATAACATAAAGATATTATGGTTACCTCCAAACACAACTGCTATCTTCAAAAAAATCGACGTTCTCGAATTTATATTTCTTGTGGAAGACGCATGAAACAATTCAAAATTTTTTTCTCAAAGATAGTTTTGATAAAGATGTTTACAATTCTTCTAAGTTTGATGACAATGATAATATTCCTTTAACAGATCTACACTTTTTAGTTGCATTAATGAAAATGTAAATACCGAGGATGACAGCATCCGCATTGAAATTGAAAATATAGAAATCGAATCTGAACAAGAAGTTACTGAAAAAGAAAACTGGTGGATTCTTCAACATCTTCATAATATAAAACAATTTTTATTGACTGACTTAAAGCATATCTATAATATTAATAGGCTAGGCGATTTCTTGTGACCGATGTTTTGTTCTACCGTTTTATCCCGAATTTGATCAAACGTATACTATTTGAAAGGAATTTCTTTTAAGCCGTTTTGCAGATTTAAAGATTTTTAAATTTTTTCCTTTATTTTGAGTAAATTGCATTTAAATTTGCTACTAACACATATATAAAATAATACATATGCTATGTGTGTTTATTAAATCCTTATCATACAAAACTCCAAAAAAAAAAAAAATGGCAGACCTGATCTAGTCTAAGATGCTAAGATGCTAATTGTTTCAGCTACAAAATTAGGGATTCGAAAAGAGTTTAGAGATTAAACTGAACTAATCGTTGACCAACCGAAGCCAGGCTTTTTAAACTCTAACGATAGCAACACTATCAGACTTCTTTTTATACCCTATACCACTATGTGGTTTGGGTATAATGACTTTGTGCTGCTGTTTGTAACAACCAAAAATATTTGACCTACACCCATCTTTAATTATACCGATAGAATCAGAATCACTACCTGATTCGATTTAACGATGTCCGTCCGTCCGTCTGTGTGTCCTTGTAAAGCTTGTAATCAAACTGCAGGTCGTAAATATGAATATATTTTGACGAAATTTGGTATTTGATCTTCTATCGGCCATGGGATGAAGGCTGTTGAAATTGTGAGAATCCGTCCATGTTCAGACCTAGCCCCCATACAAATGACTCCTATGAAATCAACATATATTGCCATAAGATCCAAATTATCATACAAATCTTGGTCAAATTGGGTTTGTATGTATATATTACATCCGTTAATCAGTATTCCAAAAATGATCCCTATTGGACAACTCTTAGTCATAGGCCTCATATAGAGCTGCTTCCCGATCTTCACTTAAATCTATCAAAAAACAAAAATATTGCACTGATTCTTCTCAAATTTTTTTTGTATATATTTTTGCAAAATACAAGAGACTTTACCAAACATGGTCAGGATCGGTCCATTTTTGGGCCTAGTCCCCATATAGATATAGCAACCGATATGAACTTTTTCATATCTGCAGCCGAAAAAATTAATAAAAATCCCACTCAAATTTGGTTTATGCTTATTTTCTATATCCAGTTTCTTGGGCCTGAGAGATAGGGTATCTAAACGCATGGTATAGGGTATCGTATAGTCGGTCTAGACCGACTATAATTTTCTTACTTGTTTCAGAATGCCGTTGTCTCTGAACAAATTACACAAGTGGACAATGAATTGATAGAACGAATGCATGTGATACTAATTGTTGTATCCTGTGGACATAAGATTCAAGTTGAAAAGTAAAGAAACTATACTCACAACAGGGCCAGACATTTCATTGAATCCTTATTCACGGGCCAGAAATAGTATCATGCATGCATTATTGCCAATTGTCCAACTATCTGAGGAAGCTCAAGAAGCTCGAAACAAAGATTTTAAAAATTATAAAGAACATTATGCGCGTAAATGCAGTCGAGAGAAGTCGAATGAAGACTTATTTATTTGTTTTTAGAGCTTTAAGTACACAATAGTTTGCAATTTGATTCATTAATTTATCTCTTTAGAATCCAAAGTTACACCATAAATTGTAAACCAAGGTAATTTTTTTCAGAAAAACAAAAAAGCGCTTAACAGGTTTAAAAAATTTTTAAATTTTTTTTTTCCAAATGGTGGTTTTTAATAACTAGCAGATTCCAGCACTCCAAATTCGAGTGCAGTTTCTAGGTAGCTTTATTTCTCAACTTAGCCAATTCACAAACCAACAGTTTTTTGGTTTATTATTATTGTGAATGAAGATAACAAACTCATTAACAAATTTAATAAACACACACATAGCATATGTATAATTTTATTTGATGTATGTGTTAGTAGCAACTTTAAATGCAATTTACTCAAAATAAAGGAAAAAATTTAAAAATTTGTAACTCTGATGAACAGCTAAAAAGAAATACCTTTCAAATAATATACGTTTGGCCAAATCGGGATAAAACGGTAGTACAAAACATTGGTAACAAGAAATCGGCTTACCTATTAATATTATAGATTTGTAAAAATAAAAAAAAAATTTAACAAGGCTTCCCTAAATTAAATATCATTTTGACTATCATTCAACCCATTGTGCAACCGGAGCTGCACACTATAGAGAGTTTTCACTGTATTTGCAGTCAACGTTTTCTCTGCCTTCTTGGAACTATGCCAAATTCACTTTTACAAAAACAAAAGACTATTGAACCAATAACGAAATCATGAAATTTGCTACATATATCAAATACAGTACTACGGACCTGAAACAAATTTTAGCTACATCGAAGCCGCGAAATTCAAATTTAAAAGTCCCATTTTCATTTGGGAGCGTATTATAATAATGGACATTAGCCTATAAGTTATCCTAGAAATCCGGTTTTGATATGGCCTCTTCAACAAAAATATGCGTTGGGGCTCAAAATTTCGTATTTATTACATTTTACTGAAAATTTATTAGAACACCCTCTACAACCAGAAATCCGTTTTCGATAAGTGCTCTACATCAAAGAGATCCGTTAGGGCTAATTTCTTTGTTTTAGAAAAAAATATTTTTCCTTCAAATAAAGATTATCACCCACAAACAGAAAAAAAAATCGCCAACCGAATTCTTCTAAATTTTAGGAACTGTATTTTCGATTGTTTCAACAGAAATTTAATTTATTGAAATTCGGTTGGCAATAAATTTGGTAGACACAATGAATTTTCTTTCTGTGAACATCTTCCATCTTCTGTAATTCACATCCTAAGCAGGAAACGTTATGAGGCGTAAGAGGCTGCTGTAACAAAGCGAAATACACTTTGAGTAAAAACTGGTTACCATGAGCTTATTAAATCAGATTTAATGGTCAACAATCAAATTTAAACTTTTTAAAAAGATTGCTAATTTTTTTGTTGTTGTTCCATAAATGCTGTGCAGTTTTGAAAGTATCGTTTGAATTTAAAGTTTATTTACTTTTAAAAAACTTTTACTTCACTTCATCTTTTTTTTGACATTTGTGTTACGCTTTAAGTTAACATTTTATGTTTTCAACTATTTTTAACCAGTTTTGTTATTGTTGTTGCCGTTGGGAGTTTAAAATGCCAAATGCGTGGTCGTGAAGACTAATCAATAAAACCAGATTCGTTTTATTTTATTTATTTTCTTGTTTTGTTTTACTTTTCATTATAAAAAAAAACAAAAACATATTTAAAAAAAATATATCTAGTATTACGAATAGGGTAAGTGAACCCTCCTTTATGGCAGCAAAATCATCACTGTACGAATAAGTATCTCACTATGCGAGTATGGATGGATGGATCGTACGTAAAATGCAAGTGTGCATTGCATTGCAAATTAAACGCTTCTAACCAAATGTGGCTGCATATGCCAAATTTGGTTTTGAATTCATATTTTTTGTGTTATTAAAAATCTTATGGGACTTTAATGGCAGTGGGAGAAAAATAAGAAGAATAATATGAAGTATAAAAAACAGAGGAAACAGTGATGATGTCTATGCATATACAATGATCAGACAAAAAAAAACGCCACAAACAAACAATCAAATGAAGCAATGCGACATTTATTATGATGACTGCCGCTCGCTCCCAAGTTTCATCCATGGCCATAATAATAATCAAGGGCTGTCTCATGTTCTTTGCCAATGGCAGCAGGTTTCTTATTTATAGTTTTTATAAAAAGGAAGAGAACAACAGATAAAAATAGTTTTCACTTTCAATAAGTTCGAGTATATTCTTTATAATGACAGTTTTTCCTAAGAGGGGAATTTCAAAAGCAATTGTTCGACTAAAGATGTTGTTATGACAAGGATTTTGTTGTTCATTGTCTTAAAGTACCATCACTTACATTGTGTATTAGTAATGTAAAAAAAATAATATATACTTGAGTTTTAAGGGGTGTTTGCCATTGTAAGTAGTGAACTTGTTTTATGAAATATTTATATTTGAAATCGATGTTATGATTGTCTGGTTTTTAAATACAGGAATCTGTACGAGACTGGCATCCTGCAGGTGATTTTCAACTAACTAAGAAATGTAACAAAATTCTTTAAATTCTTTTTCGAACAATTTTATAAAATATTCTCACGATATTAAGTAAAATTTTAAAAGTATTTTTTTTAATTGATTATAACACTCGGATTTCACAGATTATTTTTTGCTTACAAAAAGAAAAGGAAATGAATTTTATTAGGTATTATTATTTTGTTTAGCAATTAATTAATTTAGAAAAGATTCGACTAAGAGATTCAAATTCAATATTCTTTATTTCTTGAAATAAATCAAAAATTATTCGATTAAATTGAATGAGTTACTTTTTTTGGGTTTTATTTTAAGAAAAAAATATATGTCTATCTCCTTTATATTCAAAACATGCTAATTCCAATTTTGTGGATAATAAGCTTTTCAAGGAAAATAGCGGAGTACATTGGGACTCCGGTATTTGTAATAAAAATTTTAAAGCAAATATATACATTTATCATTATTTCTTTCAGTTTGTGTTATATTGGGATCCTGCAGAACAAATTTATTCGAATTAATGACACGCACAACTTCATTGGTAATTTTACAACATTTTTTAAAAGAATTAATTCTTAACATTAAATCTGGCATGCTGAACACGATATTCATAAACTAATTTTGGCAGGATTTTTGCTCAAAAAGCAGAATATAGGTATAATGATATATAATAATACCGCCAAATATGGGACATATCGCCATGTTGATTATGGAAGACATTAGCAAAATTGGCATATGATTTTGTCTAACAAAATTAAATAAAAAAGTTTATAAATTTAATATGTAAATGAATTATTAAATAAATAAATTATTCAAATAAATTATTTTTTTATTATACAAATTTCAATAAAAAAAATATTAGAAAAGAGCACCATGTAAAAACTTTTCAAATATTTTAATCGAAATTTACTTGTGTATAAAATAAAATTCCAAAAAATAAATAAAATAAAATTAAATAAAATTAAATATATAATGAAAAAAACCAATAATATTTTATAAAAATTATATATAAACAAAATAAACTTAACTAAAAGAAAATAAACAAAAGCAATATAAAAATAATAAAATAAATTTAAATAACATAAAGTAATATAAAGTTATATAAAATAAATGACATAATATAAAATAAATAACACAAAAAAATAAAATAAAATAACATAAAATAAAATAAAGTAAAATAAAATAAAATAAAATAAAATAAAATAAAATAAAATAAAATAAAATAAAATAAAATAAAATAAAATAAAATAAAATAAATAAAATAAAATAAAATAAAATAAAATAAAATAAAATAAAATAAAGTAAATAAAATAAAATAAAATAACATAAAATAAAATAAAATAAAATAAAATAAAATAAAATAAAATAAAATAAAATAAAAAAAATAAAATCAAATAAAATAAAATAAAATAAAAGAAAATAAAATAAAATAAAATAAAATAACATAACATAAAATAAAATAAAATAAAATAAAATAAAATAAAATAATATAATATAAAATAAAATAAAATAAAATAGAATAAAAGAAAATAAAATAAAATAAAATAAAATAAAATAAAATAAAATAAAATGAAATAAAATAAAATAATTTAAAGCAATAGAAAATAAAAAAATTTAATTAAATTAATTGAATAATAGAATAGATTAAATTTAAATAAAAAAAAATTAAATTATATAAAAATAAAATATAATAAAATTAATAAAAATAAAATAAAACAAAATAATTTAAAGCAATAAAAAAAAAATTTAATTAAATTAATATATAATAAAATAAAAATATAAAATAAAAATTAATTAAAATAATATAAATTTAAATAGAATAATAGATAAAAGAATACATTAAATTAAAATAAAAAAATAATTAAAAATATATAAAAATAAAATAAAATAAAATAAAATAGAATAAAAGAAAGTAAAATAAAATAGAATAAAAGAAAATAAAATAAAATAAAATAAAATGAAATAAAATAAAATAATTTAAAGCAATAGAAAATAAAAAATTTAATTAAATTAATTTATAATAAAATAAAAATTAATTAAAATAACATAAAATAAAATAAACTAAAATTGAATAATAGAATAGATTAAATTTAAATAAAAAAAAATAAAATTATATAAAAATAAAATATAATAAAATTAATAAAAATAAAATAAAACAAAATAATTTAAAGCAATAAAAAATTTTATTTAAATTAATATATAATAAAATAAAAATATAAAATAAAAATTAATTAAAATAATATAAATTTAAATAGAATAATATATAAAAGAATAGATTAAATTACAAAAAAAAATAATTAAAAATATATAAAAATAAAATAAAATGAAATGAATACAAATAATATAAAATAAAATAATGCAAAATAATATAAAATAAAATGAAATAAAAAAAATAACATAAAATAAAATAAAATAAAACAAAATAATTTAAAGCAATAAAAAAAAATTGAATTAAATTAATTCATAATAAAATAAGAATATAAAACGAAACTTAATTAAAATAATATAGAACAATATAAATATAAATAGAATAATATATAATAGAATAGATTAATTTCACATAAAAAATATAAATAAAATTATATAAAAATAAAATAAAATAAAATGAATAAAAATAATATAAAATAAAATAAAATAAAATAAAATAATATAATATTAAATCAAATAAAATAACATAAATAAAATAAAAAAAAGTAAAATAGTGTAAAGCAATAAAAAATACAAAAATTTATTTAAATTAATTTAGAATAAAATAAAAATATAAAATTAAAATTAATTAAAATAATATAAAATAAAATAAACTTAAATAGAATACTATATAATAGAATAGATTAAATTTATATGAAAAAAAATAAATAAAATTATATAAAAATAAAATATAATAAAATTAATAAAAATAAAATAAACTAAAATAATTTAAAGCAATAAAAATAAAAAAAATTGAATTTAATTAATATATAATAAAATAAAAATAAAAAAAAAAAATAATTAAAATAATATAAAATTAAATAAATTTAAATAGAATAACATATACAAGAATAGATTAAACTAAAATAAAAAAATAATTAAAATTATATAAAAATAAAATAAAATGAAATGAATACAAATAATATAAAATAAAATAAAATAAAATAAAATAAAATAAAATAAAATAAAATAAAATAAATTAAAATAAAATAAAATAAAATAAAATAATATAAAATAAAATAAAATAAGATAAAATAAAATAAAATAAATTAAATTAAAATAAAATAAAATAAAATAAAATAAAATAAAATAAAATAAATAAAATAAAATAAAATAATTTAAAGTAATAAAAAATAAAAAAAAATTGAGTTAAATTAATTCAAAATAAAATAAGAATATAAAATAAAACTTAATTAAAATAATATAAAACAATATAAATTTAAATAGAATAATATATAATAGAATAGATTAATTTGACATAAAAAATAATTAAAATTATATAAAAATAAAATAAAATAAAATAAAATGAATAAAAATAATAATATAAAATAAAATAAAATAAAATAATAAAAAAAAAAAAAAATATAAAAATATGAAAAATAAAAAAATAAAAAAAATTAAAATAAAATAAAACAAATTAACAGTAACACAAATAAAATAAAATAAAATAACATAACATAAAATAAAATACAATAAAACAAAATAAAATAAAATAAAATATAATAAAATAAAATAATGAATAAAAAAAATAAAATAACGTAAAATAAAATAAAATATAATAAAATAAAATAAAATGAAATAAAATAAAATAAAATAAAGTAAAATAAAGTAAAATAAAATAAATTAAAATAAAATACAATAAAATAAAATAAAATAAAATAAAATATAACAAAATAAAATAAAATAACATGAAACAAAATAAAATAAAATAAAATAAATAAAATAAATAACTAAATTATCATTAAATTGATAAAGATCGAAAATAAGATTTTTTTATTTTTATAAAAAATAATAAAATTAAAAATACGGAGGGCACGCCGTTAACGCTAAATGTAAGTTTAGCAAAAACAAATTGTTTTGCTTGTTTTTTCAAGACAAAAACAAACATGTATATTGTAGTATGCAATGTGTACTCGTATACAATCATATTTGTTTCAAAGTTGTTCTATTTTTAGTTTGTTATATTGGAAGAGGCTTAAATAGTATAACTTTTGCTTGAATTCTCATTTGGTTGTTTTCAGCAAATATATATGAATTTAACTTTTTACCAAACAAACTATCTACTGCTTTTAGTTACTGATGAGGGTTGGTGACTCTTCCCGAAACAGCTGTATAACCTGTCATGCAGAATATACATAGATCAATTTTTGAAACAAATGTGCTAATGATTTTGCTTTATTTAAAGTAAAAACATTTGATCTTGAGCCTGAACAATTTCAAACTCAATCATAAAATAAAATAAAACAAAATAAAATAATATATATAAATAAAATAAAAATATAAATGAAATAAAATAAAATGAAAGAAATTAAAATAACGTAACCTAACGTATAATTTTAACATGAAATATAAAATTAATATTACAAACACTAAAACTAATTTAAATTAAAATAAGATTAATTAAATAAGATAAAGCAAAATACAATAAAATAAATTGTAGTAAATATTAAAATTAAAATATATAAAATATATCAAATTTAAATAAATTATTTATATATATAAAAGCGAAAGTATGTATGTTTGTTTGTTTCCAATGGCTTAGCCGATCATCCTGCAAATTTTACAGAGTCTTGGTGTGTATCAAGATGGAACTATAGGATATAAATTTCTTGATATTTTTATGGCACCTCCCATACAAAGTAATTATTCAGAGACAGCTTTGCTATGTCTGAGGTCATCCATTATTAATATGGGTATTCAGACAAAGATGGGTGGAATCGGACCAATAGCCGTGGCACCCCAAATAAATATAAAACCCACGGTCATATTAAAAGCCATATATCTGAAGTACTATAATAGTGAGGGACTTTGAACCTGGTGTGAGCCCATATGTTTTCATGTGATTAGTCATGAAAAAATGGGGCGTGATCGGTGTAGTGGGCGTAGCACCGCCCATACTAAGTAAATGTATAATATTATATAACTGGAGTACTATAAAATGGAAAGCCTTGACATTTTGTAAGAGTCCATCAGATGGTAATGTGAGGAGTACGACAGAAAATGTTCGGGATAGGATTAGTGGGCGTCACACCTCCTATACAAAAAAGTAATATGAAAGCGACAGTCTTCAAACTTTTGACAAGTAATTATCAGAGTGAGTACTCATGGAAAATATGGACAGAGTTGCCAAATTTAAAAATCGCCAAAACCGAAAATCGTGAGAAAAAAACATCGCAAATAACAAAAATTAAAAAAAAAGATTTGTTAAATCCAATATCGCCAAAACAGAAACCGCTTAAATACAAAAATGCCAAATGATATTCTAAATTCAAGCCCAATAGTTAAGTGCTGCCTGATTTAATTTGGAAAATCCATGTTTTTCTCATGGGCAAGTTTATGATTGCGAACGCCGTAAAATTTTATAATTTTTGCACCGAATGAAAAAAAAAAATAATAAAATAAAATAAAATGTTTTAATTGTACAATACAAACTTTGTAGGAAAAATTGATTTTGAAAATATACATGTCAATAAGTATCGATAAGTCGTAGCGGAGCATGACAGGGCATACTAGTTATTTATAAAACGAATTTATTTTTTGGTATTTAAATTTTTTAATCCATAATAATTTCTTCAAAATTTACCATATAAATAAGTCAAGTAATTATTCATTCGAACAAGATCGGCTAATCAAACGATTATATTCGAGTAGATATCAGACCTTAAGACGATCGTTATTAAATTTTGAATATCGGGATCAAATTTGGTACACTAGTGTACTATGACTGCATAATTTTTGGATTGCATAATTTTGCTCGTATAATTATTGCATCCGATTTGAACTCTAACGTATCTTCTGATAACAAAAACACGACAATCTGATTGTCTGACAATAATTTTTGACTCCTACGATCAAAATTGGCGATTTTGTTAGAAAATTTTTAAGGTATGATATTTTTAAATGTATTAGATGCGAAAACACTTTTTTGTTCAATTATTGATTTCCTGAGCTAACATGACCTGATTACTTGAATTAATTTCTTTTAAACAGTATTTTTGTAGTTTCTCTTACTCTTTCAATATTCATACATCAACAGTCCTATAGGTACTTTTTATAGACAATGGCTCTTTTGTTTTTCCTTTAAAAATACACAATTAGCTTAATCGCAACGTCCGTTGACATTTCAGGTGAACTGAAAATTTTCTTTATAAAAAATCACTTTACATCATTTCTCAATCCATGATCAAATGAACGCTCATATTTGCTTTTTAATATTAAAAATGATCTTCATCTATAACTAAAAATATAATAATAATTTTCCACGAAAAAAGGTTTCCTTTTTTTGTATTTTCTCTAATAAAAATTTTCCCCAAAATATATTTGTGTTATTAATCACTACTGGAAAGTATAAATTTTCTTTTTCAAACCGGAAGTACTCGTATACACACTGTATATTTTCATGTGATTTACCCAACCAACACACATCGTGCTGCAGAAGCAGATAGATCATCAATAACAAAATAATTTCTTTAAGAATTAATTAACCTGAGGTGTTGTTAGATCAACCTGTACAGTAAATAATCAAACTACAATCAAGTTACAATAAGATCATCAACAAAAAACAAATATTTACGAAATTGTAAAAAAAACTATACACAAATGATCGTGATTTGATAAACACACACACTTATCAGTGTACTTGGTGGAAGAAATACTAGAAGAAGAGGAAGAAAAAGAAGAAACTGTGGAAGCTTCACACCTTTGGAAAAGCATTACGTATATCAATTAAAATAAGCATGGGTGGTAGTATTTGTAGCATTTCAAAATTTCTATACGAAGGTCCTTAAAAAAGTGTTAATTTAGTACTAAATATTTATTAAGCACGAATTCAGAAATAAATATAAGGAATTCAAGAATTATTTATTTAATAATAGCTGAACTCAGTGCTATTTTTCTGCCGGAATGCACTGGAACGACGTTCCGAAAGCTCTTTTCAGAAAATAGATAAACCAGAACGGTGTTCCGGGACTTATTTTTCTATTTTAAATATACTAAAAGTTAAAAAAATTACCGATAACATTTTTTTTTTTAAATAATCACTTTCAAGAATTATAAAGTTAAAAATCATTGCAAAGTCCTAAAAAATAATTCAATCGAGTATGCGGTTGTTTATATATGTTTAATGATCTCAGTTAATTTGAATTTTATTTGATAATTCTCTTTTAAATTCCTGATGGACAACATGAACAAAGTTTTTTTTTTCAAATTCAAACAAAGGACCGTAGACAGCAGAAGACAAACCGGAACATATTCAAACTGAAACAGTGAACGTAACACTTTATTCTCATTGTGACACAACGTTACCTTCTCCGTCTACTTCTACATGCAATGACTGGCCAGGTTGTTGGACTTTGGAGCAAAAGAATGACTTTACCAAGAAATATGATTGGCTTACTATTGAATGTAAGAAACTCGACTATATAATTGCATAATTGAGAAAAAATCTAGTATGAGAATTAATAATGAGTGGGTTAACAATGAAGTAACCAGTAACGGTGAAAACGAACTCAAGAATTACAATCTTTGAGGAAAAAATTTTTTGAGCACAAGGAAAGCGCCGGTCACAAAGCTGCATTCAAGTTAGTTACGGAGGCCGAAAAAGAAGCTCTTCCAAATATTCTCCTTGGTTCTTGAAAAGGAAAAAATCTCTCGTGTTTTTCGGGCTGCATACAAAGAAAATCAATCTTTTCATAATTTTGAAATGGAAATACATTTACAAGAACTTAACGGTATAAATATGGACAGAATTTTGCATTCCGCAAATGCTTGCACAAATATTATCACTCATATCAGCACCGAAATGAGAATATCTTTAGTGGCCAAAATAATTAGTTCAATGAGTAAAATATTAATAATTCCCGACGAGTCTACAAGTCTAAGCAAAAAATCACCATTAATAATTTACGTTGGAGTGTGCCTTGCTAACCATGGAATGAGTTCTCCTGTTAGTCTTTATTTAGATTTGATATAACTCCAAAGTACTACCGCAAATTTAATACTCCAGGCTTTACTAGAATGTTTACAATCATATGGAATACCGAAATATATTAAGATCATACTTGCTGAGTGTCATGCGATGGTGCAGCAGTAATGCTAGGACAAAAGAGTGGAGTCTGTAAATTATTAAGAGATGAATTTCCGTCAATCATTATCTGGCACTGTGTCAATCATAGGCTGGTGTTAGCAGTGGCGATACTTTGAAAGCTTTATCAGGAATACACAGGTTTAAGTCATTTATTGATAAACTATACGTTATCTATCATGCATCTCCGGTGAATAGCAGGGAATTACATGAATGTGCAAAATTGTTAGAAATTCAACTTCTGAAAATTGGTAGAGTTTTGAGGACTCGATGGGTGGCATCAAGTTTTCGCTCCGTTTTTTCTGTTGTGTGAGAAAATTTTTCTGCATTGGTTCGAACTTTACAGAAGCAGAAAATAATCCTACAAGAGATAAGAAAGATTGGTGCATGTACCAGGGCATGTAAAGAAAGATTACATCAATCGAATTTATTTTGGATTTAGGATTGGATTCAGGAATTGTCTGAATTAAGTCTGGAGCTGCAACATCGAAATATTGAACTTTACCAGGCAGATGTTAAGATTAAGTCGCTAGTTCAAATTTTCGAAAAAAGGGGATTGGGGGGATTGAGCTACACAAAAATAATAAGAAAAATTAATCTGCTATCGATCTAAATACATTTTATGGTGAAATGGAAAGATACGACTTCTAAGTAATGATGACATTAAATTTATTAATGGGACTTGTATTTTATATCCGAATAATTGGCCAGAAAATGTACCGCTCATATTTGGAGAAGAGGAAATACGAAATTTGCCGCAATGACTGCAAATAAATTAAAGAGAATCAGGCCGTGGATTTAGAGACTATTTAAGTCATAAAATTTTACCGAATAATTTAATGTTATTGAAAAATGCGCTGGATACGATACCGATTCCTTCAAGTGAATGCGAGCGTGACTTTTCTCAAATGAATCTCATTCTCACAGCTGGACGAGCATCCCTTCTCACAAAGAGTGTTTAATCGCTTCTTTTTTTGTGTATTGTTGGACAACCGCTTCGTCACTTTCACCCTACTAAATATGTTGAATCATGGTTCGTCAAACGACATTCTGCTCTCAGCACTCAGAGTAAGGAGCGAAGAAGTGATGCTTAACATAAAGCAAATATCGCACCTGTACCTCTAAAGTGAGTCAACTCAAAATTTACAAATATTCAGTAGACGGGTTTTTTTTAATATTTACTATAAAATTTAAAAACAGTTGTTTCATTGTAAAGAATTGCGAATAATAAGTATACAACAGTAGTTGTTTTGGTGATTTTTTCAGTGATCAGCAAAAATAACAATTCTTTTGGGTGGAACTCAAAATATGTCTTTTTAGTGGATTCTAAAGAAGCTACTCTTATAACACAACGTGGGTTACAACTGTATTTTTTTTTACGAAAGACTAGAAAAACCGATGTAAGATTTTTGCAGTGGATAGATATGACCACTGTGTATCGTTTTCTTGCAAAAAGTGAAAAATGGAAAATTTTTAAGTGATTAAAGTGACCAGAGGTACAGGTGCGATATGCAGTATCGCTGTTTAATATTTTTGACAAAATCGTCATTTGATTGATAAAAGTTGTTAAAATATTTTATGCCGTGAGCGCCAATAGAAAGTAAACGCCTAAGTTACTCATATTAAAAGTTTTATTAAAATTAAGTTATTAACACAAAATCTAAAATAAATATAAGGAATTCAAGAATTATATAACAATAGCTGAACTAAATAAAAACAATTTAGAAATAAATGCACCTCATTTAGAAAATGACAAAATTTTATGCATGAAAAAAAAGTAAACAGCAAAGAAAAGGCAACAGAACTTCAATACAAATAGTAAACTTTTTAAATTTTTTTAATATTTGGATTATTTTTATTTGGCCTTCAGCCTCGTATGGTCTTTTAGGCATCGACCCGACAAGTTTGTTTTTTTTTTGTTATATAGGGGAAGTTTATGCTCCATTCTTCCTTTTAAGCCATCTTTAAGTTTGCTTGCTTTAAATAGCCCTTCGAATTATTTTTCTGTCAAGATTTTCTCACAGTTGTTCGGTGGGGTTAAGGTCCGGGGACTGCGACGGATGATCAAGTGTCTTAGGAGTTCAGTACAGTAGCCACTCTTTCACAATTTTAGATGTATGGTTTAGATCGTTGTCCTGTTGGAAGATCCAGTTTCCAGCCATGCCTTTTTACTGACGCTAGGGCCAACATTGTCCTTCAATATACATTAGTAATCCCTTTTGCAAGCACCTGTTTCCGCCATATAGCCCCGAACCATAATTGAACCTCCACCATGTTTGACTGAGTTGGTAATACATTTTTCTTTGAAGGTTTCATTCTTAGCACGCCATATTTGTGAAGGCCTTTTCGCGCCGACAATTTCG
This sequence comes from Cordilura impudica, assembly GCA_963682025.1. Taxonomy (NCBI): domain Eukaryota; kingdom Metazoa; phylum Arthropoda; class Insecta; order Diptera; family Scathophagidae; genus Cordilura; species Cordilura impudica. The sequence goes on from OY821517.1 coordinate 347,947,918, forward strand.
GATTTTGCTCTTATCTGTATACAATATGTTTTCCCAAAAAAAGGGAGCCTCATTTTTGTACTTTTTATCGAAATTCATTAGCTTGCTCTGATTCATCTTGGATATGTATGGTTTCTTGCATGGTATCCTTCCATGTAGGCCATTTTTGTGAAGCAATCTCCTTACTGTACTCGAATTTACTGGTTTGCACTTTAGGTTGGATATGTCTGTTCTTCTCTTACTACAGCTCTAACTTCGGTACCACTAAGTCGCTTTGGGCGTCCAGATCTCGGTAAATCTTCAACCTGATAGTGTTAAATTAATTAACTATTTTTTTATTGTGCAGCGGATCTTATCCAAAATTTCGCCAATTTCTCGCAAGGATTTACTTTTTTTCTTTTAAAGCTAAAATAATTTTCCGAGTATCAGATGATGTTTGCCTTCCTATAGTGAGATTACTTTCCTTTACATCTTTTCAGTTATTATTAATTAGAACAAATTAACTAAAAATTTATTTTTAGTTAAATAAAATGTGATCAGTACAAATTTGTCACAAAGTTAGGATTCTTCCCAAGAAATAAAAAAAGCGTAAGTAAATGCTACCACTGTTTACTTTTTTTACGCGTAAAATCTGATGCACTTTCACTTTCGAGAGATTTGTGCAATGTTCCCCATTGATTTGATTTCATGTAGGGGGCTAAATTTCTATTTCGCAATTCAATCATAAAGATAGCCTAACATGTGAACCGTAAGATAAAATCGGTGTCACTTATGATTGTATTGGTGAAAAAAATATGATATGTAATAACCTGTTTGAAAATTAAAAATAAAAAATGAAAAATGAAAAATAAAAGACGAAAAATGAACAATAAAAAATGGAAAATAAGAAATGAAAAATGAAAAATAAAATATGAAATACGGAAAATAAAAAATGAAAAATGGAAAATGAAAAACGAAAAATAAAAAACAAGTAAGAAAATTATAGTCAGTCTAGACCGACTATAAGATAACCTATACCATGCGTTTAGAGACCCTATCTCTCAGGCCCAACTAATTGGACAAAGAAAATAAGCATAAACCAAATTTGAGTGGGATTTTTATTAATTTTTTTGGCTGCAGATATGAAAAAGTTCATATCGGATGCTATATCTATATGGGGACTTGGCCCAAAAATGGACCGATCCTGACCATATTTGGTAAAGTCTCTTGTATTTTGCAAAAATATATACAAACAAAATTTGAAAAGAATCCGTCCAATATTTTTGTTTTTTGATAGATTTAAGTGAAGATCGGGAAGCAGCTCTAAATGAGGCCTATGACTAAGAGTTGTTCCATAGGTATCATTTTTGGACTACTGATTAGTGGATATAATAAACACATGCAAGCCCAATTTGACTAAGATTTATATGATAATTTGGATCTTATGGCAATTTATGTCGATTTCAGAGGGGTCATTTGTATGGGGGCTAGGTCTGAAAATGGACCGATTCTAACCAATTTCAATAGCGTTCATCCTATGGCCGATAAAAGCTTATATACCAAATTTCATCGAAATATTTTCGTATTTGCGACCTGAAGTTTGATTACAAGCTTTACATGGACACACAGACGGACGGACGGACGGACATCGTTAAATCGAATCAGATAGTGATTCTGGTTCGATCGGTATAATAAAAGATGGGTCTAGGTCAAATATTTTTGGTAGTTACAAACAGCAGCACAAAGTCATTATACCCAAACCACATGGTGGTATAGGGTATAATAAAAACTGAAAAATAAAAAATTAAAAATGAAAAAGAAAATATGAAAAATAAAAAATGAAAAAAGAAAAATAAAAATGAAAAATGAAAAATAAACCAGTAAGAGTGTTAAATTCAGCTGGGCCGAATCTTTGATACCCTCCACCTTTTTTTCATTTCCAATTTTCATTTTTAGTTTATCATTTTCCATTTTCCATTTCTCACTTTTCAATTTTCATCTTTCGTTTTTCATTTTTAATTTCTCATTTTCCATTTTTCATTTTCAATTTTCAATTTTCCACCTCTCATTTTTCATTTTCCATTTTCCATTTCCCATTTCCCATTTTTCATTTTTCATTTTCCATTTTTTATTTTTCATTTTCCATTTTCCATTTTTAATTTTTCATTTTCCATTTTTCATTTATCATTTTCCATTTTTCATTTTTATATTTTCATTTTTCATTTTCCATTTTTCATTTTCCATATTCCACTTTCCATTTTTCGTTTTTAATTTTTCATTTTCCATTTGCCATTTTTAATTTTAAGTTTTTCATTTTCCATTTTTCATTTTTCATTTTCCATTTTTCATTCTTCATTTTCCATTTTTCATTTTTCACTTTCCATTTTCCATTTTCCATTTTTCAATTTTAATTTTTCATTTTTAGTTTTCCGTTTTCCATTTTGAAATTTTCGATTTCCGTTTTCCTTTTTCCATTTTCCACTTTTCATTTTCCATTTTTCAATTTTAATTTTTCATTTTACATTTTTCATTTTTCATTTTTCATTTTCCATATTCCATTTTCCATTTTTCATTTTCCATTTTCCATTTTCCATTTTTCATTTATAATATTACATTTCCCATTTTTCATTTTTCAATTTTCATTTTCCATTTTTAATTTTTCATTTTTAATTTCTCATTTTCATTTTCCACTTTTCATTTTCAATTTTTCATTTTTTAATTTCATTTTCATTTTTCATTTTTATTTTTCATTTTCCATTTTTCATTTTCCATTTTTCATTTTTAATTTTCATTTTCCAGTTTTCATTTTCCATTTTTAATTTTTCATTTTTCATTTGCCATTTTCCATTTTCCATTTTCCATTTTTCATTTTTCATTTTTCACTTTCCATTTTCCACTTTTCATATTTCATTTTCCATTTTCCATTTTTCATTTTTCATTTTCCATTTTTTATTTTTATTAATTTTAAATTTTTAATATTTAATTTTAATGATAAATGTGGTAAAACTTGCTTAGGCCACGTGCAGTATTTACATACACACAATTTTAATGACTTCAACAATACGAAGAATTACAACATATACAACATATCTCAAGAAAAACAACAAACACACTGAAAAATTTTATTTTTTCAAGAGTTTTTTCAAAGTTTTATTCATAGCTCGTGAACCCTTTGACCGATTTTGACGATTTTAAATAGTAACTCCTTTGGGATGTTAGTAAACGATTTTATACAAAAACGAACGGTCTAGCTTAGATATTGACGGCGTGATCGTGATTTCCACAGACACACGGACAGACGGTCATCAGTAAATCAACTTCCCTTGTTATAAGGATCAAGAGAATATATTTTTTTGTGGTCTCAGGAATTTATTTTGATGCGTTACAAATGGAATGACAAACCTATATATACCCTCTGCCACTGAGGTGTGGAGGGTATAAAAATAAAAAATGAAAAATATAAAATGAAAAATGAAAAATAAAAAATGAAAAATGAAAAAAGAAAAAAGAAAAATAAAAATTAAAACCAAAAACGAAAAATAAAAAAAAAAAAACGAAAAATAAAAAATAAAAAATTAAAAACGAAAAATAAAAAACGAGAAATTGCAAATTAACCTGTTAAAATAATAAATATTTTTATATTAGCAGAGCCCCTGCAGTTGATTGCTATAAGTGATACATAGATGGCGCTTTCTGTTTGATTTTAATAAAGTGCCCTTGTGATCGGTCTCACATGATTTTTTATCGTAAGTCAACAATAACTTTGTAATAAGACAACTTTAAAGATTACTTTTTTTTGACGCTCTGAGTATATATTTTCTTAAATTTTGAGACACAAAAAGATTAAAACATTGAGCGATAATAAATTAAGCTGTTACTACCTGCAATATGCCTTAAAAAAATTAACCAACAACCCTCGTTATCATTGTACTTTACACCAAATCAGAGACGGAAAGTTCAGTACTTAAGAAAATAAAAATAAAAAATTATAAAATCCAATATGAAAGAGGTATAGAATTCTAAAGCCAGTATTTGAGAAAAAAATCTGAGTTATTAAGTTTTTCATAAAATAAATAAACAAAACAAAAACATTAAATAAATTTGCAGGGAAAAAAATTCTGTTTCGGCAACCGTCGAATAATCGAATTTTATTTACCAGTACATTTCAAAAAGTCAAATAACCAACCCTGCACCACAGCGTGTGTAATATTTTTGTTTATTTATGACTTTTCTAGTTGCGGTATGTATAATTATAAATTTATGGACAGTGCTAAATAGTTTCGATTCTAAATTTATAAACAACATTGTCTTTATTAAGACTTGAGAAAAAAAAAAATGTGCAAAATTACTATTAACGACTTATTACTCGTACATATATCCGCTGCTTTCGACATTAGAATATGTACTGTACGAGGTTTTATTAGATTTAATAGCAAATTGAGTCTTTTTCGACATTTAATTTTTAAATTGTTATAAGGTGGAGAGACTTAATACTGAAATGTCAATTGTGTATTGATTTAAAATGTCTTCACGTTATTCTCTATATATATAGTACATATAGTAGTAAATATCAAAAGTTAATTAATAATTTAACTGTTACCAGCATCAAGTGGGCCCCTTATTACCCCCCTTCATTACATTGATATCGTATTTGCTACATGACTATATAAATTTTTCTGTCGAGTATGCATTTTAAAGTTCATTAGATCATTTTGTTTATTATTTTAAATTCTTGAACCTATTAATTAAAAAAAAAAATAATTGTTATCTTTATGTTTTTTTAACTTCTATAAAACATAATTTCTATGATGTCGTCCATAAATTAGTGACTTTGAATTATGACACTGTAATTACAACCATTTTACATTGTATACATTTGTTCCATTGCATGTAAAATTGCGATTGCATAACTTAATTATAACAAGTGAGATAGTTACATTCGGTCTAGGTCGACTATGAGATAGTCTATACTATGGATTTAAAGAAAGGGTCGCCATTTTAAAAAATGATCACACCAAATCATACTTGCAGAGTTTAATATTGAAAACAAATCTATATATCTGTGGTCACAAGCATTAACCGCCTAAGTCGAAAATCATGCTTTCGAGAAAAATAACTTTTTATATAAATGTATTGGGTCTTCATTACGACTTAGGTCAATATGTTTTTATAGATATCTTCTTAAAAGAAATTGTTAGAGAAATGGGGATTTCACGTATATATAAAGTTTTGTTAGCAGAATATGATAGCATAAATAACTCACATCGTTCTTAAGTCGCCTTAGGCGGTTATCGCTTGTAACCACAGATATATTAAAGCGAAAGTATTTATGTTTGTTTGTTTCTAATTTTTATAGTTTTACTGTGTATCTAGAAGGAACTATAGACTATAAATTTTTCTGATATTTTTAATGGGCGTGTCACCTCCCATACAAAATGATTGTTTAATATCATATATATTGAGTACTATGACAAGGAGAGCTTTGCAAATTTGTGTGAGGTCACTTATTATTAATGTTAGTAGCCATGTCGAAAATGGACGGGATTCGATAAGTGGGCGTGGCACATCTCATACCACGTAATTATTCAATATCCTATACATATGTCCTATACATTTTGCAAATTTGGCTGAGGTCATCTAATATTAATGTGAGTAGTCGGACAAAAATGGGCGGAATCGGACCAATGAGCGTGGCAGCCACATACAAAGTAAATATGAAATGTCATATATCATGCGTACAGTAATAGTGAGAGTCTTGGTACTTTGCGTGAGCCCGTAAGTTATTCATGTGATTAGTCGAACAACAAATGCGCATGATCGGAGCAGTGGGCGTGGCACCACCCATACAAAGTAAATATATAATATCATATAACTGCAGTAGTGATGTACGAGTCTATCAGATAGTAATGTGAGTAGTCAGATAAAAAATGGGCAGGATAGGATTAGTGGGCGTGGCACCTCCTGTACAAAATATATGAAGTAATATGAAAACGACAGTCTTGAAACTTTTTGACAAGTATATTAATTAGGAATGTGAGTAGTCGTGGAAAATATGGGAAAATGTGTATTGGCAACCAAAAGAAGAGGACAGTTTGACAGTTTAGGGTCAGTAAAAATGGAGCATTACAATTACATAGCAATTTCATTGTTGACCAATATTTCAAATTTAATGAAATTTAATTTTCGAAAATTTCGTACAAATATTGGAAAAATTAAGACAGACTGTATGGTGAACACACTGTTCGTCCAAAAACAACTCGTTTAAATATCAATATCGAAGCAGGCATATAATGGCAAAAAAGGTTTTGTGAAGAGTTAAAAACCAGATTAATAGATGATTTTCCGCAATCTAAAAAATTATCAAGAAATATCGTGAAAGAGATACGGTGACAACTCAACTTTTAGGGGGCAGGCCCCGTAAAACGAGTCAAAGACAGAATAATTTAAAAGCAAACGGAGTTTAAAAATATCAAAAAAAAAAAATGCTACCTAAAGAGGTCATTAACAATCTGAAACTAAAAATATGTACTCGAAATGGTTCCCGACGAGCAATTGAGGCTGATCTTGGTTGTTATCGTCCTGCGAAGGATCCACTGAGAAAAATTGTCCAGATCGCATAAATTTTGCTAAAGAACACATGAACTGGTCAAGACAGAATTGAAATACTGTTGTCTTTTTTGCAGATGAGTCCGAGTTCAATTTAAGAGGTGATGATGGAAGAAGATCAAAGGGAAAAAGACTAGACCCAAAATATAAAAATATTATTGTTACGAGGGCGGTTCGAAAACTTCTTAGCCTAGCAATGAAAGAGAATAGTTAGGTTTTCAAAAATATTTTTATTTTTCCATATAATCTCCTGAAACTTCAATACACTTAATCCAACGCTTATCTGGCAATTCTATCCCTTGATTAAAATAGTTTTCCTCAAGGTCTTCAAAATAGTGGTTTACAGCTGTAATTGCATCTTTATTTGAGGTAAAACGCTTGCCAGCAAGGTAGTTTTTTAGATTTGGGAACAGTTAAAAGTCACTGGGAGCTAAATCAGGAGAATAAGGTGGGTGGTCAAGCAACTCGTACTTTAATTCGTTGATTTTACCCATTGTTAAAACACTATTGTGCGCGCTGGTGCGTTGTCTTGGTGAAAAATTATATATTTTTTTTTTTGTAAGCAAGGACGTTTTTCTCGAAGTTTTACATTTAGTTGATCCAAAAGGTTGCAATAGTAATCTGAATTTATTGTTTTACCCTTTTGCAGATAGTCGATCAATAAAATACCTTTAAAGTCCCAAAAAACCGTTTCCATAACCTTACCAGCGGATTGCATTGTTTTTGCCTTCTTTGGGGCTCTTCCTCCAGCTACAGTCCATTGTTTGGATTGTTCTTTTATCTCTGGAATATAGTGGTGGATCCATGTCTCATCAACAGTTATGAAACGATGCTTAAAATCCTTTCCAATTTTCTTAAAACGATCCAAACAAGCTTGAGAAATTTTCATTCTAATACGTTTTTGGTCGACTGTTAACAAATGCGGCACCCATCTTGCAGAAAGCTTTTCATCTGTAGTTCTTTATGCAAAATTAAATGGACTCGATCATTTGAGATGCCCATGATATTAGCTATTTCACGCACTTTTATTCGTCGATCATCTAATAACATATCATGCACTTTGGCTACGATTTCTGTTGCTGTTGCTGTTTTTGGACGTCCACTACGTGGTTCATCTTCAATGCTTGTACGACCACGTTTAAATTCAGCAACCCAATTTTTATACCCTATACCACTATGTGGTTTGGGTATAATGACTTTGTGCTGCTGTTTGTAACTACCAAAAATATTTGACCTAGACCCATCTTTAATTATACCGATCGAATCAGAATCACTATCTGATTCGATTTAACGATGTCCGTCCGTCCGTCCGTCCGTCTGTGTGTCCGTCCGTCCGTCTGTGTGTCCATGTAAAGCTTGTAATCAAACTACAGGTCGCAAATATGAATATATTTTGATGAAATTTGGTATATAAGCTTTCATCAGCCATAGGATGAACGCTATTGAAATTGATGAGAATCGGTCCATGTTCAGACCTAGCCCCCATACAAATTACCCCTATGAAATCGACATAAATTGCCATAAGATCCAAATTGTCATATAGGTCTTACTCAAATTGGGTTTGTATGCGTTCATTACATCCATTAATGAGTAGTCCAAAAATGATCCCTTTGACCCCATATAGAGCTGCTTCCCGATCTTCACTTAAATCTATTAAAAAACTAAAATATTGCACTGATTCTTCTCAAATTTTGTTTGTATATATTTTTGCAAAATACAAGAGGCTTTACCAAACATGATCAGGATCGGCCAATTTTTGGACCTAGCCCCTATATAGATATAGCATCCGATATAAACTTTTTCATATCTGCAGCCAAAAAAATTAATAAAAATCCCACTAAAATTTGGTTTTTGCTTATTTTCTATGTCCAGTTAGTTGGGCCTAAGAGATAGGGTTTCTAAACGCATGGTATAGGGTATCGTATAGTCGGTCTAAACCGACTATAATTTTCTTACTTTTTACTATTGCATATGAAGGAGCACTTTACACCTTACATATTCACCATAACATTATAAATTTCTTGTCCCGATAAACCTTTTTTATGTAAATATTTAATGACACCACGAATTTCTAATTTTTCCATTGTAAAAAAATCGCGGATGCGTCTTTTTTTAACACCTGTTTCTATATGAAGGAGTTGCCAGATCGAAACGAAATTTAACATGTGCTCATAGCAGAGATGGAACTTCCCGAAACGCTTAACCATTTTCTGTTTATACCTCGCTTTTTGTGCTAGGCTAAGCACTTTCCGAACCGCCTCCTTAAGTTTGGCGGTGGTAATATTATGGTATGGGATTGCCTTTAGGACAAAGGAATGTGGGGTAATTCATGTGGAAAAAGATACTATAACTGGAATTGGATACAGACAAATTCAAAATAACGAAATGTATCCATACGGAAGGAAAATATGCCCCTGGTCTGCAAGTTCCAACACACATCTCCAAAGTTGTAATCGAATGGCAGTTAATAATTGTAAATCCAAAAATACGAATACGAAATTTTGGACATAAACCATTAATATTGAAAAATAATTTTGGACATAAACCATATTTAAAATAAAATAAAAAGAGTTGAATTGTGAATTGGCTACCTTTAGGGTATGAACAAATAAAATTTCCTAGAATTAGCTCCCGAATTTCGAGGGCTGATGTCTTCTAGTAAAAATTAATACTTTTAAGTTTTGTTATTTTTTCTAAAGTCAAGCTTTTTCACTTTTGTTTAGTGTTTCAAATATTTTATTTACATTTGTTATATATAGTGCAATAAGTCCAGATATTATTTGTTTTTTTTTTTATTATTATTAGTTGTATGACTTAAAATGGGCCCAAATTGTTAATTTTTTAATAAATATCTGGGTCTTATATTAAACTGGGGGTTCGTGTGCATCGATATTCAGAAACTTGACTACCTATCGCTATTGAACCGACCAAAGTTTATAAGTTAACCCAATTAAATCCAAGTATTTATAAATATTTCCATTTGCAATCTATAAATTGCGTAAAAAGTTTATATGATTACAAAGCGAATCTGGCTCGAACAATAACAACATGACCACCAAATGGTGTAGGGCACAAAAACATTAATTGTGTCTAATGGTTTTTATTCAACTATTATATTTGTTTAAAAAAAATATTTTCTTGATGTTAAAGTTAATTCATTTATAAATAAGAGTTCAAAAATGTTAATAATATAAAGACAAAAGGCGCTGTAATAAGAATCGTTGTTTTTTACTTAAAAAGAACTGGAATGTTTAAGTAAACAAAATAGTTTTTTTTACAGCATCTTTGTTTTATTTGGATATCTCGAGTTGATTGGAACTAGAAAGTTAATAACTTTTTATAATATTTAATTATTGAATCAAGAAAATTATATTCGTAATCCCTGTTCTCTGTAAAATTAATACTTATTTGAAATAGTTATTTAAGCTATTCCACAATTCCTTTTATTTTTTGCATTTTTCCCTCATACAAAAAACTAATTTCATGAATTTCACTGTTATCAAACGTTGTACTCAATAAACAACATCTTATCTAATTCTTTTTTTTTTTTTCTTAAAAATTTCCAAAACTCAAAACAAACTTAGTTCAAAGGAAAAAAAATCTAACCCAGGAAATAATCAACAGTAATTCTGCAACTGTTTATTATTGTACGATTACGAGTATTGTGTAAAATACACACGCCCAAACCCAAACTCAAACCATATTGGACACAACACTAGAGAAATGATTTTTATCATACACAAGTCTACTGCCTAAACCTCTTCATTGTAGACGCTTATCTCTATTTAAGCGACACTATAAACAATAAAGCAAATAATAAGCCTTATCGGTGCAAAGAATGGCCATACTGGTAACAAAAGCAACAACAACTACACATCAACTGACTGTTAGACGGGTACTAAACGAAAATTGAATAACTGAAAAAAAAATGGCAATAACAAAAAATTTACCCAAACACAATAAGAGAAAAGAGAGTTCAAAAAAGAGAAAGAGAAATGATCACATAATAAAATGCTTCAAACAATTATATGATTTCAATAAAAAGCAGGAATAGTAGACATAATATAATACGCTACAGGGTTATTTAATGTTAAGAAATTCATAAAGCTGTTAGGCAGTGATGCCAACTTAGCACTTTTTGCTCTAGATTTAACACCTTTTAATAAAGCGCATTTTTTTATTTAGCACCGTTTTATAAATATAAGGAAGTAAATGACACCTTTTCATTTGAAAACAAGTAAGAAAATTATAGTCGGTCTAGACCGTGCGTTTGGAGACCCTATCTTTAAGGTCCAACAATTAGATATAGAAAATAAGCATAAACCAAATTTGAGTGGCATTGTTATTAATTTTTTCTTTTTTGCTTTCGGATATTGGCTCATATCGGGTGCTATATTTATATGAGGATTTGGTCGAAAAACGGATCAAAATATTGTCAGGCTATATTTAGTAAGGTCACCTATTTTTTGCAAAAACATATACAAACCAAATTTGAGAAAAATTTGTGCAATATTTTTGTTATTTGATAGATTTAAGTGAAAATCGGGAATCAGCTTCATATGGGGGCTATGACTATAGGATTTATTTTTGGACTACTGATAAATGGATGTAATAAACATACACAAACCCAATTTAACCAAGATCTATATGATAATTTGGATATTATGGCAATTTAAGCCGATCTCATACGGGCCATTTGTATGGGGACTAGGTCTGGACATGAACCGATTTTCACCAAATTTAATAGCGTTCATCTTATGGCCGATAGAAGCTTAGAACTAATGCCGTTTTCTTTTGGGACAAAAAATGTCGCATTTTATATACACTTTTTTTGAAAAGTGTATTTTTTTGTTTATTCTGAATTAAGGGCTCCTTATCATTCACATTAATCGAAAAGTCTCAAAGTGCTGTGTTCATAAAATGCAAAGAATTTTGATTATTATCCTCTTTGAAGTCATAGGGTGAAAATATCCCCAAAATGGGAGCAATGGGTAAATATTCTCGCAATACGACCTGAAAGTCAATGGCTGCAATTTTTTGCGATTTATGAGGGATCGACTTTGTGACCTTTCTATTGATGTATAAGATAAGGTTGCTTTTAATTCAGAATATATAAAAATATATACTTTTCGAAAATATATATTTTTGTCAGAAAAGAAAACGGCATAAATTTCATCAAAAAATATTCATATTTGCAACCTGTAGTTTACATGGTTTAAATCGACTCAGAAAGTGATTCTGAGTTAATCGATAAAATAAAAATGGGTCTAATTATCGCCTTTTACCACTTTTACTTTTCATTCCAATTTAAGGCCTTTTAACGCTTTTGGGGTACTGTTTGGCACATTTTGCGTGGGAAAAGTTGGCATCACTACTGCTAGGACTACTAGTCGCGACTGTACTACCATAAACAATGAGTTTACTAATTATAAATTAAATATACTGTGCCCAATTAAAAGAAAACTTGTGAAGGGTCTGTGCCAAATTTCATGCTAATATATTGATTGGTTCAAAAGAGAATAGGATTGTTTTATACCCTATACCACTATATGTCAGGATATAATGAGTTAGTGCTGTGATGTTTGTAGACCCATGCTTTATTATACCAATCGATTCAGAATAACTTTCTACATATATTTTATTGAAATTTGGTATAAAAGCTTTCATTGACCATAGTACAAACGCTATTGAAATCGGTGAAAATCGGAGCATGTTTAGACCTATTAGTCCCCATACAAATGACCCCGAAGAGAGCGACCTAAATTGTCATAAGATCAAAATTATCATTATCGATTTCGGTCAAATTTGGTTTGTGTGTATTTAATAAATCCATTAATCTGTTGTCCAAAAATAAGCTCCGTAAATTAATTCTTAGTCATATATATATATATATATATATATATATATATATATGATCTCTTTTAACTCCTTCTGGAGCATAGGAAGCCATGACGATTCCGTAGCAGTATTTAGGAGATTTCAGAAGCATAGGTCGCTGGCCTTTACTTCCTAGTTTGGTGGTAGGGCTGCTACCTGCACATTAGAGTGGTTCTTGAAAAAATTAAAATGCGATTTTGGGTATATGCGGGGTTCAGTTTCTTACCTTTCCATATAAAACTAATAAATGTGAAGTGTGGGGGCAATCGGATAAAGAAATGTAGCGCCTGATATCGATTGCAAAAAAAATTTTTTTTAATTATTTAAAAAACATCATTACAATTAAAATAATTTATACATATATTTAATATCTACAGTTTTTGAGATTTTACTAAAAGTATTGCAACAAATAATTTACTTTTTTTAATAAGTGAAAAACATTTGGAAATATTTACATGTAGGTAAAAAAGATAGGGAAAAAACCTTTAAGAATTGAAAATTTCAAGTGTGTTTATGTGGGGAAAATATTACTTTTTTTTTAGATTTTACGAAAATTTAGTTCTATAGCTTAATTTTTCCGACAAGTTGTATGAATCAGGATCGGTTTTTATTTATCTATTCAAAGAGCTATAAAAACTCAAAATCGAATAAAAATTCGCCAAGAAATAGCAAATGCCCCAGACCACTTTTGTGTCAAAAGAAACTAGATCATGAAATTTGATAGAATTTTTTTTAACATTGAGAAATTGATTAAAGCCATAACTTTTTTTTTGTCTCTATACTTATAAGTAATCATATATGAAGTATTGTTTTATTACCACGTTGTTAACCTTTTGCGCATTGTGACCGAAAAAGGGGAATTTGTTTGATAAAATTTTGAAAACACCTTTTTCAAGTTTTAAAAAATTTTCTTAAACAAAATTTTAAAAAATGGATCTGGCACTTTAAGGCTTTGTTAAGTACATGTTACAGATTAACTGTGTTAATTTTGAAGTAAATACCCATGCCAGAATTTTTTTGACAAGGATTTTATTTTTGCGGATTTCGAGAAAAATGGGATTTTTGTAAAATATTCTGTAAATGTACTCTTTCTAAATACTTTGTATCAAAAATTCATCACTTTTCTTCTTTTAAATGTTATATTTCATCTTAATAGCCTAGGGTTTCGGAAAAAATAATATGACCCCATTAACCCTTTTGGAATTGGGGTCACATATGACCCCCAGCTAATAAAAGACAATTTATTCAAAAAATGCAAATATTTTGTAAGTGCTGTTGAATTTTTAGATGCGACGCTTAAAATATAATAACCAAATGTGTAGAACTTCCGTTCCTAAAATTTGGAATAAATCCGAGAACGTTAGCCCATTTTTTGCCAAGCCCAGCTTTGGATTTTAAGATATTTTTAAATAAAAAGTACCGAAAACGAGTTTTCTATTAAACTCGATGAAACCACTATTTAGAATTGAAGAAAAATAATTCGGTTAATTTTTATTTATTTAACCCTTCAGTGCTCCTGGGATCAAAATAATCCATTGTGATATAAAGTATATTATTTTTAAAAACCATATATATGTTTCCAAATAAAATATGAACATTTTTGAGCTATAACTCAACATTAATAAATTAAACTTGACTTTGTACAGGAAGGATGTTGAGCAAAAAAAAAATATAGTGAGCAAAAGCTACCGCTTTATACGTCACTTATTTTCGGATTTTTAGGAACAACATAACCCACATTTTTCATTAGAATTGTGGTCATAATAAGATAAATTAAATACTCTTAAAAACGGCTTCGGATATTTAAGTCACAAAAGGTGTGACAATCTCAAGTTAATCGTTTTTCTATTAAATTTTTGATGGCTGAGGCCATTGCTAGTCTTTTCGAAACAATTTTAAAACAGCAAAAGCAGGGATTTATGTTGTAAAATCGGGATACAAACTTTAGGCGGTGGGGACAATAAAACGTGAATAAACTTTAGAAGTCATCAAAATATTTGTCTCAGACATCTTATGCTATGTTCACACGGACAGCAAGATTCGCGGTTCGCTCTCTCATTCACGGTTCGCGCCCCATTCATGATTGAATCTACATGATTCGCCATACAAAGTTTTGAAAGCGAACCTACTTGGTTCATTTTGAACCTAGTTGTGAACCTAGAAAAAGTGAATGTCATCTCAATTTTGATAAAAAAAAATTATCGCTAGTTTATCTGCACTGGCAGTCAAAAATATATAAAAAAGAAAAAACAAAAAATTAATGTGTGCAATAAAATAAATAGAAACATTTAACAAATAAAAAGTATATATTTACATATATATTATTCAAATAAAAATTGAAAAAATTAAATAGTGAAACGTAAAGTGAAGAAGGATGTCTTAAAATATTTGTACAAAAAATATAAACGTCAGAATGAAACAAGAACACCCGTCTGAACCCCACGGTTCACAACCATGATTCAGAGAGCGAATCAAGTGGTTCATTTTGCCGTCTGAACATGCTATTACATCTAACTTAAGTTCAGTTTGAGTAATCTTACAAACTTTTGCTTATACTTATAATATTCTTCAAAGTGTAGCGTATGACACAACGATGTCTGTTATCGTAATTGAGGGTGTAGTAAGAGAAGAGAGTAAGACACGAGTATGAATGAGAAAGAGTAAATAAATGTTCAAAAAGTATCTCTCGGATATTGTTGTTTTGTATATCAATTCACACCAACACGAGCACTTAGCTTGAGTATGATGACCAAATCTTGGGCATTGTATCGGGAGTTGTTAAGTGATTGCGTTAGCGATCGGTACGTTTTTATTGAAAAAAATAAAACCAGCAGTTTCTTACAAGATCACCAGAACGAACAAGAAACAAAAACAGTAATAAAATATTTAGATATTTTAACGATATAAAATCTAAATCACGTATTTGTATTTTTCTTAATCGACAAGAAAAATAAATTGAACGTAAAAAAACAACTTGTTGAATTGAAAACAAAAAATAAATAAAATTTTGGGTGAAAAATGTATGTTTAACACAAAAAAAAAAAAAAAACCAAATAAATTTAACCAAAAAAAAAAAAAAATAATATATGATATATTTTATTGAGTGCTAAAATTAATTGCTAATTGTTTGTATAAGTAGGAAAAATAATGAAAAAAATTTTTACTTTTTCAACAATTAAATTATTGAATGAATGATATAAAATCTATTTGAAATTATTCAGAGAGTGACCTTGTGTTTATAGTTGTTGCTGTTTTGTTTACTTGTTTTATAATACGAAAAAAACGAATCAATAAAAAAAGTTTAAGCTTTTTAGAGAATTATCTGTAAGTACGTTTGTTGGAAAAAAAAAACACTCCTATCTTTGGTTATACCTGTTGATATGCGGCCAAAACCTACACCATTGCAAATTGAAAATGAGTTTATATTATTAATTTATAAATAATTTTTATGTTATAAAGAAGTCAGATTCAATGTGGCTACCGAATTAATAACCAAATTTCTGTTATCTTAGTAATAAATATTTTATCATAATTGAAAATGGTTAGCTGCTATTAAATTACTGTTGATGCAATCGAAAATACAGTTGTTAAACTTAAAAACACTTCAATTTTATTAATTTAATATAATGTGAATTTGAAATCATATTTTTGTTTATAGCTGTTGATGTACACGTGACCAAATATTTACCATTTCAAAATGAAAATTTGAAAAAATGAAATATTTATATTTGAATACATCAAAATTTTATATTTATATAATCGTGCGTTTAAATTCACACTTTTATTGGTCTTAATTAAGAAAATATTTTAACAATGTGAAAATGTTATTATTAAAGTTTCAAATAACTTAGACCATTTTCTAAATTAACTGAATGATTTAAAATTTTAGTGAAATAATTAATTTTCTTTTATAAATTACACTGAAATAAAAACTTTATTAAAATATTTAGATAAAAATAATGTGATTTAATAAATCTAATAAATAATTTATTTTATTAAATTTCGACTTAGACCACTTTCATAATTATGGTCACATATACCGCAGTCCCAGCTAAAATGCTTATCTTAAAATGCACATTTTTCTAATCATTTAAAAGGACAATCCTTTACTGGAAACTTTGAATAAGTAAGCAGTTAACTCATTTTTATAAACTTCGCATAACGTCAGAATTTAAATAAAAAGTAAATAGAATTTTTATTATTATGTCATTCCGTTTGTAATAACGAAAAAAAAAATCTGGACTCCATAAAATATATATACTATTGATTCTTTTAACAAGGGAGTTGAAATAGCGATGTCGGTCTGTCCGTCTGTCCGTCTGTGAAAATCACGATCACGCCCTCAATAGGCCAGCTGGCTTGAGCATTTTTATTGGAACTGATTCATTGACATCCTGAGCAGGTGCTTATTCAAAATCATCAAAATCGGTTCAATAGGTCCCAAGATTTCAATGAAGAT
This sequence comes from Cordilura impudica, assembly GCA_963682025.1. Lineage (NCBI taxonomy): Eukaryota > Metazoa > Arthropoda > Insecta > Diptera > Scathophagidae > Cordilura > Cordilura impudica. The sequence continues at coordinate 347,964,818 of OY821517.1, forward strand.
TTGTTTACAAAAAAAAAACACTTGAAAAAATATGATTTTTCTATGTTATTTTTGTTATTCAAAATTTTGAAATTTGTGTATTGTTGTCCATGTTGGGGTCATTATACTCCACGTGCCATATTAGTTAAGGCTGGTATTGCCGCAATTTTTTTTTACCATTATACCGAAATAAATACAAAAAAAAAAAAATCATAAATATGAAAGAAAAATAATAATAAAAAGGTAAATTATAAAAAAACGATATAACGACTTATAGACTTTAATAAATTTTAAGATTAATCAGACTTTCACAATTTTTTTTTTTTTTTAAGAACTCTACATATGAACTTATAGAAAAATGACCAGATTACAAAAGTTTTCATGTGAAAAATTTCGAATTTTCCTAATTTTTTATTTTTTGTATACAATTGATCATACTTTGATAAATTCAAAATATTTGTTTCGGAAAAAAAATTTTCAGCTTACAACTTTAAGCTTTTTAAATATACTAGCAGATTCCAGCGCTCGAAATTCGAGTGCAATTTCTAGGCAGCTTTATTTTTGAACTTAGCCAATTCACAAACCAACACTTTTGTGATTTATTATTATTTTGAATGAAGATAACAAACTCATTAACAAACACATTAAAAAATTTAATAAGCACACACATAGCATATGTATAATTTTATGTATGTGTTAGTAGCAACTTTAATAGCAATTTACTCAAAATAAAGGAAAAAATTTAAAAATCTGTAAATCTGCAAAACGGTTAAAAAGAAATACCTTTCAAATAATATACGTTTGGTGAAAATCGGGATAATAATATTAATATTAATCTATTAATATTATAGATTTCTTACTAGTATGCACTGTCGTGATTCCCTACGACTTACCGATACTTATTGACATGTACGGTTTCAGAATCAATTTTCCCTACGAAGTTTGTATTGTACAATTTAAACATTTTATTTTATTTATTTTATATATTTTTTTTCAATGCTTGCTGATATACATTATTTTTTGTTTTTTCATTCGGTGCAAAAAATTGTCAAATTTTTCGGCGTTCCCACTCTGAATCAAGCTACATATCGATGTCTGTGGGAAAAACATGGATTTTCCGAATTAAAGCCGGCTACACTTAACGATTGGCTTGGAATTTAGAATATCATATGGCAATTGGTTATTTTAGCGATTTTTGATTTTTGCGAAGTTTGATTTTGGCGATTTTTGATTTTGACGATTTTCTTAATTTACGATCATGTCCATATTTTAAAAGATTACTGACGTTGATAATTAATATACTTTCAAAATTTTCAAGACTATCGCTTTCATAGTACTTCATATTTTTTGTATAGGAGTGCCACGTCCTCTTATCCTATAGCGCCCATTTTTTAACTAATTACTTACATTAATATCTGGTGGGCACGTACAGTATCAAGGCTTTCCCTTTTTGTAGCACTCCAGTTATATAATATTATATATTTACGTTGTATAGGTGGTGACATGCCTACTGCCACGATCAGGCCCATTTTTTGTTCGACTAATCGCATGAATATCTTATGGGCTCAAGCAAATTCCCAAGGCTCTCATTATTACAGTATTCCAGATATATGACAATTAATAATTACTTTGTATGGGAAGTACCACGCCTATTGGTCTTAACTCACTCATTTTTTTGCCGGGCTACTCACATTATTAATAGATGACTTCAGACAAATTTGCAAAGCTGTCTCTGTCACTTATCCGAGCCTGGCTACTAACATTAACTAACAAAGTTCTCAATATATTTATATGATATTAAAAATTCACTTTGTATAGGAGATATCACGCCCCACTAACAATATCAACTAAAAACTGTAGCCTATAATTCCGTCCAGATACACAGTAAGACTCTATAAAAATTTAAAAATGATCGGTCCATAACTTACAAACAAACCAGCATACATACTTTCGCTTTTATATATATATTATGGATCTACACTTTTTTCCTATGGTGGTCGTACAAACGCTTTTCCATCGTGACCCCTTAAATTAACGCATGTGAAAAGACAAACGCATTCCAATTGCGTCTTGTCCAATTCATGTGTTCCTTAGCACATTTTATGGGAGCAAGACGATATTTCTCTGATATCAGTGGTTTCTTCACAGGACAATAACAACCAAGATTAGTCTCAATTGCTCGACGGGAAACAGTTCAACCACATATTTTTAGTTTCAATTTGTTTATGACCTCTTTAGGTATAATTTTTAAATATTTTTTTAATTCTCAGGCCATTAAATTATCCTGTTTTTGACTCGTTTTATAGGGCCTGCCGCCAAAATATTGAGTCGTCACCGTACCTCTTTCATGATATTTCTTGATAATTTTTGAAATTATGGATTTGTTCATAGAATATTTCCCACAATCTTTATTTTAAGACCAGCCATAAAATCATTTATTATTCTGGTTTTTAACTCTTCACGGAACTTTATTATAATAATTAATTATCTTTAATATTAATAGGCTATGCGATTTCTTGTGACCGATGTTTTGTTCTACCGTTTTATCCTGATTTTGACTAAACGTATATTATTTGAAAGGTATTTCTTTTTAGCAGTTTTGCAGATTTTCAGATTTTTAAATTCTTTTCTTTATTTTGGGTAAATTGCATTTAAAGTTGCTACTAACACATACATAAAATTATACATATGCTATGTGTGTGTTTATTAAATTTGTGAATGTGTTTGTTAATGAGATTGTCATCTTCATTCACAATAACAATAAACCATAAAAGTGTTAGTTTGTGAATTGGCTAAGTTGAAAAATAAAGCTGCCTAGAAATTGCACTCGAATTTCGAGCGCTGGAATCTGCTAGTAATTATTAATACATTGAACAATAAAATTGTATTTAAAAGTCAGTTGAAAAAAAACGTCAGAAAGTTAGAATATTTAAATAACGGTGAAGATTTTATACATTTTCTTTAATACCGTCTTCTATTTTGTATTATTTTAATCAGAGGTTAAAAAGTTCCCATTGTTTTGGCATCAATAAAAAAATACTTTTTTTCGTTTGTCTATTTTTTTTTTTAATTGTATTTTTTTGTAAAAAATTTCGAATTTCGATAGAGAACACATAAAAAAACATAATTTTAGGACTTAACGCGAAATTATTAAAAAACAAAATTTTCCACTGTATCTACACACAAAAAAAAATTGGCAATTGTATTAGCAAAAATGTTATAGCAACTATTTATTTGCTATTGTTAGATTTGACGTAATTTTTCAGACATATTGCAATTAATACTGTAATTACGAGTAATATGCAAATTTTAATTTTGTTTCAATGGTGCGTGGTAAAGAAGAAGAAAGCATGTATTTCAAAAATTCATAACTACACTGTATTCTTAATCGGACCGATTTCTGGCATTTCTGTTGTGATAAAACATTTTCTTTTAAGACAATCAACTCAGAATTTGGTTATTAATTTCATCGATATTTGATTGCCAACAAACGAATTTTTTTTCTGTGTGTATTTGTTTTATTCTAACACCTATTATATCATAGGACGGCAATAACAGCCGATCCTCAGAGCACCCGATTTTGTGCGTTCGATCTTAGTTCGTTTCACATTATGCCAACATTGTTCATTTCCGTTTCGGCGGAACGTCACCAAGATATGCTTTACGGCCAGATTGATAAGGAACTTGTTTGACCATGTTCTCATCATTTCTAACTAGGATATGACCAATTCACTGCCATTTGCGCGGATATTTTTGGTATTTCGCATTGTCCTAGGCCACAATATATGTGGAGTATTGTCCTAAGGCAGCGGTCGACGAAAATTTGGTTTTTCCATAGAAAAGTAGCATTTTAACATATGAAGCGATATATTTTCTTTCCTTCTTGCCTCTTGGGGAACGTATTTATACGGAGCACATTTAAGCGGAATTAAGAAATGCGATTTAAAATTTAATATTCACAATTCTTATATACATTTGAATATTTTATGTATTTCAAGTCTTCTATGTATACGCTTTTATTTAACTCCCTCTATCTGTTCCACAGAAAAAAATTGCAAAAGTTGTTAAGTAATTAAAAAGAAATTGTTGGCACTTGATTAAAATCTGCAAAAATTTTTTTTAATTATCTGTTCCACAGAAAAAAATTGCAAAAGTTGTTAAGTAATTAAAAAGAAATTGTTGGCACTTGATTAAAATCTGCAACAATTTTTTTTAATTAACGTATTTGCAAATTGTCAGATTGACAATTATTTACAGCTGTTTTTCAACTATTTCTATTGTTGAAAATTACTGAGAATGTCACATTAAAGAAAGAGAAAAAGAAGAAGTAGGAGTTGAAATACAATATCAATAACGTATGTATACTTAAGTTATATTTATATCAAGATTCAGAAAATACATACATCAAACACACAATGTTCTGTTCTAAAGCAGCCAACACATTTTTATTTTCATATCAATTATGTGTTTTTCGAAATTTAGTACGGTGTCGAACACAATCATTAATGTGTTTCGTTTTAATATTTCTTATCTACACGAACATTTTTCGTACATCTAAAAATTAAAACATTATCCACTCGCGATCGGAAAAATCTGTAACACTTCTATACTAATGACAACAATTGTTTCAATCAAATTTATTAAAAAAATCTAAAATATTTCATTAGCAGTTATAAAAAAATAAAAATAAAAAAAATTAAAAAATAGTAAAAAAAATATGTTGTTTATGACTTAATTTCGTTTTTTTTCGATCGCGAGTGGATAACGTTGAAGAACATGTTCTGTTTTTTAGCAGTACACGTGCAAGAAAACGAACTTAAAATAAAGCTACACGAATCTGTGTGGTTTATGTGTGTTCGAAACAAAAAATACGTGATACAAAAATGTTCGTGTAGATAACGAAATGTTAAAACGAAACACAGTCATGATTTTGTTCGGCACCGTACAAAATTTAAAAGCACACATAATTGATATGAAAATAAAAATATGTGTTTAATGGTCTGAGCTATGTTTGTTTGCATATATGTACGAGTTTTTTATTCAGTGTGTGTTTTTTTTTTTCTGAACTCTATATAAATCAGAGTTCAACGTAACGACAAAATGTTCTTGAACAAATTTTTATGTTAGCGTTTTTAAACACATTATATTTGAAACAACTTCAAGTATAGACAACACTTTTTTCTATCAAATAAAAAATAAAATCGAAAGTATCAAAAGTAAATAAAAGTAAAAAGAATTTTTTAATTATATAGCAATAGCAATAATGGCAATGGCAATTCATTGATACTGCAGCATTACACATTTTAGGAAAAAAATTTTAACTTGTAACGAAGGTAAACATAAAAACGTACAATTATCCAAATATTGATATAAAAAAAGAAATATTTTTTTGAAACCTAAAATATCGGAAGAAGCAATATTTAATTTAAATCCTCTAATATATAAACATAATTTTATTTAATTTAAATCCTCTAATATATAATACCAATGAATTAATTAATATTAATGTTTGACAATTTCAACCATATTTATAACAGTGTTAAATTCCGCTGTGCCGAATATCCCACCCGTGTTCTAAACACAATATTATAATCAAGTTTACCAACACTAAGAGATAAAAAAAAATGGCTACATTTCAAATTATAATGACTAGATTTGTTACAATGATGTTTAAAATTAATCAGATAAATAAATAAATAATAATAAATGCGTAAATCACATTTTGGTTTGATTTTTTATATGAAATTGTAGCAGTGTATCTTCATATTTTCATACGTCGTTCCTCGCCTATTTGGTCTAGAGGCTCCAAATTAAATAGCAAAATGCAACATCGAGAGCCTTGGAAGTTTGGGTGAGCCCTTTCATTACGACGCGGGAGGAGGGGTTGTATTTATATTATTTTTAATTAAAAAAAATAATTAAAACCGGTTTGAAAGAAATTTTATATTATATTTTATTTTTTCATTATATAAAAATTATTTAAAAAAATTCAATAGTTGGTAACAAATAATTTTCTTAATATGGCAAACCGTATGTATATATTATTATTCGGTATGGAAAAGCCATTATTAAACAAGTAAGAAAATTATAGTCTTTCCAGACCGAGTTTACGACACCCTATACCAGGGGTCGGCAAGTAATTTTAAGTAGAGTCCGGATTATGTTGAAATTTTTTGTCGAGGTCCAGAAAAAAAACTCATAATACATACTATTTAGTTTAAAATTTTTATTTTGACTTATATATGCAATACAATATGTATGTAGGTATTCTTTAAAAATAATGCGAAAAATTACATCTGTGGTCTTGAGCCAGTTTTTTAAAGTTTGGTTCACGCGGAGAACAGCTTATGCGAAGCGTGTCTTCAAGGTGGGCGTCTGTCAATCTCGAACGATATTTGTTTTTCAAAAAATTCATTTTTGAGAAAGATGATTCACATACAAATGTAGAGCCAAACATAGTAGCCAAGTTGATAGCTAGTTTTTTGCAATTTTCATATTTTTCTGTAACATGTTTACCCCAAAATTCTTCAGTGGATGCAGTTTTATACATTTGCAAGGAAATATCTTCTTGCAAGTCAATTACCTCCATTTGCAGTAAAGGCTTTGATAGACTGAATAACTTCGCAGCCACGTCAGTCCATTCTGCCACCGCAGCAACTTCATAAGGAAATTTAAGAAATTGAGACAGCTTCCCTATCTCTGCAAAGTCTTGGAATCTTGCAGCAAAATCCTTCTCAAGATCAGATACAAACCTTACAAACACTGCAATGTCTTCTTCGGAAATCTTTTTATACTCAAGCATTGTTGGGAAATGAATAAATTCTTGACTTGCAATATCTTTTTCAAAGATATCCAGCTTGCGACGGAAAGCAGACACACTTTGTATCAGATCACATATTAATTTTCCATTTCCTTGTAACTCGGTGTTGAGCGCATTCAAATATTTCAGTATGTCTTTCAGGAAAGCCACAGCTAGCATATTACGCTTGTTTGTTAGGAAGTCCAGATGCTTCCTTGCTTCCTGTGTGTCCAAGTTTTGCAAAAAGGAGGTTACTTGTTCTTTTATTTGCCAGAAACGTTCAACAACTTGACCTTTACTTAGCCAACGTATATTGTTATGTTGCAGTAAGTCAGAATACGCCGAATCACATTCAGAGAGAAAATCCTTGAACTGTCGGTGCTGAAGAGCAGAACGAGACCTCATAAAATTTATCAACGTCACCAAGCTGCCCATTACATCTTTCAGAGTAGCACTAAGTTTTCCACAAAGTGCTGCCTGATGAATTATGCACTGATAAGATATTAGACCTGCATTCTTATCCCTGATTCTCTTTACTAATCCGTTTTCTTTGCCAATCATCGCTGGGGCCCCGTCAGTTGAAAGGGATACAATTTTATCATAACTAATGTTCGATTTCGTAATAAATTCATCAAAAGTCTTGAATAAATCTTCTCCGCGAGTCTTACCTTTAAACGTCAATAATGCTAGCAATTCTTCCCTGAACGTTTTACTTTCAATGTCAAAAAATCTCACGAAAATAGACATTTGTTCATCATCAACAATGTCACATGATTCATTAAGTGCTATAGCATAGCAAGGTGCCTTCTGCAGTAGTTCGAGCAAGCTGCTTTTGTTGTCAGTAGCTAAAATTTCGGTTCTTCTTGTATTACTTCTTGAGGACAATGGAATACCTTGAATTGCAGCAACAAGATCCTTTTTCTCTGCAAAAAGTGCCGTGGCCACTTCCAACATACATTCTTTTACTATCTCAGAGTCTGAAAATGGCTTCTGGTGTTTATTAAGCGTCCAACACACACGCAACGCAGCTTCTGTGGATTTTTCTTGCTCGCTCAGGGAGCGAACTAGTAAGGCCGTGCTTTTTTTGTAAGAAATTAGGTATGCCTGGAGTTTTTCTTCACGAGCTATACTGCCAAGCGGAAAGTTTTTGTGGAACTGCTGATGAGTTGTTTCGTAGTGCCGCTTTAAATTGCCACTTTTAACAATAGCTACAGTTTTGTTGCACAAAAGGCAAACTGGAACTGCTTTAGGCCTATCAGGCAACGTAAAACAATATTGTTCTGTCCACTCAGGCAGAAACTTCCTATTTTCACTGTCAACTTTTCGCTTCTTAGGATCCATATTGATGTAGGTACGAATTTAAGCACACGACAAATTACAACACAAATTAACAATGCACCACACAAGATTAAACGAATGACTGACAACCATAATGTAAAATAAGTGGAAAATCGCAGTCAATTTTCGTTTTTTATATTCAAACCATATTAAAACAACAACAACATTTTCAAAATAAAAAAATAAAAATATTGTTTTTTAAATCTTGTACATTCCCTCTTTATGCTTACCACTATATTAAACTGATTAACAGTGTTGCAAGAAAAGTTTTACCTCATGTCCCGATTTTGCAAGTTGAAATCCCCAAAAAAATTTTAAATCCCCAAATTTGTCTCCAATTAAATTTCTAATAAAATTTTATTAAAAACACATTTTTAAAGAAAAAAATAGGCCTAATAAACTAATGCGTGATTAATTTAGCAAAATTCTTCTGATTTTCGGTTTAAAATAAAACCTATCCAAATTTGCAAATGAAGTAGAATCTATATATTTACAAATAGTTTATCTACAAAACTTTAACAAAATTTCAATAAAAATTTTTCGAAATTTTGTTTCACAAAACTGTAAACTTAATTTAAAAAAATAACACAAAAATCAATAATACCTATATAAGGGGTAAAATCCCCAATATTTCGAGAAATCCCCAAATCCCTCCCCTCTGGTTACACTGTTGATTAAATAACCACTTGTTTATTCAACTAAGAGAGCATTACAATAACACCAATGACAACAACAACAGTAAACGAGAAAAACTGTTGTGAAATGTATTGAAAAAACTTTTATAGAAACCAACAACAACGATAATATAAATGACCTCATGAGGCCTCTAAAATAAAGAACAAACATCAGTTTTTTTTGCGATTTTTATTAAAATATTTTATCTTTTGAAGAATGACGTTGGAATTAAACTGAATCTGTAGGTAATTTTAACGATGTATGCCGGTCCAAGTTTCGCCTGTTGCCGACCGCTGCCCTATACCATGCGTTTAGAGACCCTTTCATAGAAAATAAGCATTAACCATATTTACGTGGCATTCTTATTAATTATTTTTTGCTTTCAGATATGAAAAAGCTCATATCGTTGCTATATTTATATGGGGACTAGGTCAAAAAATGGACCGATCCTGACATTGGTAAGGTTACTTATTTTTGCAAAAATATATACAATACAAATTTGAGAACAATTTTGGTTTTTTCATAGATTTAAGTCAAGATCGGCAATCAGCTTTATATGTATGGGCGCTATGACGAATAATTATTCTATAGGGTTTATTTTTGGATTTCAGATTTTTTTTTATTATCTTTAATCATTTTAAGTAAATAATTCATTATAATTTTGTTGACTCTGCGCCTTCAAGGTTTTGTAGTGGCGAGTTAATGGATGTAATAAACGTACAGAACCCCAATTTGACTGAGATCTATATGATAATTTGGATATTATGGTAATTTAAGTCGATCTCATAGGGGTCATTTGTATGGGAACTAGGTCTGAAAATGAACCGATTTTTACCAATTTCAATAGCGTTTATTCTATAGCCAAAATATATTCATATTTGCGACCTGTAGTCAGATTACAAGGTTTACATGGACACACAGACGGACTGATGGACAGACGGACGGACATTTTTAAATCGACTCAGAAAGTTATTCTGAGTCGATCGGTATAATAGAAGATGGGTCTAGGTCAAACATTTTTGGTAGTTAATATTTGTTAAAAAAAAGTTGTTGAATGTTGACAATTTTAAATTAAAAAAAAAAAATATTTATTATCTATAATATTAATAGGCTAGGCGATTTCTTGTGACCGATGTTTTGTTCTACCGTTTTATCCCGATTTGGTCCAAACGTATATTATTTGAAAGGTATTTCTTTTTAGCCATTCTGTAGATTTACAGATTTTTAAATTTTTTCCTTTATTTGTATAAATTGCATTTTAATTTGCTACTAACACATACATAAAATTATACAATATGCGATCCCAGTATGCATTGAAATATTATTTATCCAATGTTGGAGAAAAGTTAAGTTCTCAAATTGATGTCATATGTAATTCTCAACTTGAGTCAAACAATTTTTCTCCTTGTTTGCTTTCAACTTGACATCAAGTTGAGACTTAACATTTTTTGCAATCTTTGAGAAATATTTTAACTCTCAATTGGATATCCCACACTTTTCTCCACTTGAGACCAAACATTTTTTCAACTTGAATACAATTTGTGTTTGAGATATTATTAAAATATGTCATAAATAATAAATTAAATTTAAAAAATATTTCTACTTTTTGTCGAATTTTTTAATTTAAATTCTTATTTATGACATATTTAATATTAATATTCATAAAATGTACAAATAATTAATTCATTTATTTTTAGTTCTAAATTTTAAAAAATATTAACATGTACATAATAATGTTTAATATGTAATGAAATTAAATTGAAACATTAAAAAAAGTACATTGTTTTCATTTCTAAAATTAGTATAATTTATTTTAATATGGCAATTCCGTACCTTCCATTTGATACCGATTAAGAAATTTCTTTGCTATCAAGTTGAGAATCACAAATTTCTCAATTTGATAACTAAGAAAATCACCATATAAAAAATGTGCCTTTTAAGTTGAGAAGACTATAATCGGACTATTGAGGTGCATTTGAGAATTAACGTTGGAGATTTGAGAAATGTATTTAATCTCAAATGCACCTCAAGTTGATAGCAACCAAAAATGTTTATTGGGATGTAGGTGTTTATTAAATTTATCAATGTGTTTGTAATAAAAATTAGTTTTTTTGTGTTGATTTGAGAATTGGCTATAATTGATTAGCCTACTTTTAGGGTCTTTATTTAATGAAGAAATAAAATTTCCTGGAATTTGCACTCGAATTTCGAGGGCTGGAATCTGCTAGTATTACCAAATCGGTTGCTGGTTTCAATTAAAAAATTAATTGCATTTACGAAAATGTTATTTACTATAATAAATAAGTTGTCGTAAATTTTTTCTGTGTTGTTTGGTTGTGGCTAAATCTTGTACGATTTTCGAACATTACAGAGTGAATCCAAATACAAAAATGGAATAGATGACACACATTTTGAAGATCTAAATTGTGTTGTTCAAAATTTACTAACATTGCCACATAGTTCGGTTGCTTTAACGTTATCGAATAATTTTCTTATCTCAAATAACGAAGTGATGCACTTTACCTGAAACAAATTTATTAATCTCTATTTGTAATAAAATTATATTTTAGTTTTTTGTTATTTATTATTTAATATGAAAAATAATTGCATTTGTGTTTTGCTGTTGGTTAACTCTGAATAACAGATTTTGTTGATAATTAAATTTATATAACAATGATGTTAATATATATATATTTAAATAAGGAATAAAACTAAAAAAAAATAAATTTTGGTTAATTTTTTGAACGTGGTAACTCTGTTCAGGAATGAACTAGTTCAATTGAACAGTTCCTTCTACTGAACTATATTAACTAATTTGAATTCTTTCGCTCTTTTAGTTCATTCGGCCTTTTTGTTATTTCGGGTTTTTTTAGTTCTTTCGGTCTTTTAGTTCATTTTGTCATTTCGTTATTTTTTTGTTCTTCTAATAGTTAAATTTTCATTGTTTATCTTCTCACAACTGTTTTGTAATGTTGCCAGACATACATATTTTACGCTATATTGACAATGTTTCCTGATAAAATAAAACTACAAATATTTGCTGCAATATATTTGCATACCTGTATCACTCTCACACTTTATTATGGTCTATTCATATTTTGTCATCTCTTTCTTACATTTTAATGCTATTTAACTTTGCTTGTTGTTGAAATAGCTATTGAACTAGAAGAGCGAACTAGTTCAGTAAACCGTACTGAACTAAATTGAACGCTCACTCTATTGAACTCGAGAGCACAACTCTAATGAAATTCCAAAATTTAATTTGAAATTTGTATTATCAAAAATTTCTTCAAGCGAATATTTCTATTAGGAAATTGTGTTATAGTTTGTTGACATTCTTTAAAAACAGCATGATTTTAAATTATATTTTATTATGTTTTTGTATACTTTTTTTGTTGCTATAATAAGACGTGTTATTTTTATAATATTTTATTAATTTTTTTTTTTTTTAATTTCACTTATTTTATCCAAGTTTTATCTCTTTTTGCACTGTTTTCTTTTGCGTTGCATAAACATTCATTTAAATCTGCTTTACTGTGACTTTACACAAATAGTCTTCCTTTGCTTTGCTTTGCTTTCTATTTTTGATTTAGTTTTTATTTTAAATTAAGTATTTGAAAATTCTTGTTAATTAATAAATTTACTCACGTTTCTTATTTAATGTGCCCGTGGCATTACCAATGTTTTATGTACATTTTTATTTTATCTTCTCCAGTACGAGACGTAGAAATATTGTGTTTAATTTCAATTATCTTTGTAGTAACAAATTTTTAGTTTTAGTCTTACGTTCAATTCACATGAATTATTAAATGCTGTTTTTCACCTTATTTCGTTGTTATAATTGAAATAATTTTCTGATTTTAAACAGTTGTTAAAAACAGTTGTTAAATAATTCAATAAAATTTATTTAAAAAAAAAATTATGTTATATAAAAAAAAGCAGTTTGTCTATCTCTGGTCAGATATGATGTCATGATATGTTATTGTAATTTTTATTTGTTTAGCATGTGTGTTTGTTCGAGTATTTTAAAGTTAGTCAATCTTAAACTTGATAACATGCGTCAAGATTTAGTAAAATATATATTTTTATATGAGGAGCCGCAGAACAAAACGTACTGTTTTGCTCATTTCAAATTTTTGGGAAATTGAGTTTTATTTATTTCGTCCCCTTATAAATCAGCATGAACGTGGAAATAGTAACAAGTTTGTTTACTTATCAAAAGATGCATCAAACTACCATAAGTCACCACATTAAATGTTAAAGATATTTGATATCAAATGACTTTTAGATTGGAAAAAGTACATTTTGTTAAAAAAAAAAGTAAAAAAGTACGTTTTGTTTAAAAAGAAAAAAGTAAAAAAGTACGTTTTGGTGTGGGTTTTTTTTAACGATAATATTTTGAATGAATGTTTTTAAATATTATCTAATATACATACAAAAAAATACACATTGAAATTAAATAGATTTATTTGTTGTTATTATGACAACTAGCAGATTCCAGCCCTCGAAATTCGAGTGCAAATTCTAGGTAATTTTATTTTTTCATTAAATAAAGACCCTAAAGGGTATGCTAATCAGTTATAGCCAATTCGCAAATCAACACAAAAACAAACTCATTTTTATTACAAACCTATTAACAAATTTAATAAACACACACATAGCATTGTATAATTTTATGTATGAGTTAGTGGCAACTTTAAATGCAATTTACTCAAAATAAAGAAAAAAAATTTTAAAATCAGTAAACCTGCAAAACGGCTAAAAAGAAATACCTTTCAAATAATATACGTTTGGTCAAAATCGGGATAAAACGGTAGAACAAAACATCGGTCATAAGAAATCGCCTAGCCTATTAATATTACAGATTCTACTTTTGGTTATATCATCTTAAAAATACAACAATTTGGTCAAAATTATTTTTAAAAAACTTAGATGCTAAAAAATGTTATATTGTCTGTACACTTTAATGACAATTTTATTTCAAAAAAAAAAAAAAAAATGAGGCAAATAATAACTTAAATATTTGATTTCAAATTAAATTGCAACTTAAACTTTTCTTTCTCACACTTTAATATTGATCTTAAAAATTTTAAAGAAACTACATTTTAAAAAATTAAACGTTTGTTCCAATATCTTCTTCCAGGCAAGTACATTCAATATCTTCTTCTCTGAAATCTTCAATATTTTTATTTTGGTTATACAAAATAACCTTGTGCCAAACCAAAGCCTGATTTTCCATCTAATTTTCACCAAACTGTTTTTTTTTTTTTAAAGATTTTCCACGTCTTTGCTTTTGTCGGCGCACATTTCTTTAGCCGAGAAATTGAAAAAGGTGTTTTTCCTCGTTTCAGTAAATTAAAATTGGTATTCCGTTCCTCAGCTGATTCAAATTTAAAGAACTCGAAAGTTTTAATTAAACACTTCGTAATACCATTTTTCAAAACATTCTTAAAAATGTTATCCGTTTAATACTTTGAATATTTTCAATCATTAAAATTTGACCATAATTAGAATAAATTTGACAATACTCTTCTATTGTCGTTATAACAATTGTTTTTTATGTCTTTTTCAATAGGATCAAATATTCTATCAGCTGGTAAAAAACTGTCCTCTTACTGGTGATATTTTACTTTATTGCTTCTTAATTTTTTTTATACCCTCCACTCCAATGTGCAGAGGAAATATATAAGTTTGTCATTCTGTTTGCAACAATTAGAAAAAAATCTGGACCCCATAAAATATATATATTTGTGATCCTTTTAAAAGCGGAGTTGATGTAGCGATGTCCGTCTGTCCGTCTATGGAAATCACGATCACAGCGTCAATCGGTCAGCTAGGGTGTTCGTTTGTAATAAAAAGGATTCATTAATATCCTGAGAAGTTTCCTATCTAAAATCGTCCAAATCGGTTGATGAGGTCCCGAGAATCCAACCGAAATATTACAAAAATGTAAAAAAACCAATTTGTCAAAAAATGCTAAATGTACGTTTTGTTCTGCGGCTCCTCATATATCGAAGTGTAGTTTATTTTTATTGCTTCTCAGAAGTCCGGTTAAATCAAAAATCTAAACCTTAAACAAATCAATTTTAAAATATTTGAAAGTTCGATAAAAATCCATTTTGTCGTCTGAAGTCAAAATTTCGAAAATCAAATTGGCGGGCACAAAATGGTGGACCTATTTTTCTCAAAACCAAGCGCATTTCCACTAAACTTTGTCTGAAAGGGTTTTCGGGGTCACTGATCTCAAATCTGAAGTCAAAATTTCGAAAATCGAAATGGCGGACACATTTACTCCAAACTGATTTCATATCATAGGTCCACATTTGTGTCACTGTGAATTTTTGGTGTTTCATATTGTAGCTTCCTGTTGCAACATGATGTTGATGAACCAAAACTAATAAACTGAGCATACAAAGATTTTCATAAAAGTTTAACATGACAGTTTTGGTTTTCTTATTTCATTTCGTTTCATTCATTTAAATTTAATCTGAATTTAGTATGGAGTTGCGTTTAACAAGTAAGCATACCTAAGACAATTGGTATTTTAAAATCAAATGTTAAAGTCGTTTTCTTAGGTGCCCAAAAATGTGTCCAATTTTTGAAGTAGACGATCAGGAAGACGATGAAGAAGCGCAGTTATAAATTTGCTTAGTAATTTTTAATAAAAAAAATATCCGCTCTTCCAAGAGCCCAAAAAATTTGAAAATTCAAATCTGCGACCCCAAAATCTCAAATTCAGTTTAAAAAGCAGCTACCCCGAAAACCCGTAAACAAAATTTAAAGTGAATGCGTTTAATTTTGGGTTTAAGAAAAATAGTCTGCCATTTTATATCCGCTATTTTGATTTTTGAAATGTTGACATTAGATTCGAGATCAGTGACCCCGAAAACCCCTTAAGGAAAAGTTTAGTGGAAATGAGCTTAGTTTTGAGAAAAATGGTCCGCTATTTTCATTTTTGAAATTATGACTTCAGATTCGAAATCAGCGACCTCCAAAACCAACTTTCCGACAAATACCATGAAGTGCAAGTTTGTGCAACCTGTTCCTGCGAAATTTTGTTACAATATATGACAAACTACAAACTGTATCCATATCTTAATGGGGCCAAACGGTGCTCATAAAGAAAACTTCCAAAGTACAGGCATATTTTTTTTAACTTCTCAATTTTTAGGAGCTCCTAAGAAAACCGGACTTAAACTTAGTAAGGGTACAAAATGAACGTTTTGTTGACTTAAACGTAACTTATGTATCAGTTAGCTAACACACCAAATATAACACTTATCTTTAAGCATTTACTGCACTCTCAAAGAGCGTAAACATTGCTCAAAAAATTTCATATCAATTAATTAGAAAACCTCAACTTCAACAGTTTCCTGGTTACGCAAAATTTACTATATTGTTATTTTATCATTACACCATGATCCAGTGGTCAATTAGCTATGCGACTAAAATTATTTCATGGGTTAAAACGCAATTTAAAATTTTGATTTTTTGTCAGCTTTTCAGTACGAATACCCCTTAGTGCGTTGTTTAGTATTTTTTTGGAGCCATCAAAAGTAAACGATCTCAGGGAATTTGTAAACATGGGAAAAATTGGTAACTGTTATGCAATTCAATACTTTAATTTAAAAGGTTTCAGTCCAACCAATATCAAAGCCGAGCTAGATTATACTCTGCTCCTTCGTTTACGACTGTAAAATATTGGGCGGCAGAGCCTAAACGAGGCCGTACGAGCTGCCAAGACGAACACAGTAGTGGTCGACCAATTATGGTGGTCATGCCAGAATCGGTTAAGAAAATTCACAAAATTCAAAAATACAAAAGAACAAAAACCACGTCGTGAAAATGTTTCAATAGAGTATTTGGCGATGTTCAACCGTAATTCAGCCGAGTTTTTGTGTCGATTCGTAACCATGGATGAGGCATAGAACTACCATTTCACACATGAGACAAAAGAACAGTCAAAACAGTGGACTGGCATAGGAGAATCGTGTCCAAAGAAGGCAAAGACAGCTGCTTTTTTTTGGGATGCACGTAGGATAATTTTGTCATGAAATGAAGATAAAAAGGCCTCATTTGGCGAAACAATGCACAAGTTAACACATCTGCTATTGCGATGGGCAAAATCTATGAATTAAAATTATTCGTCAGATTTAGCTACCTCGGATTATCTTTTTCTTTTTATATCGCTGGGAAAAGTTTATGAAGCTAAAAGGAGATTATGTTGAGTAATAAAAAAAATGTCCAAAATTTCTGGGATCGCCCTCGTATATCACATTTAAAGGTGGAACCCTTTTGGGACCTGATTAAATTTCTCCAGCTCTGGCTGGACTTTGCATTAAAAGATAATTTTAAGATTTTAATATTTATTTTTAGTTCACATTAAATTTAGCGAAGATACAATTAATAATAAATGAACGAAAAAAAAAAAAGAAAATCAAATTTGCTTTGTTCATCAAAGACCTCAGTTTGGTTAAAATTTGACCTTATTTGAATCTGTTTTAATTTATTCTCTTAACATTTTAAACAACACGAGGCCAGTGGCATGAGATGGTTTTTTATTCTGAGCAAAATTCACTTGTAGGTCGCCATTCTTAACCAATTTTATACATTTTTTATGTTACTTGTTTGATTACAAATAAATAATTTCATATTGATTTTAAAGAATTGTTGTTAATTTTTCAAAATATTAGTGCAAAAGTCATGAAAATATGTTTTTTTAACTAAATACACTAATAAATTAAAAATTTGTGATTGAAACATAAAGAAATATGTACTAAAAATAAAATAAAAAAATAAAAAATTATAGTCGGTCTAGACAGACTATACAATACCCTATTGTACCAAAAGTTATGAAAAAAGATCTTAGATCCAACTTAGCTAATGTCATAATTGGATAAACTTTTTTGGTTAACAATTAAATAGTTTTCGAAACCGTTAATTTCAAATTTAAATTCAGTTGTTTCCCAAATAATTATTTATTTAAACTTTTTCAATTATTTATTCAAAATAAATTACTGTATTTTCGGTGTCCTTTGTTTATTTCAGCTATTTTATTTGTTTTTTTAGTTTTATCGTTCCATTTCATAAAATATTCTTATTCATTATTTTATTCTTTAGTTTAAATACAATTTTAATTCAATTTAAATTATGTCTATGAATTTAAGTGATGGCGATTACAACATGTTGCTACAACAGATGTTTAGGGACATTTGCATTTGTTACATAAAATAATAATAACTAGCAGATTCCAGCGCACGAAATTCGAGTGCAATTTCTAGGCAACTTTATTTCTCAACTTAGCCAATTCGCAAACCACCACTTTTTTGGTTTATTATTATTGTAAATGAAGATAACAAACTCATTAACAAACACATTAACAAATTTAATAAATAAACACATAGCATATGTATAATTTTATGTATGTATGTGTAGCAACTTTAAATGCAATTTCCTCAAAATAAAGGAAAAAATTTTAAAATCTGTAAATCTGGTGAACAGATAAAAAGAAATACCTTTCAAATAATATACGTTTGGTAAAAATCAGGATAAAACAGTAGAACAAAACATCGGTCACAAGAAATCGCCTAGCCTATTAATATTATAGATAAAAAAAATAACAAAAACACAAATGACAAATCGCTTTTTCTACTGATTTGTAGTTTAAATTTTGTGAGTAAGTAAAAACGATTTGTTAAATAGTTTTATTGATTTTTCAGTTGCCTTTTTATACCCTATACCACTATGTGGTTTGGGTATAATGACTTTGTGCTGCAACCAACAACCAAAAATATTTGACCTAGACCCATCTTTAATTATACCGATCGAATCATAATCACTTTTTGAGTTGATTTAACAATGTCCGTCCGTCCGTCCGTCCGTCCGTCCGTCTGTGTGTCCATGTAAACCTTGTAATCAAACTGCAGGTCGGAAATATGAATATATTTTGATGAAATTTGGTATATAAGCTTTTATCGGCCGTGGGATGAACGCTATTGAAATTGGTGAGAATCGGTCCATGTTCAGACCTAGCCCCCATACAAATTACCCCTATGAAATCGACATAAATTGCCATAAGATCCAAATTGTCATATAGATCTTACTCAAATTGGGTTTTGTATGCGTTCATTACGTCCATTAATGAGTAATCCAAAAATGATCCCTTTGGCCCCATATAGGGCTGCTTCCCGATCTTCACTTAAATCTATTAAAAAACAAAAATATTGCACTGATTCTTCTCAGATTTGGTTTGTATATATTTTTGCAAAATACAAGAGACTTTTCCAAACATGATCAGGATCGGTCCATTTTTGGACCTAGTCCCCATATAGATATAGCATCCGATATGAACTTTTTCATATCTGCAGCCAAAAAAATTAATAAAAATCCCACTCAAATTTGGTTTTTGCTTATTTTCTATGTCCAGTTAGTTGGGCCTAAGAGATAGGGTTTCTAAACGCATGGTATAGGGTATCGTATAGTCGGTCTAGACCGATTATAATTTTCTTACTTGTTGTTATTTAAAAATTAATGAAAAGTACTTTTGATTCAACTGAAAATGTAACGGAGCATAATCCAAATTTCAGTGGGATTTTTATGAACTTGTGGGCATGCAGATATGAGAAAGTTCATATATGATGTGATTTTAATATGGAGACTATACCAACAAACTAGTCATGATCGTATTAAGTAAAGTTACTTACTTTTCTCAAAAACATAAACTAAATTTAGAAAAAATTTAAGCATTGTTTTTTTGTTTTCTGCTAGATTTACGTGAAGATCGGGAATCAGCTTTATATAAGGATTTTACAAATAAAACTGGTACCACAGGGTTATTTTTGGATAAGTAGACACATACACCAAATTTTATAAATATATGTATATATACATATGATAATCTGGATCTTACTACAATTTTAGTTGGTCTGATAGGGGCTATTTGTATGGGATCTAGGTCTAAACTTGCACTGATTTTCAACAATTTCAACAGCGTTTGTCCTATGATCGATAAAAGGTTACATACCAAATTTCATAAAAATATACTCATATTTCCGACCTGCACTCTGATTACAAGGTTTACAAGGACTCACAGACAGACGGACAAATGGACGGACGAACATCGCTAAATCGACTCAGAAAGTGACGCTATACCATATAGTGGTAAAGATTTCTTTCAAATTTGGGTTATATATGTTTTTCATATCTGCATGCCAGAAATTAATTACAATTGCACTAAAATTTGGTTTATGCTTATTTCTATATTATCTGAATCCAAGACCCTCTCCCCAAATGCATGGTAGAGCGTATTGTATAGTCTGTCTTAAATCATGTTTTTAATGTTAAATTAAGCAACAAAGTAAAATATATATATACTAGTATTATTTATTCGGTGAAATTCGGTCCATGTTCAGACCCAGTCCCCATACAAATGACCCCTATGAAATTGACATAAATTGCCATAAGATCCAAATTATCATATAGATCTCAGTCAAATTGGGTTTGTATGTGTTTATTATATCTATTAATCAGTAGTCCAAAAATAATCCCTATAGGACAATTCTTAGTCATAGGCCCCATATAGAGCTGCTTCCCGATCTTCACTTAAATCTATTAAAAAAACAAAAATATTGCACAGATTTTTCTCGAATTTGGTTTGTATATATTTTTTCAAAATACTTTACCAAATATGGTCAAGATCGGGTTATTTTTCGACCTAGTCCCCATATAAATATAGCACCCGATATGAATTTTTTCGTATCTGCAGTCAAAAAAATTAAAAACAATTCACCTCAAATTTGGTTTATGCTTATTTTTTATATCCAATTAGTTGGACCGAAGCGATAGGGTCTCTAAACCATGGTATAGGTATCGTATAGTCGGTCTAGACGGACTATAATTTTCTTACTTGTTTTATTTTAATTTTGAAGATTTTTTTTTTGGCGATTTTCGGTATTGGTGATTCCGCTCATATTTTTCACGACAACTCACAGTTGTAATTAATGTACTTGTCCAAAATTCCAAGACTGTACTTGAATTTTTATAGGTGCCACTCCCAATAATTCTATCCGCCCATTTTTTATCTCACTACTCACATTAATATCTGATGGACTCTTACAAAGTGTCAAGGTTTTCCCTTTTATAGTACTCCAGTTTTATGATGTTCTATATTTACTTTATGTGGACGGTGCCACACAAACTGTTCCGATAATGCCCATTTTTTTTTCGACTAATCACATGAATAACTTATGGGCTCACGCAAAGTCTCAAGGCTCATATTATTATAGCACTGCAGATGTATGACACTTAATATTTGCTTTGTTTGAGGGGTGCCACGCCCATTATTCCGATTCCACCATCACATTAATGATAGATGACCTCAGTCAAATTTGTAAAGTTGTCTCAGTCATACCACTCAAAATACATGATATTGAATAATTACTTTGTATAGGAGGCGCCACGCCCACTTATCCGGTCCCGCCCATTTTCGGCATGGCTGTTAACATTAATAATAGGTGACCTCACAGACATTTGCAAAGCTCTCCCTCTCATAGTACTCAATATAATCGTATATGATATTAAAAATTCACTTTGTATGGGAGATGCCACGTCCACTATAAATATCAAAAAAAGAATTATAGTCTATAGTTTCTTCCAGATATACAGTAAGACTCCGTAAAAATTTCAGCAAGATCGGTCAATGGGTTTAGCCCCCTATAAGCTTCAAACAAACAAAGAAACATACATCTTTGCAAAAAATTTTTGCAAATTCTTTGATTCGGAAAAGTCTTTGATGAAAATCGATTTTGACTACATACGTGCATTTGCATGTAAATCGCAGGCATGGTAATGTCAATCGGGTCAATGCGAAAATTTATAAAGTTATAAGCTACAAGAGGCTCAAAAAATATTTTTAAATTCGGTCAATTTGTTCAAAAAATTATTATTTCCGCAACTGTGTGAGGGTGCTATGAAAAATATTCAGGACCGGAATTTCATTATATTTCTCAGTATACTACCATTTTAACTCGATATCAAACGTTTTTAAAATGTTTTAATTCCTTAAAAATAAAAGGATTTATCAAAGATAGATATGCTTTAGTAATCATTGGAAGCAAATCATTTTCCACCAAGCCATTTTTTAAGTTTGGAAACTGAAAAAAATCACAGGTGACCAAATCTTGAGAACAAGAACAATGATTGGAATTTAGATATCAATTCCTATTTTCGTTTAAAAAAAAAATCGATAATTTACTATCTTACCTGTCAGAATTACATAGATGTACCAAGTACCATTGAGATTTTACGGCAAAGACAATTTTCGATTAAGTACACATCCTTAGTGTAATAATTAAAAAATATTATATTAAAATTCGGTTGTCCAATATTTTATTGTTGTTAACAATGGTCCAGAATACCCATAAAATTTATTGCACTCCCCTTTTAAAAAAAAAAACAAATATTTTATCACTGCTCTACATTGAAGTTTTTCAATTATTACAAAAAAATAAAAATTGCTCACTTCTAAAATTTGTTAAATTTTTTTTTTAAATGGCGGAAAATCGCAAAATTTTCACAGGCGTTATCTTAAATGAAATTTTTATAAAACTTAAATTTTTATTAAAGAAATGTCAAATTTTGTTTTGAAAAACAACACTAAATCAGCTGTTTACGTTCTCAGTTAATGTTTAAACTTGTACAATGATTTCTCTGGGAGAGAACACGCTCTCAGTTTATTTAACTTAAAGGCATTTGTATCAAAATAGTGAAACCGTTAGACATTGCGTTATTAAATAAATAAGAATATAATAAAAATTTCACCTAATCATCTAATCTTGAAATTAAAGATTTTGGTTTTATCATTACTAGCGCCAACTTTTTGTTTTTTTTTTTTTTTTGTTGCAAGATAAGATTAACATAATTGATTTATTAAATTAACTAGAAATATCTGTTTAACGAAAACAAAAATGTAATTCGTACTTTATTTTATTAAATAGATATATTAAGGGAACTCATGGAAACGCTTAAAATTAAATTTTGTGCAATTGGGCAAATTTGCGAGACTTGGTTCATGAAGCCCCTCTTTAAACTATTGTGCAATTTTTAATTCAATTTGATAGAAATGTCAAAACAAAAAATAAATTAAATAAAAACAAAGCATAAAAATTTTGTCTAACAATAAAAATGCCTAAAGATAGCGAAACAACTGCTTGTCTTTAAAAACATTGTTGTTGGTGATTTATTAACGTTAGAATTTTTTGGACCAAATAACGGCAATCATAATTTATTTTTATTTTTTTTTTTTATATTTTACAAATTTGTCGAAATTTTACAGATAAACAACGCAAGAAATTTTAATTTTTTACATCACTAGTTATTTTTTGTAACAAAAGTAAACACAAAACAGCTGACTTTTCAATTGCACAATTAAACAGTTAAAGTTTACAAGACTAAATTTACAAGAGTTGTGCAAGTGAATTTTCAAATAATTTTAAACAGTTCATTTGCGAGAGTGGAAAAATGAGCAGTTTCCACAGTTTATGGGGGTTTTAAGCGTTATCATGAGTGCCCTTATTATTTTACACCCTACACCATTCTCTGGTGAGTTTGTGCTGATGTGTGTAAGTGCAAAAAATACCAAGATCTACATTTTATTACACCGATCAACTGGGAAGAACTTTAAGAATCAATTTGGTTTTTCAACTATTGGAAAGTCGGTTCCTATAATAGGGACCACTATGAGACCGATTTAAATTGCCCTAAGATCCGTATTATCTTTTTTTTTTGCTATATATCAACACTCAGGGCATGCTCCCTTAAAAATGTGTAGATCTCGGGGAAATAGTTTATGTAGACTAGAGTAAATTGCAAGTGTCAGGAAAGCCTGGTATGGGGAGTTTATTCTACAGGCTAATTCGACTGATAAACGTATTTTCTCTGTAATGTGTACAGCGGTCCACAATAGACTATAAACGAATGTGACATACTAGAGAAGCAGGCAGTATCATATAAGTATATCTTGGTAAAATTTGGTTTCTGTGTGCTAACTACATCCATAGATCAACAGTCCAAAAATAATAATAATTTTAGCCATAATCCCCATATAACGGCACCTACCGATATTCCCTTGAATACTCGTGTTATTCAGTTTTTACTAGAAACTTTCTATGCAATTTAAATTTCATATACAAATATTTTTAGAATATATAAGTCACCCCATTTAATATAGATTTATCGGACAATTTATGGATCTAGTGCACATATATATCATTTCATATCCGATATTAACTTTAACATATTTTCTGCCAAAATTAAATATCTTCATTTATTCTTCCACATCAATTTCAACGCATTCAAATAATCCCCCTCTGACACAATTCACTTAAGCTATCGCTTTTTCCAATCCTCAGCCTTTCGTACCGTATGGGAGTCTCTTCCTCTTCCTGCATGGTTGCTAATGTCCAACCAATCCCTAAAAAGGGCGCAGCTAATAATTTCAATCTGCTCTGCGCTCTCAAAGGTGATGGAGAGCATGATCAATTTCCATCTTGTGAACTACCTAACTAGAGGCTAACTCACTTCTTAATAATCGACAGTATGGCTTCCGTAGAAGTCGTTCCACGGAAGACCTGTTGGCTCTACTTTCTGAGCGCTGGAGTCGATCTATTCACAATTTTGGTGAAAGTAAAGTGGTTGCTCTAAATATTTCCAAGGCATTCGATCGCGTGTGGCACGGTGCATTGATATCAAAGCTTATTACATTTGTGGTCCGTACTGACTTCTCTCGATTTATATCTCATCTAATGAGTTTCAGCTTAATTTAGGGGTACCCTAAGGTTCCGTTATTTCTCCTCCTCTTTTCCTTGCCTTTCTTAACGACCTTCTTGGTCAAACTTTTAATTCTATATACTCTTACGCTGATGACACCAGCATTTGTCATTCATTTTCCCTTAATTGTAGGCTAAGCCAAGCTCTTGGAAGTTGGGGGGCAAAAGGCAGACAATGAATGACACACTCAATCAAGACCTGTTAACAATCTCCGAGTGAGGTAAAGCGAATAGGGTTGATTTTAATGCGCTGAAGACTCAATGTTGTTTGTTGACCCATAGCGTCATGGATGCAACAATGTCATCTGTATATACGGGTGGTATAGGTATTGAGGAATACAATACTCTTGATGTTTAGGGCATGAGAATTCAATGCGATGTTCATTGGAACGAGCATGTTTTTCAAGTGTCGAAAGAAGCATTCAAGTGTCTTGGTTTTCTAAAACGGTGCAAAAATTACTTCATTTTTTCTGATCTCCCTAAAATCTATACCACTTACATCCGACAGAAAATGGAATACAACTCCCGTATATGGACAGAAGCTTCAAAGTCTATTTTGGAGCTACTGGACCGTGTGCAAAGGAGGGCGTTGATGCTCATCAATGATAGCAGGGTATCCAACTCAATTGACTCATTGGAACATCGTCGGAATGTGGGTTGTTTATCACTGTTCTATAGATACTGCCATGGGAAATGTTCTTCTGAGATTAGCGAACTTATTTCAAGTGCCGAGAGTTTCAGTTCGCTCTACCCGCTTCTCTAGCAGATCACATCCCAATGTACTTTATTGTCCAGTTCACCGTACAACGCAGTACAGAGAATAATCGTTTATCAATAGAACTAGCCTTGGAATGACCTTCCCGCATAGGTCTTTCTTGACAGTTACAATGTAATAAAATTTGAGTCAAATATCCACAAACACTGGTCCCCCTTTCCTCCTTCCCATAACCTATGTTCCTGAGATCAACACAATGCACTGCATCTGTAGGGGGCATCCCCTGAATTTTGGTCAATAATTTAAAAAAAAATCGATTTCCAGAATGAATCAATCGATTCAAAACGGTGTGCCTGGAGTGATGTTTTGAGTTTTTAACAGTCAAACGGTGCTAAATTAGGCGAATATGATGGTTATGGAACGATATAAGTCGAATTTCTCACGAATTTCCGCCTGTTATGAAATTTAATAATTTCGAATCTGATGATGATATTACTATAAGTAACATGTTTGCAGACTTTAATGCCACAACTAATTCAGATGCCCAATACGACAATTCTTCACTTTTTTCAATTTAAATTTCAGAAAGTATCAATTGTATTTTAGAAAACATCAAATGAATTTCAGAAAGTATTAATTGTATTTCAGAAAATATCAATTGAATTTCAGAAAGTATCAATTGTATTTCAGAAATTATCAAATGTATTTCATAAAACATCAAACGTTTTTCAGAAACTATCAATTGTATTTCAGAAATTATCAATTGAATTTCAGAAAATATCAATTAAATTTCAGAAAATATCAATTCAATTTCAGAATCAAAAAGTACAATACCGAAAAGTTATTATTGTTTCGATAAGTGATTTTGAGTCACAGAAAATGTTTGCCAATATTTGCACTTACATTTTATGCACTACAACATAAACTATCAAGGGCAGACCCTTGATGGTAAGAAGAAGAGGACCTAATTTTTCAATCAGCTACAATATATAAACAAGTAGGAAAATTATAGTCTGTCTAGACTATACCCTATACCATGCGTTTAGAGACCCTATCTCTTACGCCCAACTAATAGAGTGGCATTGTTATTAATTGTTTTCCTTTGAATATGAAAAAGTTCATATCGGATGCTATATTTATATGGGGATTAGGTCGAAAAATGGACCGATCCTGACCATATTTGGTAAGGTCACTTATCTTTTGCAAAAACATATACGAACCATATTTGAGAAAAATCTGTATATTATTTTTGTTTTTTGATAGATTTAAGTGAATATCGGAGAGCAACTTTATATGGGGGCTATAACTAAGAATTGTCCTATAGGGTTTATTTTTGGACCACTGATTAATGGGTGTAATAAACACACACAAACCGAATTTGACCGAAATCTATATGATAATTTGGATCATATGGCAATTTAAGTCGATTTCATAGATGTCATTGGTATGGAGACTTTATCTGAACATGCACCGATTTTCGGCAATTTCAATAGCGATCATGCTATAATTGATAGAAGCTTATATACCAAATTTCATCAAAATATGTTCACATTTGCGACCTGTAGTTTGATTACAAGGTTTACATGGACACACAGACGAAGAGACGGACGCGCGGACATCGCTAAATCGACTCAGAAAGTGATTCTGAGTCGATCGGTATAATAAAAGGTGGGACCTAGGTCAAATATTTTTGGTAGTTACAAACATCAGCACAAAGTCATTATACCCTGACCACATAGTGGTATAGGGTATAACCAGGCCAGGAATCGGGAATATAGTTTTGGCTGCATCGTGGCGCCCGATTTTGAAGTCACAATTTAAAAAAACACGTTTGTATAGGGTTCTGACTATTTTTCTGAAATTTAATTGATATTTTCTGAAAATCAATTAAAATTTTCTGAAATAAATTCAAATTCATTTTTAGTTATTTACATAAACGAGCGTTACTATTAAACTAGTGAAGATATTGACATGAAATTTGACACAGATGATTAAAAAATTTATTTGCCCCAAATGTCACTTACATTTAGTTTATTTTTTATGTCCATTCACAACCACACCCAGCACGGTTGGACTCTAGACCCTTTTGGCCACTCATAGAGTATCGTATAGTCAGCCTCGACCGACTTTACCATTCTAACTTGTTTTTTAAGATTTTGCGTCATAATTTTAAGCAAATAAAATATTTAATGTGTGTTTATCTTAACGGAGACTAGCTAAATATTGAACCAACTACTAGTTCTTCTTTCTTTATTTTAAAATTCTAAGAAAAATAAATAAAATTTATTTATATTTAAAAGAATAAAATATCTGTTTAGAAAGTTATTTCTTTTCTATATTATTTGAAAGTAATAAATTAAGAAACTCTCACTCTCTTTACTGTTAATATAAATATAGTAAACAAAGTTAAAAACGGAAGTACTTTATCATATATATTTTTTTGTTTTAATTTTTTATGTTTGTTTTTTTATTTTGTAATTAATACTTTTCTTAAATGAAAATAAAGCCCGGTTAAACATATTTTTTTATTTTTATTATCTTTACAACGTCTACGACAGAGTTTTTGTTTTAGTTGCTGAAAAGAAGGCGTTTCAAGCAAAAGAAAGATAATTTAAAAGAAAATTGTAAGTCGATATATAACGACTTAGTTTGAAGTTACTTGGGATATCAGTCGAATTTTTTGGCGCTTTATAATTCACGTTAAATTTATCACGCTTGTATGCATTTATATCTATCTATAGTATTAATAGGCTAGGCGATTTTTTGTGACCGATGTTTTTTCTACCGTTTTATCTCGATTTTGACCAAACCTATATCATTTGAAAGGTATTTCTTTTTAGCAGTTTTACAGATTTCCAGATTTTTAAATTTTTTCCTTTGTTTTGAGTAAATTGCATTTAAAGTTGCTACTAACACATTCATAAAATTATACATATGCTATGTGTTAAATTTGTTAATGTGTTTGTTAATGAGTTTGTTATCTTCATTCACAATAATAGTGAATCATAAAAGTGTTGGTATGTGAATGTGAAAGTTGAAAAATAAAGCTGCCTAGAAAATGCACTCGAATTTCGAGAGCTGGAATCTGCTAGTATATATACAAGCGAAAGTATGTATGTTTTGTGTTTTTGTAGTTTATATGAGGCTAAACCATGGGAGCGATCTTCCTGAAATTTTACAAAGTCTTACTGTGTATCTGGAAGGAACTATTTGTAGTGGGTTTGGCACCTTCCATACAAAGCTAATTTTTATTTTTTAATATCATATACATTAAGTACTATGACAGGGACAGCTTTGCAAATTTGTGTGAGGTCACCTATTATTAATGAAAATAGTTAGACAAAAAATAGGTGCGATCGGGTCAATGGGTGTGGTACTCTCATACAAAGTAAATATTAAATGTCATATATAAGTATCGTAATAGTAAGAGCCTTAGGACTATGCGTCAGCCCAGAAGTTATTCATGTGATTAGTGACAATAAATGGGCATGATCGGAGCAGTGGGCTTGGCACCGCCCATATAAAGTAAATATATAAAATCATCTAACTGGAGTACTATAAAAAACGGAAAGCTTGACATTTTGTACGAGTCCATCAGATTATTAATGCGAGTAGGCAGATAAAAAGTGGGCTGGATACGATTAGTGGGCGTGGCACCTCCACAACAAAAATATGAAGGACTATGGAAGCGACAGTCTGGAAATTCTTGACAAGTATATTAAATAACAATATGAGTAGTCGTGGAAAATGTAGCGGAATCGCCAAATTCAAAAATTGCCAAAACCGAAAATCACCAAAAACAAAAATCGCCAGAAACAAAAATTTTCAAAATCAAGAATCTTTTAAATCAAAAATCGGCAAACTCGAAAATTGCCAAAAATCAAAACTCGCCAAAAACCGAAAATCGCGGGAAACATATAACCAATAACAAAAATCTTCAAAATAAAAAATTGACAAAATCCAAAATCGCCAAAAGAAAAATCGCTTAAATAAAAAAAATGCCAAATGATATTCTAAATTCAAGGCCAATCGTTAAGTGGTGCTTGATTTAATATTGAAAATCCATGTTTTTCTCACAGCTTACTCAAGATGGAGAAACCGAAAAATTTTATAATTTTTGCGCCGAATGAAAAAACAAAAATTATTGTATATCAGCAAAATATAAAGTTAATAAAATAAAATATTTTAATTGCACAATACCAAGTTCGTAGGAAAATCTTATTATAAAAACATACATGTCAATAAGTCTCGGTAAGTCGTAGCGAAATACGACAGGGCATACTATTATACATATATATACTAAACAAGCACAGCCCTCGAAATTCGAGAAAACTTTATTTTTTCATTTAAAAAATTATTTTATTTATTTATTTATTAGATATTTATTACAATTCAAATTATAATAAATCTTAAAGCTAAAGCACTAGCAACTTAGGCTATCGGCTTATTATAATTTCATAAGAGCTTAAAGATGTGCTAATCAATTTTAGCCAATTCACAATTCAACACTTTTTAAATAAAATTCATTAAGTTTCATTATAAATATTTGTTGAATACACAGAAGATATATAAATGGGTTTGTAAATAAATAATTTTATAAGAGCCTAAAGGTATGCCAATCAAATTTTAGCCAATTCCCAATTCGTCACATGGTTTTTGATATCTATAATATTATTAGGCTAGGCGTTTTCTTGTAACCGATGTTATGCTCTACCGTTTTATCTCGATTTTGACCAAACTTATATTATTTGAAAGGTATTTCTTTTTAGCCGTTTTGCAGATTTACAGATTTTTAAATTTTTTCCTCTATTTTAAGGAAATTGCATTTAAAGTTGCTACTAACACATACATAAAATTACACATATGCTATGTGTGTTTTATTAAATTTTTTAATGTATTCGTTAATGAGATTGTCATCTTCATTCACAATAATAATAAACCATAAAAGTTTTGGTTTGTAAATTGGCTAAGTTGAAAAATAAGCACTCGAATTTCGAGCGCTGGAATCTGCTAGTTTATAATAAAAACACACACAGTATGTGATTTATGTACGTATTAATAGCAACTTTAAATGACCATTACTCCACAAAAAAATGTTCCAGGCGGTACAAATCTGAAAATCTGGCGGACAGCTAAAAATAAATTCCTTTCAAATGAGGTATGTTTGGTTAAAATCGCTTATTAACTACAATTTTTATAGCGGTCACAAGAAATGTTTCTCCGTTTATGGTGATTATATCAATTATTTCTCAAAATATAAACGTGACATTAATGTCATAAATTCTACTCAATTTTAACATCATTTTGTGCACCAAAGTTTAGCAAAAAAAATTTTCTCTTTCAAAATTGCAATTTACAATCCATGTTATCAAGTTACTAGGTAAAACCTCAAATGAAAACAATTAACGCTATCGCGTGAAGTTAACAACAAATTACATTAGGCAACAACGAAAGTACACTTGAAGTGCGACGTTTTTTATGCTACACCACTATTGCGGTTAGAGTATAATGAGTTTGTGCTGATGTTTGTAAATACCAAAAATATTTGACATAGATCCATCCTTTATTATACCAATGGAGCCAAAATCATTTTCTGAGGCAATTTAATGATGTCCATCCGTCTGTCTGTCTGTGAGACCATGTAAACCTTGTTATCAAACTA
This sequence comes from Cordilura impudica, assembly GCA_963682025.1. NCBI lineage: Eukaryota > Metazoa > Arthropoda > Insecta > Diptera > Scathophagidae > Cordilura > Cordilura impudica. The sequence continues at coordinate 347,995,810 of OY821517.1, forward strand.
CAAGTCGCAAATATGAATATATTTTGATTAAACTTGGCATAGAACAAACGCTATTGTGAAAATCGTTGCATATTCAGACCTAGTCCCCATACAAATGACCCCTATGAGATCAACTAAAATTCCGTTTATCATATAGATATTGGTCAAGTTTTGCTTCTTTATGTAAATTACACCCATTAGTCAATAGTTTAAACATAAACACTGTAGGACCGTTCATAGTTATAGTTCCCATATGAAGATGCTTCCCGCTATTCACTTAAATCTATGAAAAAGAAGTAAGTGTGTTAAATTCGGCTGTGCCGAATCTTTGATACCTTCCACATAGGTTTTACGTTTACATTAATATCTGCACTATTTGTAACGAATTTAAACAAAATATTTTAAAAAGTAAACAACTTGATAAACTTAATACTAATAAATTACAATAAACACACTGAATTTTTAGAGGTGTCTTCATATTTTTGGACATATCTTGGCACAATGATGTCCGATTTACCCAATTTTCAATAGCAACCTGCTCGAAATAGTGACAAACAATATTATCATAACTATATCTAGGTAAATGGTTTATTTTGTGAATGAGGGTGATTTTAACAAATAGACGGATGGACGGACAAACGGACGGACGGACCGACAGACAGAAAGAAGGACGGACATCACTAAATCGACTCAAAAAGTGATTCAATCGGTCAAATTTTTTTTGATAGTTACAACCATCAGGGTATAAAAAGTATAAAACATTTGTTCATAAAAATTTATTTTATGATATTGCGATTTTCGTAGTCAAACTTAAAGTACAGATATTTTTTCAATCTTTCCTAAAATTTTTGTTTTCAAAACAGATATAATGTATAAAATTCGGCTTGGCCCATCAATCTTATCTACATATTTCAATTTATGTTTACCCTTATGACACTCTTAAAGGGTGTGGATATTTAAATTGTGTAACACTACCACCGAATCGAGTAATATGATACTCTGACGCCCAGAAGGGAAAATAAATAGCAATCTCATTATTGTTGAGTGTGTGAACCGTTTATTAAACTTTATTTGTTATTTTGATTAGTATTTCTGCCATAAACTCTCACATAAACACTTGTTTATAATAATTTGTTTAAATTTATTTTAAAAATCATTTTTTCAACTATAATAAATAAAAACCTTTATTTATTATTGTTATTTTATGTTCTCAAAATGTCAAATGGTTTGAACTTTTTTTATTTTAATAAATATATTGTAAATCCGTCTGCCATTTTAATCATTTTAGTTTAAAGCAGCTGCTAAGAATTTCTTCTTAAGTTCTTCATTATTTTTTTCTTTAAATTCTTATCAATTGGTTTTTGCCGCATTATTTATTATTATGTTTTTAAACGAATATTTTTTTGTATGAGTTTTTCTTTTAATCTTTTGTTAGTTTGGTTATTGTTTATCAAGTGATTTTCTTTATAATATAATTTATATTCAGACGACAATCAGTTTCTCTTTTATTTTATTTTTGTAAAATAGTTTATAAACACAAATCTTGAGCATGGATGAACTGCAGTTATGTATGTGGGAAAAGACTGGTTTTGTTTGCAACGAAAGTTAAAAACAAAATTTAATCACATTTAAATTTCTTTATATAATATGATTTTTGTGTATGTATGTATAAATTTTTGTATGTATATGAGACCTGTTATTGTAGAAGAAATATTTTCTATTTATATGTTTGGTGTTTTGCATTCCATTCCTTTTTTATCGTAACTTATAGTTTACTTTAAGTGATGACTAATCATCTGATTTTGTTTGGATTTTGAATACATTTTTATAAGAATAAGAATTCTTAAGAATTGACGAATTTCGGATTATAACTTGTAATAAGCTATCAAAACTCCTAGGCTAGTCAACTAGCCTTTGTTAATAAGTAAAAACAACTAAGAGTGTTTAATTCGGCTATACCGAATCTTTGATACCCTCCACATTTATAACAAATGTAAATAAAATATTGGACAAAATAAACAATTTGATAAACTTAATACTAAATTATTACAACAAACACCCTGATTTTTCGGAATTTTTTGAGATGTCTTCATATTTTAGGTCAAATTTTGTCAGAATGATGCCCGACGTACTCCATTTTAAATATCAAACTGATCGAAACAATTACAAACAATATTATCCTAACTCTACTCAGGTAAATGGTTTATTTTGTGAATAAGCGTGATTTCAACAGACGGAAAGACGGACGGACGGACAAGCAACCATCGCTTATCGACTCGACTTGTTATAGGGATCAAAAATATATACACTAGAGTGGTCCTTAGAAATGAAATAAAATAAGAAGACCCACAAATGGCCCAAAGCTAATAAAAGCCAATTTTTTCAAAAGAATATGATATCATAATATTAATAGGCTAGGCGATTTCTTGTGACCGATGTTTTGTTCTACCGTTTTATCCCGATTTTGACCAAACGCATATTATTTGAAAGGTATTTCTTTTTAGCCGTTTTGCAGATTTACAGATTTTTAATTTTTTTCCTTTATTTAGAGTAAATTGCATTTAAAGTTGCTACTAACACATACATAAAAATATACAATGCTATGTGTGTGTTTATTAAATTTGTTAGTGTGTTTGTAAGGCCAAGGCCACGCAATGAGCGGCAGAGCGTTGAGCGGCAGAGCGGCGAGTTTGAGCGGCAAGTGGCTTATTACTCATTTCTGAGCGGTTAGTTGTCGAAATGCCATTATCAATGTTATTATTTATTATTTATATAAAAAGTTTTTATAATAAAAGCAAAATATTTTCACTATTTTATGATTTTTATTTATGTATGACTACATTTAAATTTTTAAACTTTTTATCGATTGAAAAACAACACAAAAATGGTTGTCGTTAAGATAACAACAACAGCTGGCTTTAACAATAGCGAATATCGTTTAAAAATTTTACTGAATACCAAAATCGATAATTTTGTTGTTTTCTTCTTCTAACGATTCGATTATCGCTAAGAAGAAGTTACTGATCGCGCTACAGATTGACAAAACAAAGAAAAGCCATTTTTTGCCATTTTTATTCTTTGCCGCTCAGAAAACAACTAAAAATTAGAACAAGTTCTATTCCTAAGCGGCGCCGCTTAGACGCTCTGAAATGCCGCGCACCTGCCGCAAATTGTGTGGCCACTTCAGTAGTATTTCATATGTTTTAATTTTTTTCCGCTCATCGCTCTGCCGCTCGCCGCTTTACGTGGCCTCGGCCTAAGAAAAATGAGTTTGTTTTTGTGTTGATTTGTGATTTGGCTATAATTCATTAACATACCTTTAGGGTCTTTATTTAATGAAAAAATAAAATTTCCTAGAATTTGCACTCGAATTTCGAGGGCTGAATATGCTAGTATAAAATTAATATAATATTATAAAATTAAAGAAAAGCAATATTTATTGCAAGTTGTAAGTGACTACAGAAAAAAAAATTGTGAATCGCACACTAAATCATTCTTAAATATACCAAAATAAATAGAATTAATTTTATAGTTCATATTATTTTGAATAAACTGTCTTTTATTAGCTTTGTGTCATTTGTGGGTCTTCCTATTTTATTTAGAAAAATATAGATAGTTTTTATACATAAAATAATTTTATAACAAAATTGGTTAAAAGTTGTTTTAATTTATTATTATTATTTTATTTTATTATTTCAAAATCATACTTTATAAAAAAACAATAAAATTTCTTAGAGAGAGTTGGTTAAAGCTACCTTACATCTATAACAGTCATTTGAGTTTTTAATACGCATATAATCAATAATGAATTAGATCGGGAAGGAAAATTTTTATGATCGAAAAACCTTCATTCGAGTTTTTATAGAAAAAAAATTATAAACATACTTATAGTATTTATATATATTGTAAGTGAAGCAGTTAACTGCGAGCAATAAGCAGATAATTCCACCAAAAATATATCACTATGGATTATTTTGATCCCAGGAGCACTAAAGGGTTAAATAGATTCTAAATAGTGGTTTCATCGAGTTTAATAGAAAAACTCGTTTTCGGTAATTTTTATTTAAGAATATCTTAAAATCCAAAGCTGGCCAAATTTTCCCAAAGGAACGGAAGTTCTACACAATTGGTTATTATACTCTAAGCATCGCATCCACAAATTCTACAGGACTTACAAAATATTTAAATTTTTTGAATAAATTGTCTTTTATTAGCTTGGGGTCATATGTGACCCCAATTCCAAAAGGGTTAATGGGGTCATTTATTATTTTTTTCCGAAACCCAAGGATATTAAGATAATATAATATTTAGAAGTAGAAAAGTGATGAATTTTTGATACAAAGTATTTAGAAAGAGTACATTTACAGAATATTTTACAAAAATCCCAATTATCTCGAAATCCGCAAAAATAAAATCCTTGTCAAAAAAATTCTGATATAGCGATTTACTTAAAAAATCACGCAGTTAATCTGTAAGATGTATTTAACAAAACCTCAAAGTGCCAGATCCATTTTTTAAAATTTTGTTTAAGAAAATTTTTTAAAACTTGAAAAAGGAGTTTTCAAAATTTTGTCAAAAAAATTTCCCAATTTCGGTCTCAATGCGCAATAGGTTAACAACGTGGTAATAAAACAATACTTCATATCTGATTACTTATAAGTATAGAGACAAAAAAACAATTATGGCTTTAATCAATTTCTTAAAGTTGAAACAAATGCCATCAAATTTCAAGACCTAGTTTTTTTTTGGCTCAAAAGTGGTCTGGGGCATTTGCTATTTCTTGGCGAATTTTTATTCGATTTTGAATTTTTATAGCTTTTTGAAAAGAAAATTTAATACTGATCCCGATTCTTATAACAACTTGTCGGAAAAATTAAACTATAGAATGAAATTTTCGTAAACTCTCAAAAAAAAAGTCATATATTCCCCATATAAACACACTTGAAATTTTCAATCGATTTCCGACGCCACTTTTCTTTATCCGATTGTCCCCAAACTTCACATTTATTAGTTTTATATTGAAAGGTAACGAACTGGACCCCGCCTATCCCCAAAATCGCAATTTGAAAAATGTCTATATAACGTTGGACCACTCTAATTTACATCCTCTGCAGAGTGGTGTGGAGGGAATAACAATATTAAGTAAATTCAGTTATTTTTCGTAAAATCATATACAAACCAAATTTAAGAAAAATCTATGAAATATATATTTTTATTCATAGATTTAAGTGAATATCGGGAAGCAACTTTATATGGAGACTATTACTACGAATGATCCAATAGATTTATGTTTAAAATAATGATTAATGGGTGTAATACACATATACGAAGCATTATTGACTGAAGTCTATAATGATAATCAAGATTTTAATATAATTTTAGTCGATCTCATAAGGGTCATTTATATGAGTACTAAGTCTGAACATGCACAGATTTTTACCAATTTCAGTAGTGATCATCCTATGGCCGAGAACAGCTTATATAAAAAATATCATCAAAAACATATTCATATATACTTAAATGAATAGGCAGGCAGACAGATAGATGGACGGACGGACGGACGGACGGACGGACATCACTAAATAGACTCAGAAAATGAGTCTGTATCAATAGGTATAATAAAATATGGGTGTAGGTCCAATATATTTGGTAGTTACATACATCAGGGCAAACTCATTATACCCTGACCACAGAGTGGTATATAGAATAAAAATTATATAGAAGTCCACAGAAACAGAAATGGCAAAAAATCTTAAGAACCTCAGAGTGTTTACAAGGATCGCCTGAGATATTTTTCTATAGTTTTTTTTCTATTAGTTTAATTTATTGATCATAGTTTATTTATATGGATATCAGTAACCTGAAGACGAAACTTATTTCTATCTTTGTCTAATAAAAATTTTTTTTTGCTAAAATGTTAAATGAAATTGCAAAACAATTTAAAAACCAAAATTTAAAAAATAATAACGTTAATTAAATTTACCGAAAATGAACTCAATGATTCGATGATCAAAAAGTAATAAATGTTAAATTTTGACAATCTTTTTTATATTATACAATTTTTCTATATATTTCAGGGGGCTCGAAGATGAATTCTGATCGATTTGAAACTATTTATGTAGTATAGAGTCGCTTAAGGCCCATTTTCACGATACTAATAAGTCGTATGATTTTTCGAAATAAAAATCCGATGAAATCATAAAGTCGTACCGACATTATTTCTGCATACTTAGGCCATTTACACCATCACACTCAAGTCTTATGAAAACAGCTGTTTAGAATAACAAGCAATTTTATTTTGAAATTTATATTTTACTTTCTTTGTTTTTATTTACCTTTTTTTTTAATATTACCAAAAAAAAAACAACTCTGGTCCGATGAAAATGACAAGTTTTTAGAAATGTTTCTAAAACCATCGGACTTCGCAAATAAAATCCTACAGACTGTCAATTTCATAACATAAGCCTTTTACATGATACGACTTTTTCATAATACTCGACTTTTTGACAGGTCGTATTACAAAGTGTGATAGTGTAAACTGGCCTTTAGAGATTATATAAAGTCTGCTGAATTTTTATAGGAAAAAAAGTGTTCGCAAAGATCCTTTAGTTTTCATAAAAAAAAACTCCCTATAATCTTCAATGGCCATGGTAACGAATTTTATTTAAAAAAATATAAATTAAAATTTAAAAAATTTTAAAATTTTAAATTAAAAAATATAATATATAAAATTTGGAAACAAATCTTCTTACACTAAACAATTTTTTTCGTTTATATTTTTTGATTTAAAAAAAAATTGAGATTATTTTTTTAACCCTCTGTAGAGAGTATAAAAAAATCGTAAAGAATTTTTTTTTTAAATAAAAACCAAAAGAAAATTTAAGAACTCTTTTCTTAAACAAGAACTACAGCAGACTGTAGAAACAGCGAAATAATCTACATATAATAATAAAACAAATTTGGAAACTAAAAAAAAAATTTTGAAAACTAAAAAATGTTTTTTAAATATTTAAAAAAAAATTAAATAAATTTTTTATTATTTTTTTTTTTTTTTGTTAAAAAAATATAAACGAAAAAATTTGTTTAATGGAAAAATATTATTTTTATATGGCAATAATGAGATATCACAAAGTCTTGAAATTTTAGGTTTTTATACCCTCCATACCACTGTGCAGACGGTATAATTCAGTTTTGTTATTCCGCGTGTAATACATCAAAATATACATCAACTCGTCTATATAGCGATGTCAGTCTGTCCGTCTGTCTGGCTGTCTGCTGAAATTATGTTCATTCCAGAGTTCAGAAAAAAACACACACTGAATAAAAAACTCGTACATATATGTAAACAAACATAACTTAGACCAACACACACATATTTTTATTTGCATATCAATTATGTTTGTTTTTAAATTTTCTTCGGTGCCAAACACAATCATGACTTGTGTTCGTTTTAATATTTCGTTATTTACACGAACATTTTTCTATCACGTATTTTTTGTTTCGATCACACATAAACCACACAGATTCGAGTGTTGCTTTATTTGAAGTTCGTGTTCTGGTACGTGTACTGAAAAAAAAACAGAACATGTACAATAAACAGGTTCGAGTTCAGTTATATTTTAAGTCGTGTTCTGGCTCGTGTACTAAGAAAAAATAGAACATGTACAATAAACAGGTTCGAATTCAGTTATATTTTAAGTCGTGTTCTGGCTCGTGTACTAAGAAAAAATAGAACATGTACAATAAACAGGTTCGAGTTCAGTTATATTTTAAATTCGTGTTCTGGCTCGTGTACTGCGAAAAATTGAAACATCAATTCGCGATCTGATACACCCCGATAAAAACGACGACAATTGTTTCAACCAAATTTATTACAATTTTATTGACCCTTTTTATGACTTACGTTGCAAATTGTTTACAATTGTCAAATATTTAAAAATTTTATTGGCCATTTTTTTGTGATTTACGTTGAAATTATTTACAATTGTTTTTATTGACTGGTTTTTATTTTAATAAAATATGGTAATAAAATACTTAAGACACAAAAACTGCACATTGCACTTAAATCTTTCTTGCCGGTTTCAATCAGACATGTAAATTTTTTCGTTTCGCTATTAAAAGTTGCGTATTTTTTATAGCAAAACTTATTTCTGTTATTGCTTTCCAATTTTTTTAATTTTCACAAAATATTTGCAATTTACACAATACACAGTACACTTATAGATCACGATCTAATCAAAACTGAACCATCCACCCCTATATCTTAACAAAATAAAATAGAGATTTTCTTCTTTAATCATACCTAAAAATTAAATTGTGTTTTTATTTTTATATACTTTTTGCTACATACGCAAACATTTGGTCCTTCGAACCGGTTTTCAACCAGTGACCTATGGATATACAGTCCATAAAAAAAATGCTATAAAATTTCATACACACATTAATCGTATGTTTTTATTTTCATTTATGCTGATTGCATTTAATAATAAAGCACGAAAATACCTAAAATTTTTGTTAATTGTGTTGATAACCTTGGTTATAATATTGTGTTTAGAACACGGGTGGAGGGTATTGAAGATTAGACACGGCCGAATTTAACAATCTTACTTGTTTGATATTGACAAGATTTGAAATTGTAGTCTTTTTATAATAATTTTACATTGACATTTTTGGAAGTTGTTTAAAAACATATCCAAAGAAGTTATTCCTTTGAAGGTAATGAGTGTGACATTTAAAATAACTACACTTCACATACCCTATACCAGTCTGTGGTCAGGGAAGAATGAGTTTGTGCTATTATCTGTAACTAACAAAATTATCTAAGCAAGACTCAACTTTTTTATACCGATCGACTCAGAATCGATTTAGCGATTTCCTTCCATCCGCTGTCCTCTGTCAGTCTGTCTGTCTGTCGTGTGTTCATGTAAACCTTGTAATCAAACTACAAGTCGCACATATGAATATATTTTGTTAACTTTTTGTATATTAGCTTTTGTCAGACATATCATGTCTTAACATCCAAATTATCATATGGATCCATTATTCGTAAAGCAAAACTAAACACTGTAGGACCATCCATACACAGCATCTTCCCTATGTTCACTTAAATTTATCGAAAATCAAAAAGATTCCACGGAATTTCCTCAAAATTGGTTTATATCCCTTTTTATGAAACAATTGTGACTATACCAAATATGGTCATAATCGGTCAGTTTTTCTACCTAGTTCCCATAATGACAGGCAACAAATTTACAACAATGTCACCCGAAAATTCCTTTAAGGAATATACGTCCTCATTAATTGATTTCCATCGATTTCTATCTAATGCTGATCTTTTGGCTTCACTCTATAACTGTTTGTAATTCCGCTTGTACTTGGAGTTTCCAAGTGTTTTTAGAACGGCCTGCTCTTCTTGTTCGCTGTGGATTGAAGTGTAGAGATTTCTTATGAATGTCATCAGCTGGTTTACGAAGGATATGTCCTAACCATCAATATTTTCGGATTTAAATTTCGTACTAAATTGTGGACTAAACCATAGCTCAGCATTTGTTATTGTTTGTGACCAGAATATTTTGAGGATTCGGCGAAGACACTTGTTTACAAAAATTTGTATTTTTTGGACCTTATAAGTTAGTGAAGTTCCAGCTCTCCCAGCCATAAAGCAGTAATGACTTTATATTGCTGTTGAAAACTTTGATTTTGGTATTTAGCGCGATGCTAGCTGATATCCAAAGCTTATTGAGGATTCAAAATGCTTATTTAGCCTTAGTTCAGTCTGTTATTGATATCTTAGGAACAACCGCCAAAAATCGATATGATGCTGCCCAAATAGCGGAAGGTGACAACATCTTCCATTTGTTGCCCTCGCAGTGAGAAACAGTAACATTAAAGTGCATTGACTTTGTTTTGGCGCTATTTATAATTAGTCCTGCACTCGACGCTTTATTTATGACTAGCAGATTCCAGCCCTCGAAATTCGAGTGCAAATTCTAGGAATTTTTTTTGTTATTAAATAAAGACCCTAAAAGTTTGCTAATCAATTATAGCCAATTCACAAATAAACACAAGAAACAAACTCATTTTTATTACAAACACATTAACAACTTTAATAAACACGCACATAGCATTGTATAATTTTATGTATGTGTTAGTAGCAACTTTAACTCTCCGCCTAGCAACACTTCTGGTACCCTTAAACATGACAAGGTCCGTAGGGACCTATTTTTGTTGATATGACATTTTCTCTGAAAAAGACATTTTAAAATTTTTGTTTTGTTATTTTATTATTGTTTATTAATTAAAGTGTTGATAAATAAATTTAAAAAAAAAAAAATTTTTTTATATACTAACATAATTAATTTTTATGAATTTTATTATGAAAATTTAGTTTTAAAATGAATAAAACTTAAAAAAACTATTGTTGCGATAGTTGTTCCTCATTTAGAGTGCAGGTTAAACACCGATGCATTAATCTTGAATGGTCTGCACAAACTGCATTGTTGCAGGAAAAGCAATTGGCCCTTGTTTTGCGTTGACGACCGTACTCTGAACGGCATAGTCGACATGATGACCTGTTTGTCCTTAGCGCAAACGACGGTGCAGCTGCTTCTGTTGGTCTTGGTACTATCTAAAACGAAAAAATATATATAATCATTTTGCTTTTGACCTTTAGAATTCTTAATTCTTACCTTGACATCAAATTCCTCCATTGCATTCCATATCCTTGGATATGCAGTTATGCGAGTATTCAGGGCACGTTCTTCAATGTTGGGTAATGCCAATTGCTTAGTAAGCATAAGGAGGAATGAGCGCCGTCTGTCACTTCTCTTCACTGGCTTCATCTCGTTGAATATTATGAATGCAGCTAATGCAGCGATGTCGAGCATATTGTAAAACATGGCAAGCGGCCAGCGCTTTGTTGAGCGCTTGCATGTATACGTACCAAGCATCTGGTCCATAGTATCAACGCCGGATTTGTTGGCATTGTAATCAGTTTCCATGTTCACAATGCAAGTGTAATGTTGTGTAGATAGCAAAATTACTGATTTATTCTTCCTGGGCACATATAAGCATAGTGATATATCGCCTTCGTTAAACCCAAACAATGTGCTGTTGATTGGCCGCGTACGATTTTTATGTAACTCCCGTGGCACAAATGTTTTGTTAGAGCGTACTGTTCCAACTTATGCAGTTTTCTTTCTCATCAAAATACGCGCCGAGTTCAATGTACTGAAGAAATTGCCAGCATAAATTTTGCGGCCAAGAGCAAGTACAACGTTCTGCCCTTGATTTAAATTCGAAGAACTCGTTTAAAATGTGTTCAAACAATAAAAAACAGCTAAAAAAAAAGCCAAAATAAAGCTAATGTCTTAATGATTTCTTGTAATTTCAGTACAAGGTCCCTACGGACCTTGTCATGCGTTCCCGTACTACTCACCTTTAAACCTCAATTAAAACTAAACTATTGGGCGTATCACCTTGAATTTTCTTTTAAACGATTTTTGACAAAATTCTCTTGGAAAACAGGGTAACTTTTGGGGTACCTTGTCCTGGCCGAAATAGGAGTAATTTCAGTTTGAAAAGGACCTTCTCGCTAACCGAAGGGTTAAATGCAATTTACTCAAAATAAAGGAAAAAATTTAAAAATCTGTAAATCTGCAAAATGGCTAAAAAGAAATACCTTTCAAAAAATATACGTTTGGTCAAAATCTGGATAAAACGGTAAAACAAAACATCAGTCACAAGAAATCGCCTAGTCTATTAATATAGATGCTGTCCACAGTATGCATAGTATGCTAGTTGGCCTCATATTTGAGTGCTTATGACCGGCGAGTAATTTTGTGATCCTATACATATCTTTCGGCCTACTAGATTCGTTGGCCTTTTACACCTCTGCACCTAGATTTTCTTACGGTTTGAGATTTTATATGGCTTTTTAAGGTCTAGCTTGTCTTATCGAATTTTGGCGTTCTTCATAGAAGACGATCTCCCTTCAATTTTAAATACAATCTCAAGTTTCCAGATATCTACGGTTTGATGTTGGTCATTGGATTACTAAGACAATTTTTTGTGGACTCGAGATTTGGGACATTATTTAACATATTATTAGTGCTTCTCTGTTTTTAAGTCTCCCAGTATTAAATCTTACTCGTGTTTTCGGTTTACGTATTATATTTACTCATATCTTAAGTTGAATTTCTGCCGCTACAAGATGATGATCGCTCCCCATTTATTGCGTACATCAAGCAGTGAATGCCTCCACTCGAATTTGGATTATGCTTATTTAATCCAATATTCAATTAGTTGTACCTAAGACCATTTCTCTAAATTCATGGTCTTGTACATGGTCTTCTTTTCTTACTCGTTATGTTATAGAATGATTTTTGAAAATTTATTGAGGGTTAATAAATTGTTTGCTTTAAGATTTATTTGTTCAACAAATCTATGTACAATATATTCTTTAAACAATATGTGTTATATTGAGTGAATCATTTATGAACTATGTATGTACAAGTTAATAAATATAAATAGTACTTAATATGAAAAAAACGTTTTAATATCATAATTGCTTTAAAAAGAACGTCATACTTAAATAACCTTGTTAAGAAATTTAAGAAAAAAAAACACTTGTACAAATCGAGTTCATAATTTTCCAAAACACACAATGTAACAAGAATTTTTGTTAATATATTCCAAATAAAACTAAAACCTGTTGCATTCCATAATATTATGGTTTTGTTTTTTTTTTTTTTTTCTGACATGACACTTAAGCCGTTATATTTGTTTTGATTTGACATGGTTGGTGGTTGTGATGGTGGTTGCTATGGCCACTCACAATGGTCACGTTTTATACGCAGCATCTTTTACGAGTGTGTGTCTGTTTTCTGTTCTTTTATGGCTTCTACAAAAATTCATCAAAATTCCAAGAAATTTTGGGTATTTCTCCTCAACGTATTACTAACTTCATTTCTGAAAGCAAACACAATATGACTCATACATACTTACTTACATACAAGAAGATGCTAAAACAAAACTGAACATTAATAATAGAAAGAAAGACATTAAAAAAACAAAAACAAACGTTACATTAAAAAGAAACTACTGTTTTGTTTTTTTAATTTTTTCTAAATAATTGTTTAAGTTTCTGTATTTGTTTTTTTATAAAAACAAACCGTTTCTTGCTTTGAGAATAGACCTTATAAAGAGTCATCAACTTTCAAGTTTTTTATTTTTTATTTATTATTTAATTGAATTTATTTGAATGATTCATCATCGTTTACACACGTACGTTTTTATGTTATTAAAACAATTAATAACAATAGTAATTTTTTTTTTTTTAATTTGTGTAATACAACACTAAAGTTTTTTGTGATTATTTGTTCAGGTCTCTTTATAGCTATTTTTGATTATTGTTACAGTTTTTAGTGAATAATACAACTACCCGAATTTTGATAGAACGTAAATTAATAAAAAGACAACAAATTTGAATTCGGCTTTTTAAACTACTCAGCACAATGAGTGATTTCGAATTCTGAGGAAAACTTTAATAAAAAAAAAAAACTAACAAATGATAATAAAATGTCATTGTTCACTTTGAAAGGAGAAGAAATATAAGCCTTTGCACTAAAATATCAACCATGTCACACAAGCACCAACATATGACCTAATTTTTCATTTTGCTGCCGATATCAAGTATCGACAATATACATACACATATATTTTAACATACTTTTTTTAAATTTTTGACCACACTCAGGGGATGCCCTCAGCAGATGTAGTGCATTTTTTTAATCTTAGAAAATAGGTTATGGGAAGGAGGAAAGAGGGAGTAGTGTTTGTGGATATTTGACTTAAATTTTATTTGATTGTAACTGTCAGAAAAGGAAAAACTTGTGTGGGGAGTTTATTCCACAAACGGCTAGTTCGACCGATAAACGAATTTTCTCTGTAATGCGTTGTGCGGTCAACTGGACAATAGACTACAAACGGATGAGATCTACTAGAGAAGCGGGTAGAGCGAACTGAAACTCGGGCACTTGGAATGAGTTCGCTAATTTCAGAAGAACAATACCCATGGTAATATTTATGGAACAAAGTTACACAACCCACATTCCGACGATGGTCCAAAATAGACTTTGAAGTTTCTGCCCATATGTGGGAGTTGTATTCCATTTTCGGTCGGATGTAAGTGGTATAAATTTTAAGGAGATCAGAAGAAGTGAAGTAATTTTGCACCGTTTTAGAAATCCAAAACACTTGCTTGAATACTTCTTTCGGCACTTGAAAAACATGCTCAGAACATCAAGAGTATCCGATTCCTCAATATCTATACCACCCATATAGCCAGAAGGCATTGTTGAATCCAAGGCCCTGTGGGTCAACAACCAACATTGAGTCTTCTGTGCATTAAAGTCAACCCTATTCGCTTTACCACACTCGGAGAATGTTAACAGGTCTTGATTGAGTGTGTCATTCATTGTCAGCCTTTTGAAGGAAAATGAATGACAAATGTTGCTGTCTTCTGTGAAAGAGTGGATAGGATTGAAGGCTTGACTAAGAAGGTCATTAAGAACGATAAGGAAAAGAGAGGGAGAAAGAACCAAACCTTGGGGTACCGCTGAATTAAGCTGGAACAATTGGATGAGACCACATCAATAACAACACATATTGTGCGGTTCCTGAGAAAACCCGATATAATTCGAGAGAAGTTAATACCGACCCCAAATGCAATAAGCTGATATTAAAGCAACGTGCCACAAGCGATGGAAGGCCTTGGATACATCTAGAGTAATCACTTTACTTTCAAAAAAGTTTTGAATTGATCGACTCCAGCGCTCAGAAAAAGAGCTAACAGATCTACCGTAGAACAATTTATACGGAAGCCATACTGTCAATCATTAAGAAGTGAGTTGGCCTCTAAATAGTTGATAAGATGATAAATAATCATACTCTCCATTACTTTTGAGAGCGCAGAGAAGATTGCAAATGGATGGTTATTTTCAGGATAATTGGCCTCACCTTTTTTAGGGATTGGTTGGACATTGGCAACCTTCTATCAGGAGGGAAAAACTCCCGCACGGTACGAAGAGCTGAAAAGGTTGGCTAATGGCCTAACTAGCGTCGAAGAGCACTGTTTCAGCACCAGTGCTGGTATACCATCCGGACTTATTAACGTTGAGATCCGGAAAAATATTTTTAATATTTTGGGCATAGTACAAAATACCCTTTCAAGTTCAGGCATTGGGTGATCGCTTTCCGGCAAAAGCGAGTCTTTTGCAAAACGTTCAGCTAAAAGGTTAGCCTTTTCAACCGGGTCAGCGCCTATTTGATCATTCATTAGAAGAGTTGGGAAAGCAGAACTAGCTTTCTTTACAAAATATCTTACTATCCCGAGGAGCAAAAAGAACTTTAAGACGAAGACGATGTTCGTAGAACTTTCAGGTCTCGCTAGTGTGCGTAGCAGGTCAGTAACGGAATATTCATGTTTAAAGTACCTTTCTAAAAAAGTAACTATTGTTAAAAAAGTATCTATTCTTAAAATACATTTTCTTAAATTACCTTTTTTAAAATAATTGAAAAAGTTTCTTACCTTTAAAAATACGTTTTGTAAAAAAAAGTTCTTTTTTGAAAAAAGTACCTTTTATTAAAAAAGTAACTTTTATTAAAAAAGTGCTTTTTATTAAAAAAGTACATTTTATTGAAAAAGTTCCTTTTATTAAAAAGTACCTTTTATTAAAAAAGTACCTTTTATTAAAAAAGTACATTTTATTAGATAAGTACCTTTGATTAAAAAAGTAACTTTAATTAAAAAAGTATCTTTAATTAAAAAAGTACCTTTTATTAAAAAAGTATTTTTTATTAAAAAAGTACCTTTTATTAAAAATGTAAATTTTATTAAAAAAGTACCATTTATTAAAAAAGTACCTTTTATTAAAAAGTACCCTTTATTAAAAAAGTACCTTTTATTAAAAAAGTACCTTTTATTAAAAAAGTAACTTTTATTAATAAGTAAGCGCCCCGGTAAGTGAGTAGGTAGCTTGCTCGCCTAGCATGCGGGGGTCGTGGGTTCGATTCCCACCAGAGGCTTTGGTCTGTCGCTGAAAAAAAAAATAACACACTACTCCCTCTTTCCTCCTTACTATATCTATATCTTTCCTGAGATCAACACAATGCACTGCATGTGTAGGGGGCATCCCCTGAGTGTTGATTAATAATAAAAAAAAATAAAAAATAAGTACCTTTTATTAAAAGTACCCTTTGTTAAACAAGTTCCTTTTCCCAAATAAAACCCTTTTCTTAAAAGCAGTGCAATTTCTGAAAATGTACTTTTTAGGAAAAAGTACTTTTCAGGAAAAAAGGACCTTTTCTTACAGAAGTTTTCTTTTATTAAAATACTACATTTCTTAAAAATGTACTTAAAAAACTTTTTTGTAAAAAAGTACCTTTTTAAAAAATTTATTTTTTTTTAAAAGTCATTTTCTAAAAAGTACCTTCTTTTAATAAAGTTTAATTTCCATTTTTTACAAATTCACTGCGATCTTTTACTTTTGATGGCTCCGAAAAAAAAAATAGTAAACAACGAGTTGCCTTGAAACTTAAAACATTTCGTCGTTCGTAAGTTATTGTGTTCTATATGATTTTTTTTGATTAATTCATGTTTAAGTTCTAATAGTTCTTACGCTTAAAGGCGTTTTCAAATAGGATTTTTTTTTAAACAGAAAAAACCACAAATTATAGTTCTTTCCTTGGTAGGAAGGTCGCAATAATTTTATCGGTTCAGTTTTTTTTAATTAGCAACTACACTTAAGCAACTAAACTTTAGCAAAAAGCATATAGAACACAATAATTTACGAACGACGATATGTTTCATAAGGTTGCCACTTTTCACCAAATTAATTTCACCAAACTACTGCCGCCATCTATACATCAGGTCGGGTTGCTCTGGGACCTTTATGTCAAAGTAATCAAATTTTTTTTAATTGTATGCTTTGTAAAATATTTTCCAAACACAATTCGCTGTTTTTGGGTATAAATTAAATTGCAACTAATTTGGTCTCCTCTTAAAGTATCAAGTAGCAACAACCTGGATATTGAGTATGCCTGTCCTGGACTGGCAAACACCAGATTTTATATCAATTTCTTAATTCTATTATACCCTTTAAAATTTTCCCCTTTCAAAACTTCTGTATTAAAAACCTCAAAGAAAGACAGTTTTTTTTTTAACTGACTTTTATTTAATATGGACAATATGACAAATACACAACCACAAACGATCGTGACCATGAAACTAAGTATAAAAATATATAAGAATAAAAATGGGGTGCTCTAGGTTAGATACACAATAACCAAAGGTTAATGAATCACTTATTCTACTGATACACTGTCTAATAACACAAGCTGGGGGTATAATCGTTTTGTCATTCAGTTTTGTAACACATGAAAATATTTGAAAACAGAAGGAATTCCAGTTATAAAACTTGCATTCCCTTTACCAAAAATTTCTTAGTTGTATAATTTGTTGACACTTAATATAATTTTTAGAAATAATATTATGATAATTTACAGGAATCTTTATATCTAAGGCCAAAAATATGTATGTCTGCTTGTTTGTTTGTAATTTATAGGAGGCTAAACCATTGGACCGATCTTCCTGATATTTTTACAGAGTCTTACTGTGTATCTGAAAGGAACTACATACAGGCTATAAATTTTTTGATATTTTTATTGGACGTGACACCTCCCATAAAAATTGAACTTTTAATATTATATATGTTGAGTACTATGACAGGGAGAGCTTTGCAAATTTTAATGTTAGTGGCCATGCCGGAAATGGGAGGGATCGGATGAGTGGGCATGGCACCTCCCATACAAAGTAATTATTAAATATCATATATCTTGAGTACTTTGACAGAGAGAGCTTTGTACATTTGTCTGACGTCATCTTTTATTAGTGGGCGTGGCACCTCCTATACAAAAAAATAAGAAATACTATGACAAGGTCTTTTGTGTTTATCGTGCGTGCCGGTCCTAAGACATAACCGCATGGTGCTCCCAACACCAGATTGTATACTATGCGTGCACCGGCGCCCAGTCTGAAGACGGTCAGAATTTACAGACACGTGTTGGGCAAGATTTCCAACTCATGTTGAGGGGTCGGGCCGATCTAAAACCCTGCTTCACTTGGGTCCAACACCCGGTTGAACGCAACACCACGTCGAGCTATGCTCTTCCCGCGATGGGGGCACCTACAGCCACCACGAAACACCACCAAGGGCCGTTCCCAAGAAGTCATTTTGAAGATTCATCACGGATAATCAAGCAAAGATAACTCGAACAACAACATACACAGCTTTCCGACACTCCTTTACCAACCAACCAACAACACTCGTATCCGATTCAGCCATAATCTTGTCAGACAACCGTCTACTACACTCATTCTTTCTGATCGTCTCTATCAGAGGGCGGGGCTGATATCGACAACGTCTGAAATCGTGTTCCTACCAGTCTAGCTGACTCAGACGTTCCTGGACTCCTCTTCAGCTCACGCACCAGCATCCAACACTCTTGTCTACACTCTTTTTTCCTGCTATATCCATCATTCCTATGGATGATATCCAAAGCCCTCCAAATTCGTTTTAAACTCATGTACCTCCAACATTGTTGTCTACTACATTATTCACAGCTACCTCCACTGAACGTCAGTTTCAATAGCATCTAAAATAGGGTTCAATTCATGTTCCACAATCCACAAGCACCGGGTATCGCAAATTAAAGGGATGTGAGCAACCTTTCCATCTGGAAGTCTTTAACACCTCCCATCCAGCATTATGTGTTCTCCTTCGAATCATTTCTGTCAAGAGAATCCACAAATCATAATCTCAGGGCATCTGAATTACCCGTCGTACCATTTTATCGCCTTTGGTGAGGCTGCGTTTCAAAAGTCTAGTTCTGCTACTACCTGTTATTCTCCAAACAGGTTGGCTCTGGTAGACCTTTTAAGTTTTAACCGTTAGCCGCTAGAATGCTCACTAGAAATATCTAGTTTTCATCTAGCGTTACCCAGTATAACCGCGAGGAGGCTGGTTAGAAACACATGTCATGTATCGAGATTTCCCATTGGCGTAAACGGCGGACCAATAACTCCCTGTGTACTACACAACTTCACACATACGAAAGTGACAGTCTTGAAACGGTTGACAAGTACATTAATTACCATTGTCGTGGAAAATATGGGCGGAATCGCCAATTTCAAAAGTCGCCAAAAAAAATTTTTTTTTAAATCGTCAAAACCGAAAATCGCGAGAAACAGTAATAAAAAAAAAAAATTTCAACATCTAAAAACGTCAAAATCAAAAATCGCTTAAATTAAAAGTCGCTAAAATAAAAGATGGCCAAATGATATTCTAAATTCAAGGCCAATCGTTAAGTGTTGTCGGATTTAAGTAGAAAAATCCATGTTTTTCGCACAGAGTAGGAATGCCTAAAAATTTCATAATTTTTGCACCGAATGAAAAAACATTGAATATTGTATTCAGCAAGCATTGAAATAAAAATAACATAAAACATTATGAGTATTTTTTTTTTACCTTTGCGTTTTATTTAAAAATAATATTATTTCAAGCTCGAGGTCTGTATTTTAATATATAAAATTATATTTATTTATTTTATTTTCAATATTTCGCCAACCTCCGGTTGGCATCTTCAGCAAAAAAAACGCGAGTAACAATAGTCAAGGTACCAATGCGTATGGACGAATTAACATTTTACTAGCAGATTCCAGCCCTCCAAATTCGAGCGCAAATTCTAGGAAATTTTTTTTTTTTCATAAAATAAAGACCCTAAAAGTATGCTAATCAATTATAGCCAATTCACAAATCAACACAAAAAACAAACACTTTTTTATTACAAACACATTAACAAATTTAATAAACACACATATAGCATTCTATAATTTTATATATGTGTTAGTAGCAACTTTAAATGCAATTTACTCAAAAGAAATGAAAAAATTTAAAAATTTGGAATTCTGCAAAGCGGCTAAAAAGAAATACGTTTCAAATAATATACCTTTGGTCAAAATCGGGATAAAACGGTAGAACAAAACACCAGTCACAAGAAATCGCCTAGCCTATTAATATTATAGATATTGCAATATATATGTTAAAAATAACATAAAATAAATGAAATAAACAGCCCATTTCTAAATAAAAATTCCGCGGGACCTTTTCCTTTCTCCTCATTATGAAAAAAACTCCCTGTTTATTTGCATTTAACAACCAAAACTAAGCGAAATTTGAAAATTCGTAATTCTCTATCCCTTATTTTTGTTTTCTCCATCTGTTTAGAACAGGAGGAATTTTTTCGCGGGAGTAAAATCCGCGGGAATATTCAAAATCGGGCTGAAAATGGTTTAATTGTGCAATAAAAACTTCATAGGAAAAATTGATTATGAAAATGTACATGTCAATAAGTCTCGGTAAGTCGAAGCACGACAGGGCATACCAGTTATCAATAAAATCAATGATTGTAGAATGGTAAATATTGAAGTATCTAAACTTTTGAATTTTTCTTTTAGAATAAGTCTCAATTAAAAAAAATAAAAATATACAGGGTGTACAAATTTCAATGCAGCCTGCTTTATTGTGTGGCTATTTTCTCTTATTTTATAATAGAATTTATTTAATAATATTTAAATATACAGTCTACATTTTATTTATTTCTTTCTTTCTTTTGCATTGGCTTTTATAGACTGATGATAAGATAAGAGAACATGTATTTTTTTTTTTATTTATATATAAAATGCTATTTGCGATACAGTTTTTTTCATTTTTTTTTCTTTACAAGTATGATTTATACAGTTGATTAAAATTAACTATATAAAACGAATAAACTTTAGCAGTTATATCGCTTTTATTCAAAGGTATCTATGGATCTATCAGTGTTTGAGAACATGAAATAACAAACAAATATTTAATGTTAAAAATAGATTTGCCGATACGAGTAGGAAATGGGAAGTTATAGAGATAATCAATGAAAAGGGCAAATTTTTAATTAATACCAATAATGGGAATACATGTGTGTAATGATAAAATTAAGTAACGCATAAATACAATTAGGCAACAAAATGTCTGCAATTCGAAATACATTTAGCAAATAATAATATTCGAAATTGATTTGTGTGTTGTTAACCCAGAGGAAAACCTAAATAAAATTGCGCAAAAAAACGAATCATGCTCAAGAATTTTAGTAAACAGCAATTTTTTTCATATATTTTAGTAAACAAGTAAGATTGTAAAATATTTTATTCGCAAAAAAAATTTTGCAATGAAAAAAATAATGCCGCTAAATTTCAAGCCAAATAATTATGATTGCTAAATTTAATTTGTGTCTTAAACTCAATAGTATTACTAATGTTCGGTACGGTTACCATTTTGATACAGGAAAACCTACATAAAATTGCGCAAAAAAAAACAAATCATGCTCAAGAATTTTAGTAAACAGCAATTTTTAAATTAAAATATCTTTTAAATTTATAGTTAATTGTTTTATCTTTTTTCACCAGTATTTCTTATTGTTATTTTATAGTCAGTGACGGTTTTTATTTTCACAGAAAGAATTAATTTCTATCTGAAAAATTTCTTTCCATTCTGGGTCATGCGTAAATGAGAAAAGAAATTGGTCAAACCCTACTAAGTACAATTAAACAACAGATATTCGTCTTGAAAATTTTAAGTTAGTTGAGTCACTAAAAGCTGCAGAAAATGCGCAAAATTTTTTTAATTATTTAATTTAAATACTTTTAAGTTGGTCGAGTCATTAAAAGCTTCAGAAAAAACCTGCGAGATTTTATTTTAGTTTTTTTTGTTAAAAGTATTTTTAATTCCATTGCTTTAATTTAAATACACTTTCTCTTGTTTTCTAACCATATTTTTAAACTAATATTTTAAAAATAGACTAACTCTGCCGCAAATTACGTCGCACAGTGGGGCCTTTTGACTTTTTTCGTTGCTAAAATCATAACTTTTAAACTAATTAAGATATTTTAAAGACGGCCTATTTACCTTTAATATGAATGCTGGCGGAGGGTGCTAGGTCCACAGCGGGCTTCAATATATCCTATCAAAGTTCAATATTATTTTGGTGCTAATATTACAGGTTGCAAATATAAAGATAATGTACTGAAATTTCGGCTCATGTTTGGACCTAGTCCCCATGCAAATTTTCCTTAAAAATTGGTTTTAATGGCACTGGATGTAGCAAATGTTCATCTAATGTGATGAAATTTGAATCATAAGAGTTTATTAGACCAGTAACGAGATCTATAAAAAATCTTTGAAATCGGTCCGCGTTTGGACCTAGTCCTCGTACAAATTTTCTTCATAATTTCGTTAAAATGCCACAAAAGATGCCAAATTTGCTAATTTCTGTATTATATTTAAAAAATTTACAAAAACACTGTCAAATGTTAATGAAATCGGATCACTTTTGAAACTACTTTCCCGATTATTTCTATAAATAAATACGCTCCAAATTCTCAAAAATCCAAATTTCGCGAGATAATATCAATATGTCTTCAAAAACAGGCAGAGAAAACCAGTTCCACTATAGATTCGTAAAAGTAAATACCAAACGCGGACGACAAAAAATTTATAATTATATATTAATATAAAATAAGTTTGGAATCGGCCAATAAAATTAATATTATACCAACTCAAATTTAAACGTGTTTCACTCGAAATAAAATTGTAGTCGTTTTAAAATTATTTCGATGCAAACTTTATACTTCCCAACCAAATGTATGAAGTCACCTTAAAAGAATAACTTTTTTATTGAGTTGAAAGGAAGAACTTCGTTGGATATAGTTTTAAACAACTTTCAGGGATGTCAATATAAAGTTATAATGAAAAACCTATAATTTTAGATGTTCCAAATTATATTGGAAATTACAAATTGATATCTAGAAAGGAAAAAAAATAAAAGGTTCCAAAAAATTACTAATAAAAATTGTTTAGGGCGGCTTGATAACTGAAGTCACTGAGTTATGCAAGATATTTCTGTAGTCCAGAGTTTTTCTCATTTATTTATTCCTTTCAAATGATAGGTTTTCTCATGGTATTCACGTTTGTTTCAGTAACGACCTTTGCACTCGACCCAAATCTCTTATGGGAGAGGCTTGTTTTCATGTTCGGAGAGAGAAAATATTCGCAGGGGGATAAATCTGGCGAATATGCTGGATTAGGGTAACCCAATTTATGGATTTTTGCCGGGCCGAATACACACTTGTGCGGCGATGTATTGTCATTGCGAAAGAGAACTTGTTTCTTCGCCAATTACAGTGTTTTTTGCTTCAAATCAATATTGTTGTCAGTGTCAACAAGCTGTGATCGTTTTACCCTTTTCAAGGTAATTGATATCTATGACACCACATACATCTCAAAAAACTGTCGATGTCACCTTGTTAGCCGACTTAGATAACTTCACTGTCGGTCTATGTTTGTTAAAGTACAAATCCAAAATGTCATTCTGCTTGCAACTTATCGATTATTAGTAAGTTTAATCATAGATAAAGGCCTCTTTCTATAACGCAACTTCTAAAAAGCGATGTTCGTCTGTTCGTTGGTTGGCATCATGCCCATAAATAGGGTTTATTCCTTTCTGTTCCGTTTGGTATTACACACCAGTATGTAGATGGCATATATGTATAAGTTTTTCATTCCGTTTGTGGTAATTAGAAACAAATTTGGACACCATAAGATATATAGCGATTTCCGTCTGTCGCTACTCATTTTTAATGAAAATGATTCTTCGGCATCCTGAGCAGGTTGTTAGTTAAAATCATCAAAATGGGTTCAATAATTCCTGAGATATCAATGGAAATGTAAAAAACTCTTGAAAAATATGATGTTTCTGTTTTCATGTTATTGTTGTTATTCTAAATTTTGTTTTAGCTGTAATAGTTGTTGTTGTTTTGGTCGATATTTTTGTAGCATTTGTTTTGTTATAATACACGAGTCGTACGGCTCTTTTTATTTGTGGTAACGCCACTCCGAAGTTGGACGCAAAGTTCGTCAAATAATTACTTGCTGAATTAACCATCTTGATTAATTTCAAATAGTAATATAAACAATTAAGAAAATTATAGTCGGTCTAGACCGGCTTATACGATACCTTACATCATGCATTTAGAGATCCTATCTCTTAGGTCCAACTAATTAGATGTAGACAATAATCCTAAGCCAAATTTGAGTGGCATTGTCTTTAAGTTTTTTGCCTCCGGATATGAAAAAGTTCATATCGGATGCTATATTTTTTATATGGGGAGTAGGTCGAAAAATGGATCGATCCTGACCATATTTGGTAAGGTGACTTATTTTTTGTAAAACCGTATACAAACCAATTTGAGAAAAATCTGTGCAATATTTTTGTTTTTTTTATAGATTTAAGTGAAGATCGGGAATCAGTTTCATATGGGGGCTATGGCTAAGCATTGTCCTATAGCAGTGGTTCTTAACCTTTTTAGCTACCGGCACCCCTAAAATTTTCAAACAATATTCTCGCACCCCTTACTAGAAATTATTGAGTTATATAAATTAAAAAACAAACATTATGCAAAACATATTTTTTATTAATTTTATGTGCGTAACAAATATTTTATAAATTTTAATTGTTAGCTGAAATAATCAATTATAAATTATCAAAGTTTTTATTAATGGCTTTTTTGTTGTTGCTTTTCCTCAATTATTTTTGAAAACCGGGGGATCTTTTTTGAAATAGCTACACGCATATCATTACTAACATTAAGTCTATTTCTAGCTTTTGTTTTTATATGCACAAGTGACGAAAATCCCATCTCACACAAATATGTTGTGGCAAATGGAACAAGATGCTGAAGCGCTATTTTAGCTAATCGTGGATATGACATTACTTGAGCACACCAGAAATTTTCCAAATTCTCTGCTTCAAATTCCATTTGATTATGTCCATTTGTCCGTAGTTCAACAAGGTCATCTTTCAATAAATTACTGTCATCCATTGAGTCCAGATTATAAATAAATGGATCTAATATCCATTTTTCTGATATATCTATATCTCCAGTAGCAAAATATCCCTCAAAAGATTCGCTCAACTTTTGCAAATGATCTTTAATTTCGGTGGTAATATTGTTTCTTTCATCATCTGAAACAAGAACTTCTTCAAGCAAAGGAAAGTTAGCATAATTTATCTTGTCAACACGGTTAATCCAAATTGAAAGTTTTCGACTAAACGCAGTCAACTTCTCTTTCGCTGTTATAGTGTTCACTCCAAATCCTTGGATTGAAATATTTAATTCATTAAGGTGCGTGAATATGTCTGCCAAATACGCTAGCTGAATTATAGCATCTCTATTGCTGAATTCATCAGCTAAACTACTGCCTTGATTATTAAGAAACTGCATTATTTCACTTCGCAATTCGTACACACGATTTAGCATACGTCCACGCGATAGCCATCTTACTTCTGTGTGAAATAAAAGGACAGTATGCTCGGCACCAAGTTCTTCGCATAAAGCACGGAAGAGACGATGATTTAAAGCTCGACCTCTGATAAAATTTACAACTTTGACTGAAGTGATTAATGTTTTCTTTAATTTTTCAGGCAATGTCTTTGTAGCTAGCGCATGTCTATGTAAAATACAATGGGTAATTGTAACGTGAGGCACTTCCTTTTTTACATACGCTACAAATCCAGAATTTTTGCCTAACATGGAAGGAGCTCCATCAGTACAAATTGATCCTATTTTGTTCATCGGTATCTCATATTGTAATAAAAAGTCTTTGACTTTATTAAATATATCAATTCCTTTTGTAGTCAATTCTAATGGTTCACAAAACAAAAATTCTTCAACAATTTCTTTTTCTTTTACATATCGTACAAACACCATCAGCTGAGAACAATTTTCAACATCTGTAGATTCATCCAATTGAATACCCACTGGGACATTACTAGCTTTAATATCTTCAATTACTTGTTGTAAGATGTCTTTACTTATATCAGAAATTCTAGTACGGATTACGTCATTTGACAAAGGAATTTGTTGAAGCTTTTGTTGTGCTTCAGTACCCAACACTATTTTTGCCATTTCTAATGCACAAGGCTTTACAAGTTCTTCAGCTATTGTATGTGGTTTCTTCTTCTTGGCACAGATATATGCAACTTGATAAGACGCTTGCAACAGCGGCTTTTCGTGTGATATAAATCCAAAAGTTGTGATAGTTCCACTTTTATCAAATCGAACTCGTTTAGATTTCAAACTTTCAAAATCATAGCCAGCATCTACACCACCATGCTGTTTGGTAAAATGCTCATTTAGTTTCGACGGCTTGAGATTGGCGTTTGAAAATTTATTGCAGCACAGAATACATTGTGGTCGCTGCGTTCCATCCTTCTCCGTTGTAAATGTAAAACCATAACGAACATAATCGTCATTCCAACATCGTTTCTTTGACATGGCGTAAACTAAATTAAATTTTTTAATAAAACACTAAAAAAATATTAAACTTCTATCTATTATTGCTATATTTTAGCTTACCTTTTGAATTTGACTTTAATGTACCAAATTATATTCTAATAATTAGAATATAAATATTCAACTAAACTTGTAAAATTAACTTGTATTAATTATTTTATTATTAATATTTAACTTTTAATATTCAACACGAAAATTCAAACTTGTAATAGTCGACACTAAAATTCAATTATTTTTAAATTTTTCTTCAATGTAATGTGCGCATCAACAGTATTTATATTTCTAAGAATAATCGCAACAATCAACTGAAATTTCGAGGAAATATAAAAATTAGTATAGAAACTAGAAACGCATTTGAATTTTTGTAATTGTAGAAAAAATACAAAAATTAATTTGTCTCGATGGTTTATAATTTACAAACATATTTAAAAAATGTTTAGGGAATAAAAAATTTACTAACCAAAATGAATTTTTAAGATTAGTTTTTTATTTTGCTAGCTACACGTGAATTTGTAAAATTACAATTTCGCACCCCAAAATATTCAAGCTCGCACCCCTAAGGGGTGCGTGCACCACCGGTTAAGAACCACGGTCCTATAGGGTTTATTTTTGGACTACTGATAAATGGATGTAATAAACATACACAAACCCAATTTGAACGAGATCTGTAGGATAATTTGGATATTATGGCAATTTAAGTCGACCTCATAGGGGTCATTTGTATGGGGACTAGGTCTGAACCGATTTTCACCAATTTTAATAGCATTCATTTTATGGCCGATAGAAGCTTATACACTAAATTTCATCAAAATATTTTCGTATTTGCAACCTATAGTTTGATTACATGGTGTACATTGACACACAGACGGGCTCACGGACATCGCAAAATCGACTCAGAAAGTGATTCTGATTTGATCGTATAAGATCGGTAAAGATGGATCTAGGTCAAATATTTTTGGCAGTTACAAACATCAGCACAAAGTCATTATACCCTGACCACGTAGTGTTAAGGGTATAAATAAAAATGGTAGAAAACGAGAGAAAATGTTTTTAAATCAAAGCATTGAAATTAAAAATACTGCTTATAAAAAAAATAAATAAAATCTTGTGTTTTTTCTGAAATTTTTAACTTAAAACTATCGTACCTGTTTTTTAATAGTAGTAAGGTTTAGTTGATTTATTTTCTCGATTTCGCATGACCCACAAATGGAATGTCTACTCTAATAATAGAAAAATAATGAAAAGTTTTTTAGATAGAAGTAAATTCTTTCTATGAAAAATCCATCATCTTTATAAAAAAAAACCATATATCTGTAGTTTTCTGGAATAACCGCGTATGTCCATTTTTGTCAGTTTTGTGTTAACGATGCTAAATATAATAATTTTTAACGCTCTTTACATGTGTTTAATTATACCCTATACCACTATGTGGTTTGGGTATAATGACTTTGTGCTGCTGTTTGTAACAACCAAAAATATTTGACCTAGACCCATCTTTAATTATACCGATCGAATCAGAATCACTTTTTGAGTTGATTTAACAATGTCCGTCCGTCCGTCCGTCTGTGTGTCCATGTAAACCTTGTAATCAAACTGCAGGTCGCAAATATGAATATATTTTGATGAAATTTGGTATATAAGCTTTTATCGGCCATGAGATGAACGCTATTGAAATTGGTGAGAATCGGTCCATGTTCAGACCTAGCCCCCATACAAATTACCCCTATGAAATCGACATAAATTGCCATAAGATCCAAATTGTCATATAGATATTACTCAAATTGGGTTTATATGCGTTCATTACACCTACTATTGAGTAGTATAAAAATGATCCCTTTGGCCCCATATAGAGCTGCTTCCCGATCTTCACTTAAATCTATTAAAAAACAAAAATATTGCACTGATTCTTCTCAAATTTTGTTTGTATATATTTTTGCAAAATACAAGAGACTTTACCAAACATGATCAGGATCGGTCCATTTTTGGACCTAGTCCCCATATAGATATAGCATCCGATATGAACTTTTTCATATCTGCAGCCAAATAAATTAATAAAAAATACCACTCAAATTTGGTTTTTGCTTATTTTCTATGTCCAGTTAGTTGGGCCTAAGAGATAGGGTTTCTAAACGCATGGTATAGGGTATCGTATAGTCGGTCTAGACCGACTATAATTTTCTTACTTGTTTTTTTTTTTAATATTGACCATTTCTGAGTTTTTTCTTTAAATAACGACGAAACTTAAATGTTTATTAAATTAATTTGCAGCACTAACGACGTATGTCAACCTACGTTTCATCGCTAACAAATTATTTTCTCAGAAAATGACACATAGCGACATACGTTGTTATTAATGAAAGAAAATGCAAAATAATTTTGGATTATTTTTCAGTTTATAACCACTTATAAAAACTTGTGTGTTTATTTCTGTTATTTTTTATCACTATTATTCTTGATACGTTGTTATATTCTCACCCTAAGTCCCGTTAACTTTCTGTTGACGGAAAAAAAATCCATTTTTCAAGCAACAACAACTTATGTCTAAATGTGTAGTTGCACTGGTAGTTTTCTTTTTCAAAGAAAACGACATTTGTCGACATAAGTTGTTTTTCTGCACACACTTTAAGTGTAATTTACATATTGTTTTTTTCGTCCTTCCCTAGGATCTATTCCTCTTAAGATTTTTGACTCAAAATTTTTTATAAAGTATTTATTGCCCATATCTACAGGACTGTTAAATAAAAAGTCCTAAAAACTTTATATCGAGCCCATAATTTCAAATATAACGTTTTTTGGCTCTCCAGAACATTTTGATTTTATGACATACGCGGTTATTCTAGAAAACCACAGATATAAGAAATTAAATAAATAATGGTCAAAAAAGAAAAGCAATTATAATTTTAAATGGTATCAGAATATAAAGGTTAAGTAACTGAATTAAAGTGGTAACTATAACCAAAATTGGTTATAACAATGAGTTTAAGATACAGGTGGAGAATATCAGATATTCAGCACAGCCGAATTTTACACTCTTAATTGTTTACGTTTACGTTTGATTTCAAATTTGTATAAAAAATTCAAATTTATAAATTCACCTTAAATCATTTCAAATAAATTTTAAACAATTCGTTATGTTTCATTTTACGAAATGATGCCATTTCATTTTTTCGATATGCACCTCAATTTTTATCATACAAAATTCGACATAGTTTAATGATAAAAATTAAATAAATAATTATGAAATTTAAATAAATAATTTTTATATTCTTTTGCACACTGCTGATATACTCGTATATTTTGAAATGGAATATGCCATATGAAATAATGAAATTTTGATATTCTTTATTTGTGACATATTTTAAATTCCGAAGAAAAACAATGTACAAACAATTAGCAATTTGATAATTTATATTTTTGCAATTTACACTTAACATACTCGTACATATGTATGCAGCAATGTGTTGTAAAAAGCAGAATAAAATGCAAAAACAAAAACAAAATACAAAAGGTCAACAATCTCAATGTGGCAGCATTGAAACATTAATTTGCAAATAATACAAAATTAAACATCTTCAGTAAAAAAAAAATAAATATTATTTAAATGACACTACTTCCGTTTAAGGAATAGTTTTTTTTTTTCTTTTTTGATCTTCGTTATGTTTAAAACATGTGTTAATTAAAAATTTCGTTATTTATTTTATTTACAGATTGTCTTTTTTTATTTGTTTTTGCCACCAATTATGTCCACTAGTTTACGTCCTTTAAAAATCACCATAGTTGGTGATGGTATGGTTGGAAAAACATGTCTGCTGATAACGTATACACAAAATGAATTTCCTGAAGAATATATACCCACCGTATTCGATAATCATGCCTGCACCATACGAGTAGACGATAAGGAGTACAGTTTAACGTTATGGGATACAGCGGGTCAGGAGGATTATGAAAGATTGCGGCCATTGAGCTATCCGAATGTAAGTAAAAACAAATAGAGTTTAAGGGTTGTTCGATAAAAAAAAAAATATTTTATGGTAAAACTTTAAATCGATATACTTTTTCTGGAGATAATATGACTCTATTTCTCAGATAATTTCACTTTTTAAGCCAAATCTCTTTCCACCTAAACATTCGAATATGGTGGATGGGGCAGCAACTGATACCGCAATTAAATCGCATTATCGTGGCAAACGCGGCACCCATCTTGTTGAATGCTTTTTTATACACAAACAAAATCTTATCCAATGACAAATTCATTTTTAAAATTTTAAATTGAACTTGGCATCACCGCCAATCACTTTAGATTTCAAACTGATGTTTTTGAGTTTTTAAAAACATTGTTCTGTATGAAAATTGCTTTTGTTTTATTTTATCAATTTAATTATGATGCAATTTAAATTTATGCCGTTTTCTTTTCTGACAATAAATGTCGTATATTATTTGCGCTTTTTTCGAAAAGTGTATTTTTTTTATATATTATGATTTAACAACAATCTTATCTCGTAAATTGCAAAAATTGTAGCCGTTTTCTTCTTTCAGGTTGTAGTCC
This sequence comes from Cordilura impudica, assembly GCA_963682025.1. NCBI lineage: Eukaryota > Metazoa > Arthropoda > Insecta > Diptera > Scathophagidae > Cordilura > Cordilura impudica. The sequence goes on from OY821517.1 coordinate 348,026,841, forward strand.
GAGAATATTTCCCCACAGTTCCCGTTTTTTGAATATTTTCAACCTATGACTGCAAAGAGGATAGTAATCAAAACTTTTTTGCATTTTAATAATACAGCACCTTGAGACCTTTCGGTTGATGTATAATTCAGAATATATAAAAAAATAAATTTTTCGAAAAAAATTCAAATAAAGTGCGACATTTTTTGTCAGAAGAGAAAACGACATTAGTTTGGGATTTTTTCTTTTTTGTTTTGACAGTGTTAAAGATTTTTTGACAAAATTTTGAAACACAATCCGACAATCTGAATGATCTACAGTGGGTAAGCAAAGTGGAGATTAATTTAGGGAAGTCGTAATTTTAAACTATTGCAATTTTTTATTTATGGATTTTCATTAATACATAAAAATCCAGCATTTAAAATAATTATGTTTTTTTTTAATCACAATTTCGCATTTTAATCATCTTTAACTTCAAAATTATTTACTTCATAATTCGTCATTAAATTCATTATAATATTCTTCATAATCATCATCGCATTTATCATTTTCATTGTGGGGAAGAATAAGTAACTTTAATGCAGACTGCGGCATTTGCTCCATTCTCTTTTTCGACTATTGCTTAAGCTAGTACTGAATGGATCAGAACATAAAATAAATCTATTAAATGCGTCTTCTATAGTCTTTTCTCGACTGCATTTATTATTTCTAAGAATAAAGTCAGGCCAGGACATTGTGATAATTTTTGTTATTTTTGTTAGTATAAGTTTAACAAATGTTTTTATTTTTTTAATGTTGTAATAAATAAAACAAGGCTGTGCCGAGAGGTATTTTTTTTAAGCGTACTTTTTCAAAAAGGGAATTGTACTTAAAAAAAAAAGAAAAGGGAGTTCTTTTAACAAAATTTACTTTTTAAGCTGGTACTTTTAAAAATTTTAAAAATGAGTAATTTTTAAAACAAGTTTACTTTTCTAAGGAAGGATATTTATTTAAAAAGGGTACTTTTCTAAAAAAAACGGTCCTTTTTTGTAAAAAAGGATACTTTTAAACAAGGGTACTTTTTCAAAAAATTGTGGAGTTTTTCAAAAAAAGGGTACTGTTTGAAGAAAAGTACTTTTAAAAGGGAGTAATTTTTTAAAAAAGCGACTTTTTAAAAAATGGTAACTTTTAAAGAAAGGTACTTTAAAAAAAAGGATACTTCTAAAAAAGGATATTTTTGAACAAAGTGAATTTTTAAAAAGGGTACATTTTAAAAAAGTGTACTTTTTGAAAAAATGTGTACTTTTGAAAAAAGGGTAATTTTTTTAAAGTATTTTTTAGTACTTTTTAAAAAAATTATTCTTTTAAAAAAGGGTTATTTTTTTAAAAAGGGTACTCTTTTAAAAAGGGTACTTTTTTAAAAAGCGGACTTTTTTAAATAAGGGTACCCTTTGAAAAAACGTGTACTTACAAAAAATATTACTTAAAAAAGGGTAATTTTTAAATAAAGGTACCTTTTTAATAGTTTAAAAAAAAAATACTCTTTTAAAAAAGGTACCTTTTTAATTAAGGTACTTTTTGGATAAAGTACTTTTTTAGACAAAAGCGAATTAAAAAAAAATGTACTTTTTAAATAAGGAAACTGTTTGGAAAAACGTTTACTTTAAAAAAATTGTACTTTTTTTAAAAAAGGGCAATTTATTAAATAAAGGTACTTTTTTAGTAGTTTCAAAAAAAATTATTCTTTTTAAAAAGGGAAATTTAAAAACAGGGTATTTTTTAATTAAGGTACTTTTTGAAAAACGTGTACATTTAAAAAATAGTACTTTCAAAAAAGGGTAATTTTTTAAACTAGCAGATTCCAGCACTCGAAATTCGAGTGCAAATTCTAGGAAATTTTTTTTTTATTTTAATATTTTTGTATTTTATGAATTAACTCATTTAAGTATTAGTATTTTTATTTAAGTTTTCGGCTATAAAAAGTTTTAATATTGAATTGTCATCACTACATGTCAAAACGCTTGGGAAATTTGAATTGTTAGCTTTAAGCATCCATTTTGAATTTTTAATAAAATCATTCTTGTGTTGAATTCTAAGCAAACCGGTTGTGTACCTTTTCATTTTCGTGCGAATCATATATCTAAAAATAGTCCGCCATATTAACTACCTACCATTCCAAAAATTAAACTTTATTTAAAATAATAGTGGTTGCAAATATTAATTTAGCAACAATTTCTTAGAAAATCTTAAGGAAAAACAGCAACTTTAAACGATCATAATTCCAAAAATATATTCCAGACTATGAAAATCTGCAAATCTGGGTAGCAGCTAAAAAAAAATAACTTTCAAATGATAAATTTTTTATCAAAATCGGGGTAAAACTGTGAAACTTACATCGGTGACAAGAAATCGCTTTGCCTATTAATATTATAGATAAAGGTACTTTTTTAGTAGTTTTCAAAAAAATTTACTCTTTTAAACAAGGGTACTTTTTTAATTAAGGTACTTTTTGAAAAAAGTACTTTTTTAGACAAAGGCTATTTTTTTTTTTTTTAAGGGTAATTTTTGAAAAAATGTGTACTTTTCAAAAATGATACTTTTTTAAAAAAAGAGTAACTTTTTTTAAAAAAGGGTACTTTTTTAGTACTTTTTAAAAAAATTTACTCTTTTAAAAAGGGTAATTTTTTAAAAAGGGCACTTTTAAGGAAAGTCACTTTTAAAAAAAAATGATTTTTTAGGGATTATATTTTTTTCTTCATATTGGCGACTTAGTTTATTTTTTCGGGATAACGATTAAAAAAATATGAGGCAATACTACCTTAGGTCAATGTGACCCATCCAGTATAACAATACACACACCCTCATGAAGCAAATGCCACAAATACAATGACTAAAACAATCTAAAGAATTATAACACATAAATATCACACTGAATATTTTTATTTTTTCAAGAGTTTTTCACATTTTCATTCATATCTCGTGACCCTTTCAACCGAGATATGAGATATATAACTTTGGGGTGTCAATAAACTATTTTAAGCAAAAACAAAATGTCTAGCTTAGTTATTCAGGGTATGATCGTCATTTCGACAGACAGACGGACTGACGGTCATCCATAATCTACTTCTCTTGTTATAAGGATCAAGAAAATATATGGATTTGGGGTCTACGGAATTTATTTCGATGCGTTACAAACTGAATGACAAAGTTAAAGTTAAAGTTCTTAATCTTATTAGGATTTCTTTGCTTAAAATCTTAAAAATTCATCTACGGCTAAGCAGACTTCACTCACTTTATACAATAAGACAACTTCTATCCTATGACAAGCCCATGTTAAATTCATTGATGGTAATCCAACTATACGCTACATTTATATTTTGAGCAAAATGTTTCGTGGGACTAAGCATAAGTTTTACTGTTACTTTTTTATTACTTAATGCTGCCATTTTTTTTTTTGCTGGGTTCCAAAACAATTTTTTTTTACCCGCCACGCCAATGTGCAGATGGTATATATCAGTTTGTGCCTACGTTTGTAAAAAATTAATTTGCGACCCCATAGTATATTCTTGATCCTAATTACAAACCTAGTCGATATAGCGATGTCCGTCTTTCCGTTTGTTTGTCTGTCTCTCAAACATTTATTCATAAAAAAAAACCAATTATATGGGTAAACTTAAGATAATATTATTTCTGTGGTTTTCTGGAATAACCACGTATGTCCATTTTTGTCAGTTTTGAGTTAATGATGCCAAATATATTAATTTTTAACGCTCTTTACATGTGTTAATTTTTTTTTTTTTAAATGTTGCCCATTTCTGAGTTTTTTCTTTAAATAACGACGTAACTTAAAAGTTTATTAAATTAATTTGCTGCACTAACGACGTATGTCAACCTACGTTTGATCGCTGACAAATTATTTTCTCAGAAAACGACACATAGCGACATACGTTGTTATTAATGAAAAAAAAAATGCAAAATAATTTTGGATTAGTTTTCAGTGTATAACCACTTATAAAAACTTGTGTGTTTATTTCTGTTATTTTTTATCACTATTATTCTTTATACGTTGTTATATTCTCATACTAATTCCCGTTAACTTTTTGTTGACGAACAAAAAAATCCATTTTTCAAGCAACAACAACTTATGTCTACAAAGAAAACTACGTTTGTCGACATAAGTTGTTTTATTTGCACACACTTTAAATGTAATTTACATATTGTTTTTTTCGTCCTTCTCTAGGATCTATTCCTCTGCAGATTTTTGACTCAAAATTTTATATAAAGTATTTATTGCCCATATCTGCAGGACTGTTAAATAAAATGTTCTAAAAACTTTATATCGACCCCATAATTTCAAATATAACGTTTTTTGGCTCCCCTGAACATTTTGATTTTATGACATAAGCGGTTATTCTAGAAAACCACAGAATTTGTCATTACTTCGAGCTGGTTGGATGGTATCAAAGATTCGGCATAGCCGAATTTAACACTCTCACTTGTTTTGATTTAATTTATTTTCCGTAAAGTTTTTTCATCTTGACCTTTTCTATATGAGACTCTCGCAAAAAAAAACTAATTTCGTTTACATCTTCTATTCCAGACAAGCTGTTTCCTGCTATGCTATTCCATCAGTAGTCGAGCATCATTTGAAAATATCAAAAGTAAATGGTGGCCAGAAATTCGCCACTTTTCGAACAATGTACCTGTGGTGTTGGTAGGCACTAAATTAGACTTACGTATTGCCAATTCGGAAAAATTTGTAACCACAGCAGAGGGACGTCGTTTGAAAAAAGAAATTCATGCCCATTCTCTGGTCGAATGTTCGGCCATGAAAAAGATACATTTACAGAATGTCTTCGAAGAAGCCGTGAAAGCCGTTGAAAAGAAACCCAAACCAAAGCCACAATGTAGAATTTTGTAATGGGGAAAGACATATAAGGATCACAGCTCCACTACAAAAAAAAGAGCATGTTGCAAAAGTATTTATTTTAATACTTTAGTTTTAATATAAAAATCTATATTAAATTTACACAAAATGTATGTAATTAATTCCTTTTAATCTTAGGGAAACTTTAAGTTTCTAATAATAATTACTTTATTATTTTGTTTTTTTTTTCCCTAAAAATTTCTTATATTTTTATTTTAATGTTCTTTTTTAATTTAAGTGTTAATTATGCCTTAATAGTTTGTTTTAAAGTTGAACAAATTAATTATTAAGATTTAAGTTTTCATTTTTCAGTTTCGAAAGTTATATATCTATTTCTCTTTTTTATGTTTTTCTTTTTTTATAATTTGACCAAAGTTTTCTTTTTATGTTCTTGTTAAAATAATATGTATAAAATTTAAAAACCCACAAAATAAATAATTATATATTTAGTAAGAACCTAATTTGTATGGATGTATATTTTTTAGCATACCAAAATATATTTATGTATGTATGTATTTATAATATTGAATAAACTAGTCATATAAAAAAACATAAATGTGAAAGAAAAAAAACATTAATTAAAGACCTGATTTTTGGTTAGAAGAAAAGTTATCTGATAAATTATAAATATGAAACAATATACTATAGTCTAACTTGGTTAGGTTATAATAACTTTTCGCTCGAAACTATTTCTTTATTTCCAAAAATAAAATTTTAATAATAATTTTACTCTATGACGGGTATAAAATTATTGCCAATGATTAAGAATAAGAATAGAAATGGTATTTCGATTTATTCTAATCGATATCGCATGCGGAGATGCGTCCCAAAATATTAAGTAGTCTGGGAATCAATAACCGCAGTTATGATCGAAATTAATTTATTTTAAGTAAATTGCATTTAAATTTGCTACTAACACATACATAAAATTATACAATGCTATGTGTGTGTTTATTAAATTTGTTAATGTGTTTGTAATAAAAATGAGTTTGGTTTTTGTGTTGATTTGTGAATTGGCTATAATTGATTAGCATACCTTTAGGGTCATTATTTAATGAAAAAATTTAATTTCCTAGAATTTGCACTCGAATTTCGAGGGCTGGAATCTGCTAGTTGGTTTTAAATAGTCTCTAAGTGGCGGTTAATTGAAATTTAGAAATCAAGTTTATATGATTAAATTTGGTATCGTATAAAATTAAATAAAATTCTATATCACATACATATTAAATTAATTATAGTTGTATTTAGATTTGTAGATTTTAAAAGTATTTACAAAAAAAGCAAGTAAGAAAATTATAGTCGGTCTAGGCAGACTATACGATACCCCATACTATGCTTTTAGAGACCCTATCTCTTAGTACCAAATAATTTATTTAATTTATTTAAAATAAGCATAAGCCAAATTTTAGTGACATTGTTATTAATTTTTTTGCTTTCGGATATGAAAAAGTTCATATCGGATGCTATATTTATAAGGGGACAAGGTTGAAAAATGGACCGCTCCTGACTATATTTGGTAAGGTAACATATTTTTTTGCAAAAACATATACAAACCAAATTTGAGAAAAATCTGTGCAATATTTTTGCTTTTTGAAAGATTTAAGTGAAGATCGGGAACCAGCTTCATATGACTAAGAACTATCCTATTGGGTTTATTCTTAGACTACTGATAAATGGATGTAATAAACATACACAATCAAATTTGACCGAGATCTATATGATAATTTGGATATTATGGCAATTTAAGTTGATCTCATAGGGGTCATTTATATGGGGACTACGTTTGAACATGGACCGATTTTCACCAATTTCAATAGCGTTCATCATATGGCCGATAAAAGCGTATATGCCAAATTTTATCAAAATATTTTCATATTTGTGATCTGATTACAAGGTTCACATGGACACACAGATGGACGAATGGACGGACGGACATAAATCGACTCAGAAAGTGATTCTCATTCTATCAGTATAATAAAAGGTGGGTCAAAGTCAAATATTTTTGGTAGTTACGAACATCAGCACAAAGTCATTATACCCTGACCACATAGGGTAAAAAGGGTATAAAAACCTTTTTTGTAATTTTCGGTTTTATGCAATTGAACATTTATTGAACAAGACCAGTAAGTGTGTTTTTATACCCTATACCACTATGTGGTGTGCATATGTTTGCAACTACCAAAAATATTTGAGTCGATTTAGCGATGTTCGTTTGTCCGTCCGTCTGTGTCTCCAGGTAAATTTTTTATCAAACTACAGTTCGCAAATCTATAATATTAATAGGCAAGTCGATTTCTTGTGACCGATATTAAAATTTTACTTACAAATCGATTTTGGAGTAAAGTGCATTTTAAGTTGCTACTAACATATACATAAAACAAATATTTAAGCTTTAAATAAAAAACTATACAATGTTGTTTTGAATTGTGACTTGGCTGTGCGTTCAACAAATATTTATAATTGAATGAAAAAATAAATTTTCCTAGAAGTTGCACTCGAACTTCGAGGCCTGGGCTCTGCTAGTATTAATATATTTTGATAAAATTTAAACTTTTATCAGCCTTAGGACTGACGCTATTGAAATTGGTAAGAATTGGTTTATGTTCAGTCCTAGCCCCTATACAAATGACCCCAATGAGATCGACTTAAATTGCCATAAGACCTAAATTATCGTATAGATCTCGTTAAAATATGGTTCGCTTGTGTTTATTATACCTATTAATAACTAGTCCAAAAAAAAAACCCTTAAACCTATCAGAAACATAAACATTGCACAGATTTTTCTTATATTTTGTTTGTATATGTTTTTGCAAAAAATAAGTGACTAAACCAAATATGGGCAGGATCGGTCCATTTTTGACCTAGTCCCCATGTAAATATACCATCCAATATGAGTATTTTCATATCTGCAAGCAAAAAAAAATTAATAACAACGTCACCTACATTTGATTTATGCCTATTTGCTCTATCCAATTAGTTGGGCCCCCTCTTTAAACGCATGGTATAGGGTATCGTATAGTTGGTCTAGATTTTCTTACTTGTTAATACATTTTGGTTTTTAAGAAATTGGTATTTTGGCATATAATAAATTACTTTTTGTTTAGAAAAATGTTTTGGAAACATTTAAAACAAAAAAATTAAAATTGCTCTATTTTTGTTATAAAGTTTGTTTTTTTTAAGGCCGATAGAACTTGAAATTGTAAAAAATAATACGAAAAATTTAATTTTAATCAAAAAATATTTTTATTCAAAAGACCATATCTGGCATTAGCACTTAAAAATGATTTTTGGCATATGGCCACCGTGGCTGTTCTTGAAAAAGCGCATTCTAGACGTCCAATTTTCGGCCACTTGGAAATGGAAATGGAAACATTTAAAATTAAAATTGCTCTATTTTTGTTATAAAGTTTGTTTTTTTTAAGGCCGATAGAACTTGAAATTGTAAAAAATAATACGAAAAATTTAATTTTAATCAAAAAATATTTTTATTCAAAGGACCAATATATGGCATTAGCACTTAAAAATGATTTTTGGCATATGGCCACCGTGGCTGTTCTTGAAAAAGCGCATTCTGGACGTCCAATTTTCGGCCACTTTTTCGAGCATTACTGGCTGTATGTCACGTATATCACGAACAATGTTGCCCACCAAGGTGTCAATTGTTAATGGAAATAATGGAGCGGAATAAAATTGCACAACCTTGCCGGATCAATGTTGTTTGTATTTTCAAACAAAAAAATCATTGATCATAGTGCGATAACGATCTCCATTGACCGTAACGTGAGTTCTGGCTTAAGTATTTAAGAAATAAGGTCCGATGATGCCACCAGCGTGGAAACCGCACCAAACAATTTTGTTTCTTAACAAACCCGTTAAGCTAAAATTGAGCTTCATCACTGAACACAATTTTACGATAATGCTTCAGGTAAGTTTCCAACTGCTCTAGAACCCAATAGGCGAATGAATGACGCATCGATACGAATCGATAAATTTGGATCTTCTTCCACACTTTCGTTTACAGCGGCAATATTTTCTTCAGTACGCACATTCTTTCAACGTGTTAGTGTTGTTGCATCATTTGGAGGGTATGTGGTATGAAATCTATTCACAATTCACGAAGCCGTCAATAAGTTGCGCGAATCAATGATTGATTTTCAAAGTAAATTTAATAATTTGGTAGCGTTGTTCAAGTGCAAGTCTACTCATGACGATTTGCTAGAGTAATTTGATCTTAAATGTCAAAAAGTGAGCGCAGTATGCTAGTTCGTTTGACAGCTAACCCTTTTGAAAGTTCTATCTAAGCAAAATAATATCTTTTCAAGAACTTTCCGGGTGAAATCGGGAAAACCGCTTATATTCTCTTAAAATATGGGATTTCACCTAGAAACACAGTACATCTGTTTGTAATTTTCAACAGTTAATAAATGCGAAAAAAACAAGCAAAAAATCAAGTTGTTTTTATTTTCCCTTATTTTCCGTGTGGTCATGAAAAAATATAATTCTGGCTTATTCACAACGAATAGAATTTTTCGCATATGTTCATGATATAATGAAAACACGAGTTTGAATTTCACTCAAGCGCAAAAATTGTCTCGTAAATAGTTGTTTATTTCAATAAAGGTTAATGCATATACAATTAAAGCTTAGTTTCTCGAGAAGGTAGAAATAAGGACTTCAAATTTTGAATGGACCACTTTTCGCATAAATGCAGTTGGAACCAGACAATAGAAGACGTGTTTAATAGATTTCTTTTAAGTTCTAATTCCACAGTCTGCATTGGAGTTACTTATTCTTTCCCACAATGAAAATGATAATGGCAACGATGATGATGCTGAAGATGATTATAATGAATTTAATGATAATTAATGATTGATGATTATGAAGTAAGTACAAATTAAGTTCATTATGGTTAAGATGAGAAATTTTGTTTTTCAAAAAAAAAAAAACGCATAACAATTAAAAATTTTGTCCAATATACAAAATTTTTTTTTTGAAAAGGCTCTTTGTAATGTGTTGATTATTCATCAATAAAAAAATAATAATATGTTTCAAATGTGACTTTTTGAGTTGAATTTGTGAAATTATGGAATTTGGAAAATCGGAAAAAATCGGATTTGAATTTGAATTTTTACTTAATAAAAATATACTAGAGGACCCCTGCTGCTGCGCAGCATTATATTATATTATATTAATTTTTATAATATAATACCAAAATTTGCCAAGAGAAGTTAACGTACAGTAATGCCAAAATATGCCAAGATAAGTTAACGTACAGTAAAAGTAAAGTTGATTCTCCACGCATAACTTTCCTCAAACTCAACGAATTAATAGCAGTAAATAGCTCAAAAGAAGGAGCTTGATCCACTGAGTGTTCTTAGGCCTATGTCAACAGCCTACGTTAATTAGAACTCTAGTTATAGAGGTTTGAGAGAAGAAAAATATTGAAAAAAATCTTGAATGCAAAGTTTATTCATAATTTCTTTTAATATATAAGATATTAAGTATGCTCTAATTTGCAATTTAATTTACTATTTTATCGCTTTTCATTCCAAAGTTACAGCGAAAATTGTGAAAAAAAAGAACATTTTTCCCAAAATACTTAAAAGCGCCTAACAGGTTAGAACAATTTTTTTTCAGCTATTTTTTAATGCAGGTTTTCTGTGTATTTCTGAATATCCATCAATAAAAAAAAACAATATTTTAAGATAACGACTTTCCTGAATTAATCGGCACTTTGTGTACGGTTCACCCCACTGTCTGATGGTTCGATATTTTCGTAAGTACCGAAACGATAAAAGTGTGGAGTATGCTTTTGGGCCATATAAAAAAAAATAATTTTTTTCTTTTTTCAAAGCCCTAAAAGCGAGCAACGGAAAAATTTTAATTTTTTAATTTCAGCAAATATAAGTATCCATAAAGTTAAGTACATTTTTTAAACTTTTCAGAATGCAAAGCAAAAAACTTAAATTATCAAACAAAAATATCTTTCATGTTGAAAATCGAAAAAAAATTTGTGTGATAAAAAAAAATCAACAAAAGTTGAAAATAATATTTCAAGGCTAAAAAGAAAACTATATATTTTAATTTTTGTTCACAAATTAAAATAAAAAATAAACTCGCATAAATGTTAATAGAAATTTATTTATGGTATTGGATTGAGTTAGAAAAAGTTTCTGAGGCAAAGTGAGTATTCGAAGGCGGACCCAGAACAACCCGACCTGACAAAGAAAACACAAAAAATTTGAGAAAAAAAATTGATTCGATATCCTGTTTAGTATGAACTGTTTAGCTTCTTAAAAAAACATTATCCGCAGACTCCACCTCTTCATTGTTGGCAAAGTTTGGAAATAGAAAATAATCCGAGGGACCTAAATGTGGCGAATAAGGTGTGTGATGAAGAAATTCGAATTTTAATTCATAGATTTTGGTCATCGTAATAGTGGAGCTGGTGCATTGTATTGATGAAACAAGACTTTCTTTTTCGCTAAATGCGGTCTTTTTCCTTTATTTCATCAGTTAAACGCTGCATAATATTCGCCGTTGATTGTTTTACCTTTTAGAGGTAACACAAGGTAACAAAATTTAACTTTTTTTGTGTTGATTGGAAGTTTGTATTAATTTTTTACTAATTTGAGGTCGCTGATTTCAAATCTGCACTTAAATTAAAATTAAAATTTTGATATAACATGGACCAGTATTTATGGTTTTCAGAAACACCAAAATATTTGGAATCGGTTTCTTATTCAGCAAAATTCAGATGTTTTATAGTTTTATATTTTTATGAAATTAAAAAAATTCATAAAACTAAAAAGACTTGGAAAAAGATTAATTCTAAATATCTCAAAAATATAAAATCAATTATGGCAATCTTCGAAGCAATTACGGTTTTTTGTGAAACGAAAAGGTTTGTTACAAAAGGAACGATTTTTCTTTCCATTTTTAGTGCAAACTAAAAAAGTTGTAATCGATTCTCTGTGATCTATATTTAAAAATTTACAACAAATACAAAACCAAAGCTACATTTATTTATGTAAAAAAATAAAATCACAAATCACTGACTTGCTTTGAGCAGAATAAATTAGTTGCTAAATTTGACCGTTGACGACCAATGGGATGTACATATATGGCCCACGGATTTTTTCTTTGAAGGAATTAATAAAAATATTTTTGACGACACTTTTGTTTTAAGATGTTGGGTCGTTAAGTACGAATCCACAAAACAAAAAATTTTTCCGGCAGCTTAGGTTTGGTCGTGAAAGGGTTAAGGTTATTTGGGACGCTTAATCCAAATCTGCACTTAATTTTTTTATCAGCTCGACTTTTCGCGATATATCGATATGTCCTCATCTTGCGTACAGCTTTTTCATCCCCAAATTTGCGGTCAAAATGAAATACCAAATTTTTCAACTAGCTCATGCACGTTGTTTGTGTCGGAAGCTCGAAAGGCCCCGTTTAAGCTCTGCCACCCAATATTTGATATTCGTAAATGAAGGAGCAGACTCCCCCAGTATAGAACATAGCACGGCTTTAATATGGCTTGGACTAAATTACATAACGGTTACCAATTTAAGAAGAAAATGATAGTTGGTCTAGACAGACTATACGATACCCTATACCGCTAGAGACGCTATCCCCTAGGCCCAACTAATCGGATATAGAAAATAAGCAAAAACCAAATTTGAGTGGCATTTTTATTAATTTTTTTTCTTTGAATATTAAAAAGTTCATATCGGATGATAATTTATATGGGGAATAGGCCGAAAAATGGACCAATTCTGAGCATATTTGGTAAGGTCACTTATTTTTTTGCATAAACATATACAAACCAAATTTGAGAAAAATCTGTGCAATATTTTTGTTTTCTGATAGATTTAAGTGAAGATCGGGAAGCAGCTTTATATGGGGGCTATGGCTGAGAATTGTCCTATAAGGTATATTTTTGGACTACTAATTAATGGGTACAATAAACACACACAAACCCAATTTGACCGAGATCTATAATAATTTGGATCTTACGGCAATTTAAGTCGATTTCATAGGTCTCATTTGTATGGGGACTATGTCTGAACATGCACCGATTTTCGCCAATTTCTATAGAGATCATGCTGTGGCTGATAGAAGCTTACATACCAAATTTCATCAAAATATGTTCACATTTGCGACCTGTAGTTTGATTACAGACGGACAGACGGACGGGCATCGCTTAATCGACTCAGAAAGTGATTCTGAGTCGATCGGTATAATAAAAGGTCTAGATCAAATTTTTTTAGTAGTTACAAAGCAAAGTCATTATACCCTGACCACATAGCGGTCTTAACTTAAAACATATGTTTTATAAGGTTGCCACTTTTCACCAAAGCAATTTTTTCAACAAAACCGCATTTTTATGTTTTTATTTTCCATTTGGATTTTCGGTGATTTTTATTTTGCTGTATACAGCCTTGTGTTCCAGAAAATAATAATTTTATATGTAAAATCATAAAAATCCGTTTTTCTCGATAACTAAGCTAGATAGAACAAGAGAGCTTTAATTTTAAATCACTACAAAATATATAAATTTCATATGAATAATCCAAGAAAAATCATAAAATGCGTTTTTCTCCAAAAACTAAGCTAGATAGAGCAAAATGGTATTGGAATTTTAGAGTTGTGTTAGAGTGATAACCGTACCCAACAGTGGTTATAATATTGTGTTTAAGACACAGATGGAGGATATAAAAGATTCGACACAGCCGAATTTAACACTCTTATTTTTTCTTAAAAATTTTCACTTTCTGTAGGAATACAATAATACAACACTTTTCTTATTGGAAAAACGCAGAGATGCGCATTTTGTAGAAAACCATTTTATTTATTTTTGCGATTTTTTATTTCGTCGATTTTTATTATTGCGATTTTAGATTTTGCGAATTTTTTAATTTTGCCGATTTTTGACTTCGCCGATTGTTGTTTTTGGAGATTTTTGTTTTTTATGATGTCTGATTTTGGCGATTTTTGTTATTCGCGATATCAGGTTTTCGCGATTTTTGATTTTGGCGCTTTTTGTTATTCGCGATTTTCGGTTTTGGCAATTTTATGTTTAGGCGACTTTTGATTTTGGCGATTTTTGTTGTTCGGGAATTTCGGTTTTGGCGATTTTTGAATTGGCGATTTTTGTTTTTTGTTTTTTGCTATTTTTGATTTTGGCGATTTCTGGATTAAATTTTTTAGATTTTAGATTTAGGCGATTTTTGATTTTGGCGATTTTTGTTATTAGTGATTTTCGGTTTTGGCGATTATTGATTTTGTCAATTTGTATTTTTTGCGATTTTTATTATTCGCGATTTTCGGTTCTGACAATTTTTGGTTTTTTGGCGACATTTCTTTTTGGCAATTTTTGTTATTCGCAATTTTCGGTTTTGGCGATTTTTGACTTTGAAGATTTTTTTTCTTTTTTTGTGATTTTCGATTTGGATATTTTTTTTTTGTGATTTTGACGATTTTTGTTATTCGATTCGATTTTGGCGATTTTTGATTTTGGGGATTTCGCCCATATTTTCCACGACTACTCTCATCTATAATATTAATAGGCTAGGCGATTTCTAGTGAATGATGTTTTGTTCTACCGTTTTATCCCAATTTTGACTAAACGTATATTATTTAAAGGTATTTCCTTTTTGCCATTTTGCAGATTTACAGATTTTTAAATTTTTTCCTTTATTTTGAGTAAATTGCATTTAAAGTTGCTACTAACACATACATAAAATTATACATATGCTATGTGTGTGTTTATTAAATTTGTTAATATGTTTGTAATAAAAATGAGTTTGTTTTTGTGTTGATTTATAATTAATTAGCATACCTTTAGGGTCTTTATTTAATGAAAAAATAAAATTCCCTAGAATTTGCACTCGAATTTCGAGGGCTGGAATCTGCTAGTTGATAATTAATGTACTTGTCAAAAGTTTCAAGACTGCCAATTCAATAGTACTTCATATCTTTTTTGTATAGGAAGTACCACGCGCACTGGTCCGATTCTACCCATTTTTTATCAGACAACTCACATTAATAACTCATGAACTCAGACAAAGTTCCAAGACTTTCACTAATACAGTACTCTAGATATATGACACCACAAACCACAAACAAAAACAAACATACAAAACTCCATTTTTATATATCTGTGGTTTTCTAGAATAACCGCGTATGTCATAAAATCAAAATGTTCAGGGGAGCCAAAAAACGTTATATTTGATATTATGGGCTCGATATAAAATTTTTAGAGATTTTTGAGAATATAATAACGTATCAAGAATAATAGTGACAAAAAATAACAGAAATAAACACACTAGTTTTTACAAGTGGTTATAAACTGAAAACTAATCCAAAATTATTTTGCATTATTTTTTTCATTAATAACAACGTATGTCGCTATGTGTCGTTTTCTGAGAAAATAATTTATCAGCGATCCAACGTAGGTTGACATACATACGTCGTTAGTGCTGCAAATTAATGTAATAAACATTTAAGTTACGTCGTTATTTAAAGAAAAAACTCAGAAATGGTCAATATTTTTTTTTTTAACATTTAACACATGTAAAGAGCGTTAAAAATTAATATATTTGGTATCGTTAACTCAAAACTGACAAAAATGGACATACGCGGTTATTCCAGAAAACCACAGATATAAGAATACCGACAACTTTTGTTTGTGCAATCTATAATAACTATTAGAACTAAATTGGCATCCTAATCTACTTTAAACTAGATTAGACTGCCAGTGTGGATGCACTATAAGAAACTTTATAATTTTTTAGACAATTAGAATATTAATTGTTAAAAATTTTTAAGTGTCGTATTAATTAGTCAAATCTCTTATTTTAAGTTTTGTAATCACTCCAAATGTTAGCAATCTTCCTCGTTAAATTTATTTTAATTTTTTTATTTTCAAATATGTCTTAATAACGTTAAAGTAAATAATTTTCAATGTTTAAGGCTTGACGTAGACAAACCCATTTTTATAAACAATTGTATTCAGTCGACCAAATTATACCCTACACCAAATTCCATGCATATAAGTGAATGAATATAATCGATATTAGAACTTAAGTCTTTTGGTGAATAAATTTAAAAATTGAGCCTTTCGCGCTCGTAGTTTAGTTTTTAAGGAAAGTGAAAAGTTGTATTTCAAGAAGTGAATTAAAAAATTTAATCCTTTCAAGGCCATACAAAAAATAACAAAATTAAATGAATTCGCAAATGAAATCAGTTAGTATGGAATTCATTCATTCAAATAATTATGAATTTAAAAAATTTATAAATTTTATACCGAATTCATTCAATAATTAAAGCTTTGATGAATATTTCCCCAAATATAATTCAATGTTTTATGTGACAATGGAATTCAGGTACTTAACTAATAAAATGAATTTAATATTTAAGGTACTTATTAAAAATTTTAATCTTATTTGCATTTTCCGAATATACGGCACCATTATAACTTTTCAATTTAATATAATAAAACTTAATTTTTTATTGATGTAGGGTTCAAATTAAAAAACTAACACATTTAAGTTTATTATTAGTTTTTGTTTTAGTAAGTTTTTATAAACAAAAAAAAAACAAATAGTTTGCATAAATGGAAAGAGAGACTATATTGTCAATGAGAGACACAATTATATACTTAAAGACATTTAATGTCAAAGAGTACCGAGTACCAGTAGGAAAAATATATAAACCTAGTTGTAAAGCTCCTAAGGCACCCACTGAAAAATTATGAATAACAAACAAAAACTTTAATTTGAATTGCACGAAATATTTGTGATATAATTGTATATGAAGTGATATATTGTGCAAATGAAAATTATATACGAAATGATAGATTTAGATCAGTGATATTGATGAACTGTCTGTTAAATTGATTTTCAGCGATAAATTGAATATATTTACTCATTTTGCGCAGTTAATTAATCAAATTAAAATTCTTATATTCATGAAAACCTGGTATATCATACCATAGGTCGCATTATATCAGATATCGAAATTTGGTACACATGCGTTTCGTGCTTTAATCTATCGGCTTGCCTCTATCTATATACAACAAAAAATACTTTTTTAAGAAAAGATACTTGTCTAACAATATGTGATTTTGAAGCAATAGTACACTTTTTAGGAAAATGTTCTTTTTTAAGAAAAGGTACTTTTTAAGAAAGGGACTTTTAAAAGAAAATTTATTTTTTAAAGAAAATGCTATTTTTTAAGTCTATGTACTTTTATAAGAAAATGTTACTTTTTAAGAGAATTTACTTTTTTTAAATAAAATTCACTTTTTTAAAAAGACGTACTTGTTTGAATAAAGGTACTTGTTTAAGAACATATACTTTCTTAAGTAATGGTACTTTTTCAGAAAAGATAATGTTATAAGAAAAATACTTTTTAAAAAAACAGCTTTTTAGGAAATGATGTTTTTTAAGAAAAATTACTTTTTTACGAAAAGGTATTTTTTTAAGAAAATCTACTTTTCTAGAAAGGATATAAGAAAATGTACTTTTTTAAGAATATGTACTTTTTTAAGAAAAGGTACTTTTTTAAGAAAATTTACATTTTTAAGAAAAGGTACTTCAATAAGAAAATGTAGTTCTTCAACTATAAGTACTTTTTTAAGAAAAGGTACTTTTTTAAGGAAAAAAGGGTACTGTTTTAAGAAAATGTACTTTCATAAGAAAAGGTACTGTTTAAGAAAGGTACTATTTTAAAAAAAGGTACTATTTTAAGATAAGGCACTTTTTTAAGAAAGGGTACTTTTTAAGAAAACGTACTATTTTACGATAAAAAAAGGTATTTTTTAAGAAAAGGTACTTTTTATGAAGAGTTATTTATTCAAGAACGATATTTTTTTAAGAAAATGTACTTTTTTAAAAAAAGGTACTGTTTTAAGAAAATGTACTTATAAAAGAAAAGGTACTGTTTTAAGAAAAGGTACTGTTTTAAGAAAAGGTACTATTTTAAGAAAAGGTACTTTTTTAAGAAAAGGTACTTTTTTAAGAAAAGGTACTTTTTTAAGAAAAGTTACTTTTTTATGAAAAGGTACTTTTTAAAAAAATTTACTTTTTGAAAAGAGCTACTTGTTTGAATAAAGGTACTTGTTTAAGAAAATATACTTTTTTAAGTAATGTTACGTTTTCAAAAAAGTGCTGTTTAAAGAAAAGTACTTTTTTTAGAAGAGGTGATTATAGGAAATCGTGTTTTTTAAGAAAATTTATTTATTTCAGAAAAGGTTCTTTTCTAATAAAAAATTTACTTTTTTAAAAACTTAGTTTTTAGGAAAAATTGTTTATTTAAAAAATATACTTTTATCAGAAAATTACTTTTTTAAGAAAAGGTACTTTCTTAAGAATTTTTAATTTTTTAAGAAAAGGTACTTTTTTAAGAAAATTTACATTTTTAAAGAAAAGTTACTGTTTTAAAGAAGAGGTCCTTTTTCAAGAAAAGCTACGTTTCTAAGAAAAGAAAATTTTGAGGATACTTTTTTAAGAAAAGGTACCTTTTTTTCAAAAAGGTACTTACTACAAGAACAACAAGAAAGTTAATTATATATAACGACATATTTTTTAGAAAAACGTCTGTCGAACGATCACAATTATCTTTATATAAATTTAAGCATACAAAAAAATATAAATAAAAATAAAATAAACAAAAATATGTTTTAACAATATTGGTTATTTAGTTAAATTCATTAATCAAAAAATTTCGATATTTTAAAGCAGAGTTTAGATATTTTACTAAGTTGCGCCAGTCTTCCTCATCTTGACCATTCAGTATATTAATCATCTCCTCTATTAAATTTGGTTTGTGGAAAATTGCAAGTCGGAATTCGTTGACTACTGGACAAGTCCCAAGAAAGTGTTGAAAGTTTTCCAGCTCATGCAAATTGCATAATTTAATTTACAAAAGGTACTTATTAAGAAAAGTAACTTTTTTAAGAAAAGCTACTTTTTTTAGAAAAGCTACTTTTTAAGAAAATGTATTTTATAGAAAAGGTATTTCTGTGAAATTAAATATTGATCACAACAGCGTTACGGAGTCAGTCAGAAAGTCATTGATGCTCATTAATATATTAAATATTACAATAGATTGTTTCCATGACTGAAGTTCTAGAAAAAACCAGAGCAAACCAATATGCGGTTATTATGCCCTCCACACCACCGTGTAGAGGGTATATAGCGATGTCTGTCTGTTGAAATCAACCTAATTCACAAAATAAACCATGACCTTGGTAAAGTTATGATAATAATGGTTGCCATTATTTCGAGGAAGTTGGTGTTGAAAATTGGGTAAATCAGGCATCATTGTGCCGAGATATGCCCAAAAAGGTGAAGACACCTCTAAAAAATTTTGAAAATTCAATGTGGTTGTTGTAATAATTTAATATTAAGTTTAGCAAATTATAAAATTGTTGCTTTTTAAAATATTTTGTTTACATTTGTTGTAAATAGTGCAACAAGACCAGATATTAACGTAAACGTAAAACCGATGTGGAGTGCACCAAAGATTTAGACTTGTTTTGTATATTGCAAAAAAGTACTGTTTATTCCAAAATGCTACTTGTTCGTTACTTTTTTTCACATATTGTATTTGTCATATGTTATGCATAGGAATTTTTTGGTGGTTTAGAGGAGTAGCATGCTATGTTTGTTCCTTAATAATTTCACTGCATATTTTGGAGCGAAATAAGACTTTACCGAAGTTTTTAAGGTTAAATCTGAATTCGGAAAAAGTCAAAACTTGAAAAGATGTTTTGTGCATTTGTGCCACATTCTTCCCATAAGATCTTTTTGATAAGAATATAATATACACTGTTATAATATAAAACTTCACGTCATCTAATGGGCTTTTGCAAAATATTTATATTCATTGCTCTATTAATTTTACTTTTTACGTCGCTAAATATCTGTTGTACACGTTAAAAAATGGTTCCTTTGCGAAAAAGAAATGAAAGTTTTGTTTTTTTGTTTTGACCAGGGCAGCCGTCAAAAAATAAGTGTAACTCTGTTACAGTACCATTGGATGCTTTCAGGAATGCATCCATATTAGCCCCATTATTTATAATCAATCAGTGTAAGTTGTGGTGCCCAATTATTTCCATTAATATCGAAAAGAGCTTAATTTCAATCGATCTTATAAAAAGTAAATCGGTCTCTAATATTAATTCTAAAAAAACAAAAGCAAAATGATGGACTCATTTTATAAAACGAAACACAACGGGAAGATAAATTTATATGAAACAATTTTAAAAAATATTTCAAAGTTTTGAATTTTTCTTATAAATTTGTATCGCTTCGTTTCTTTGTATAGAATGAGGCCCTTAATTCTGAAAAATAGAGTCCTTTTCGTTATTCACGATTCAATTTGATTTTAAAATTTTTTTTTTTCAATTTATAAGAAAATTTATTTGTGCTTACTCTTTCAAATAAGTCTACGTAATTTTCCTACTGGGCAGCCGCTTTATAAATAAAGCTCTCTCCTTACATTATTATTAGGTGCTCAACTGAAACAGCTGATAGTTTTTATTGCTCCAAATAGAAAATATTTTTTTATTACTACTATTCGTGTATTAGAACTGTATACTTTCACGGCAACAAATTTATAAATAAATAAATCTAAAATTTTTTAAATAAATTTAACACCTAATTGACTGATAAACAAATCAGTGTTTTCTGAACATTTAATTAGAAAAGTTGTCGCATAATCAAATCCGGAAACATGGCAAAGGATAATTTAACGGCGGTACTATATGGGATTGAAGATTTAAAATTGGTAAGTTGCCGGAAGGGAATAAACTAAAATGTGAATAGAACTGTGATATATCGAAATATGGAAATACAAATTACTCATTTTATTAAGGTTAAAAAACGGTGTTAATCAATATTAAACGGTTTTTTGTTGACACGGTGATTTTCTATTGATATTTGCTATTTAAATTAAAACTTGAATTTTAACTTAAGTGGATTTTTGAAATATAATTGATTAAAAAACTATTATTGAAAATTGGTGCAAATTATAACAGATTTTATATTGATTTTTGTTTTAAATTTTAAGTAAGTTTCATACATCGGATCGGATCGGATGATAAACGTCTGAAACTGCTTATATGGTATTTTATGTTGTGACTTTTTTCCTTTTATAAGGACTTCAAAAATTCGATGGGTTACATTTTCCAAAAAATATATTTAAATTCTTATACTTGTCCTACGATGCCGCTATAATTGCCAAATATAAAAGGACAATCTTGGCAATTTTATACATTTTCTTTTTTTGTTTAACATATCACGACAAATGGATGTCCTTTTAAAACTTTATTGTAGCATTAAAATTTTAAAATTTCCAATAAATTCGTTTGAAAACAATTTATGTGAAGACATAAATATGTTGAATTACACCATTCCAGCTTAATTACAACATTTTTAAGTCTTCAATACAATTTTTTTTCGAAAAAATTTATTGGAAATTTCAAAAGCACTTGAAGGGTAAAGTTTTGAAAGGACTTCAGTGAGATCTTTTTGTATTGATATAATAATATAAAAAAATGCATAATATTGTCTAGATTCATTTCGTTCATTCCATAGTCATAGTGACATCTTAGAAGGAGTAAATTTATTTTTTGGAAAATGTAATAGGCGATTTCTTGTGACCGATGTTTTGTTCTACCGTTTTATTCCGATTTTGACCAAATGTATATTATTTGAAAGGTATTTCTTTTTAGCCGTTTTGCAGATTTACGGATTTCAAAATTTTTTCCTTTATTTTGAGTAAATAACATTTAAAGTTGCTACTAACACATACATAAAATTATACATATGCTATGTGTGTATTTATTAAATTTGTTAATGAGCTTGTTACCTTCATTCACAATAATAAACCATAAAAGTGTTGGTTTGTGAATTGGCTAAGTTGAAAAATAAAGTTGCCTAGAAATTGCGCTCGAATTTCGAGCGCTCGAATCTGCTAGTTTATATAAACACATGACTGAAAAGCTCTTAAGGTTTTTAAAATCCCCCTTCTTAACTAACACAGCGCAATATTTTTGAAGTCATCGAAGTCATCCCTCTCGTGTGCGGTTTTTCGAAGTACTTATCGAAGCTAACAAAACCCCACTGTGTAATTTTTGCTCTCAGTAACTTACAGTGAGTGACAATACAATCGAAGCTTTTAACAAAATATATTTCTGACGATTTAAAGGTCAATACCAAAAAATTGGATCATAAAATTAAAAACTCTTTTATTAATTGGAAAATTTTTATGTTTTATTTATTTAAAGAAGAATAATATAACCCATAAAAACAAAGTTTTTATTAAAACTCTTTCTTTCCTTATGCATATGAGTTTTGAGTCTCTCCGTGACTCGCGTGACTTTGCGTGACTATTTTAAAATTAATCTTTGGTCACAAGTCTATGGACCAAGTTTCAGATTGGTGGGATGAGGGGAAATGTCGTATAAATCACTCCGTGACTATGCGTGACTGTGATTGAATATGTCAAAGTTAATATTTTTTCACAGCAAGTCTATCGAAAAAAATTCAGATCGATCGGACAAGGGTAAATGGGTTTTAAATCACTCCGTGACTGTGCGCGACTATGAGTGACTGTGTATGACTAAGTCAAAGTTAATCTTTTTTCACAGCAAGTGTATGGAACAAGTTTCAGATCGATCGGATGAGGGGAAATGACATTTAGATCACTCCGTGACTGTGCGCGACTGTGCATAACTGTGTGTGACTGTGCGTGACTACCCCAAAATTAATCTGTAGTCACAACAAGTCTATGGGTCAAGTTTCAGATCAATTGGTTAAGGGGGAATGGGGTTGCCCCCACGACAGACAGACAGAGAGTATGAGTTAAAAGAAAGAGTTTAAAAATATCTATAATATTAATAGGCTAGGCGATTTCTTGTGACCGATGTTTTGTTCTACCGTTTTAGCCCGATTTTGACCAAACGTATATTATTTGAAAGGTATTTCTTTTTGGCCGTTTTGCAGATTTACAGATTTTTAAATTTTTTCCTTTGTTTTAAGTAAATTGCATTTAAAGTTGCTACTAACACACTTAAATTATACAATGCTATGTTTGTGTTTATTAAATTTGTTAATGTGTTTGTAATAAAAATGAGTTTGTTTTTTGTGTTGATATGTGTATTGGCTATAGTTGATTAGCATACCTTTAGGGTCTTTATTTAATGAAAAAATAAAATTTCCCAGAATTTGCACTCGAATTTCGAGGGCTGGAATCTGCTAGTAAACATAAAATAGCTAAACTTCAGAAAAAAAAATAACAAAACTTAAAAGTATTAATTTTTATGCTGTTGACAAAACATTGGAAAGCTTTACTATATATTAATTGAAAACTTTCCCTCTATTTTTGGTTTCAATATTTTGTTGGGCATCCATTATTTTTTAGTACTGGTTCACAATGCCGAGACATGGAGTCAATAAAATTGTTGATGATATCCATTGTAAATTTTTGTCACTCTGAATTAACTGCCTCTATGAGATCTGTCTTGTTTGTGTAATTTTTGTGTTCGTATTTTTTGATCTATAATTTTCCCTTAGATTTTCTATGGAATTGAGATCTGGTGACTAGGCTGGCCATTCCAAAACATTAAATGTATTAGATTGGAGTCATTTGGTTACAACTTTGGAGGTGTGTTTTGAGCAATTGTCATGTTGGAACTTCCAGACCAGGGGTATATTTTTTACGTATATGGATCCATTTAGAATTTGCTTGTATCCAATTCCAATTAGAGTGTCTTTTGCTACGTGAAAAGCAACCCCATACCATAATATTGCCACCGCCAAGATTTATTTGTATATTTTGTGTCTAGCTTTTTTTTTCCTTTGGTCGTCGGGCACACATTCATCCATCATGGACTCTTAAATTAAACTTGGACTCATCTAAAAAGTGAACAGTACCTATTTCAGTTACGCCTTGCCCAGTTCATGTGCTATTTAGTAAAATTTGTGCGAGCCAAACGATTTTTCTCTGATATCAGAATAATAACAATCAAGATCAGCCTCAATTAGTCGTCGGAAGCAGTTTGAACACATAATTTTAGTTTCAGATTTTTAATAACCTCTTTAAGTAACATTTTTGGATATTTTTTAAACTCTCTTGCTATTAAATTACCCCGACTTTATCTTGTTTTACGAGGCCGGCCGCCTAAATGTTGAATCGTCACCGTACCTCTTTCACGATATTTCTTGATAATTTTTAAAATTGTGGATTTTTTCATGGAATATTTCTGAAAAATTTTCTTCTGCTTAAGACCAGCAGTAAAATCATCTATTATTCTGGTTTTTAACTCTTCATAAAACTTAATTCTTGCCATTAGTATATAATAATTATTTCTATGATTTTATTATTAATAATAACATTGAAAAAACCAGTTCGAAGAAAACGTCAGAAACTACAAATATTATCTATTTTTATTCTTTTAATCAACTCTGGTACAGAAGTTTAAAAGTTTCCATTGTTTTGGCAACCCTAAAAAAATACATTTTTTCGTTTATGTATTTTTAAATTGAATTTTTTGTAAAATATTTGTTATCTTTCGATGGAGAACACACCAAACAGTGATTTCGCATAAAGAAAACATAATTTTAGGACTTACCGCGAAATTATTAAAAAAAAATTGGCAAATTCAGAATTTTATAAAAATTTCCAATGTATTGTCAATCACTATATATCATGGTTATACAATCATTAATTAATGCAAAATTTTAACACAAAATTTATTTATATGACAAAAGTTCAATAAAAAATCATTTGATGAAAATATTCTAAAACAATTAAAGCAAAATATGCAAAAATATACATTAAAAATCGATGCCATTTTAATGGTTGAATTTATTGATTGGTGTATTTAGAAAAGTGCAACAAATGAACAATTTCGTGAGAATATGCAAAGATACGCATTTAAAGTAAAATATGAAACTATAAATCGATGCCATGTTAATGTCAATTTATTGATTCTCCATGTTTATGAAACAAGTTCAATAAGAGTACATTACGATGAAAATATGCAAAAATAGGCATTTAAAGCAAAATATGCAATTACAAATATCATTTTATTATAAATTTAATGATTCGAATAGATATATCGTCCACATCTAATATACACATCGAGTTAAGACATCGAGAGTTTGTATGGAATTCTTTTGCCTAGCAATATTTGTTTTCAAAACATTTATTGTTATCGAACAATATTTCCAACGTTATGAAAATAACTTTTTTAATATTCTAAACTTAACGCTTGCCTGAGGTATGTAAAGAATAATACTCGTAAACAGAACGGAATTTCTAGAATTGAATAAAGTTTGAATATTATTGTATTTTAAGAATTCTAATCACTCAAAATATTATCAATCTTCCTAGTTATATTTATTGAGTTTTTTTATATAAAATGTTTCTGGCGTGACGTAAACAAGCCCACTTTTATAAAAAAAATAATGAAAAATTATGTTCAGTCGACCAAACTATACCCTACATACATATATTAAATTTTCTCTTAGATAGTCAGATGTATAATATTGAAGTTTTATCTCTAGACTTTTGCGGATTTTTAAGGCAAGTGAAAAGCCTTAAAAGGTCATAAATAAATTATTATATGAATTCGTAAATTAATTCAGTTAGTACGGAATTCATTCAACCACCTTTAATGAATTTAAAAAATATTGATATTAAATACATTTAAAAATTTATGTTCTGGTCCGGATTTTCTCAAATGGCCTAACTCTTTAATTTGTACAATGCTTTTTTTTATGTTTAAATATATATATATGGCACAGGGAGGTAATTTTCAATTTCACAATACAATCACACAAAACAGCGTAACTTTTGATTGTATTGGTAAAAAAAATATGATATGTAATAACCTGTTTGAAAATGAAAGATGAAAAATAAAAAATTAAAATTAAAAATAAAAAGTTAAAAATAAAAAATGAAAAATGAAAAATGAAAAATAAAAAATTAAAAACAAAAATGAAAAATTAAAAATGAAAAATATGAAAAATAAAAAATGAAAAAAAATGAAAAATAAAAAATTAGAATGAAAAATAAAAAATGGAAATTAAAAATGAAAAATGAAAAATAATAAATTTATAATTAAAAATAAAAAATGAAAAATTAAAAATAAAAAATAAAAAATGAAAAATAAAAATGAAAAATTAAAAATAAAAAATAAAAAATGAAAAAAAATTAAAATTGAAAAATAAAAAATTAAAAATAAACAATGAAAAATAAAAAATGAAAAATGAAAAACGAAAAATTAAAAATAAAAAATAGAAAATAAAAAATGAAAAAAATGCAAAATTAAAAATGAAAAATAAAAATTAAAAATTAAAAATTAAAAATTAAAAATTAAAAATTAAAAATTAAAAATTAAAAATTAAAAATTAAAAATTAAAAATTAAAAATTAAAAATTAAAAATTAAAAATTAAAAATTAAAAATTAAAAATTAAAAATTAAAAATTAAAAATTAAAAATTAAAAATTAAAAATTAAAAATTAAAAATTAAAAATTAAAAATTAAAAATTAAAAATTAAAAATTAAAAATTAAAAATTAAAAATTAAAAATTAAAAATAAAAAATTAAAAATTAAAAATTAAAAATTAAAAATTAAAAATTAAAAATTAAAAATTAAAAATTAAAATTTAAAAATTAAAAATTAAAAATTAAAAATTAAAAATTAAAAATTAAAAATTAAAAATTAAAAATTAAAAATTAAAAATTAAAAATTAAAAATTAAAAATTAAAAATTAAAAATTAAAAATTAAAAATTAAAAATTAAAAATTAAAAATTAAAAATTAAAAATTAAAAATTAAAAATAAAATAAAAAAATAAAATAAAAAATTAAAAATAAAATTGAAAATAAAAAATTTAAAATGGAAAATAAAAAATGAAAAATGAAAAATAAAAAATGAAAAATAGAAAATAAAAAATTAAAAATTAAAAATTAAAAAAAAAATACAAAATAAAAATTAAAAATAAAAAATGAAAAAAAAAATGAAAAACAAAAAATGAAAAATAAAAAATAAAAAATGAAAAATAGAAAATAAAAAATAAAAAATTAATAAAAATACAAAATAAAAATTAAAAATAAAAAACAAAAAATTAAAAATTAAAAAAAAAGTGCAAAATAAAAAATAAAAAATGAAAAATAAAAAACGAAAAATTAAAAATGAACCGGTTGATTGCTATACGTGATACATATATGACGCATCCTGTTCGATTTTAAAAAAAGTACCATAAAAAATCTTTAATTACTAGATGTTTACACATCTCCCTGTGATCGGACCCACATGATTTTTATATTGATGTAGGGTTCTAACAAAAAACAACATACATTTAAGTGTATTATATATTAGTGTGTCTTTATAATCAAAAACAAACTGTTTGCATAATCAGAGAGGGGGTCTGCCACTGAGAAACATAAATACTAAAAGACATTTAATGTCAAGTTAGTTTAATGAGTACCAGTAGGAAAATCATACATACATATACCATTACAATTACTTCCTTTGAAAACTAACCTTTTGACACCAAAGCTTGTACACTTCGCTCAAGTTCTGGAAAGTGCTCTTTTGCATCATATTTATGTGGGAACTCAAAAATGTGAGACATTATCCTGCAATAAATAAATGGCTTTAAATAACCCCCCACCCCCCCCCCCATCCCACCCACAGCAATGTACATAGCATATATATAAGTTTATCATTCCGTTTGTAATCTATCCGTCTATCCGTCCGCGGAAACCATAATCACGCCCCCAATAGGTAAGCTGGGTTGATCATTATTATTGAAAATGATTAATTGATATCATGAGAAGTTTGCTATTTAAAATCATCAAAATCGGTTCAATAAGTCCCGAGATATCAATCAAAAAGTAAGAATAGGCTTGTTTTTTTTACAAGTTATCACCTAAGAAAATGTGGAAGCATAGCAAAGGATAACTTAATAGCAGTATTATATGGTATTGAAGATATGCAATTGGTAAGTTATATGGAAATATATTTTTTTGGCGGATATTTCTGTCTTTTCAGAGTATTTTGAGGAGTTCTAGACAGGGCCAGCGTCAAATCATTTTATATCGAAATTTTAGCAACTTGCATTTAACAAAACAACATTTTTTCTTGAAATAAGATGACTATTTGTAAAAAAAAAATATTTGAAAAAGTGTAACGTCTTTTTGACAAACCATGATGAAAGGCACTCAATTATTTTTGCATATGTACGTTCTTTTGTACAACTTGGAACTAAAATTTTGAAAATCTTAAAAGGAAATAACTCATATATACATATGAGTATAAGTAGATGCATATAAAAATCTCCTGTCAAAACCGTTATTGCAAAAATAAAATTTCCGAAGATAAATAGTTTCTTACAATTGTCATTTAATATTGGTCGTTAACATTCTTTAATTGTTTACTCAAAAACTTTTGTGTTTTCTCAATTGCGTATTTTCGATCTTCCGTGAAGTTATCTTGCCACAATATTAACGGTTTAAATTTATGATTAAATTTACGATTTCTCGTTGACATATTTATTTTCCTATTGACATTTCCTAATCAAATTAAAACTTGAAATTATAACTTAATTTAATTATGAACTATACTTGAATTAAAAAACTATTGTAGCAAATATTCACAGATTATTAAACATTTTATGTGTTTTTTTTTTATACGTATTTAGTTAATTGATTACACTGTGAACATTAATTTGAGTGGATTATTTAGTGCTATTGTACTATGTTACTGCCAGAAATAAGTCGCCATTTAAGTGTTAATCGTCCCTAAATTTTGTGTTTGGATGTCCGCTATGAAATTTCTTCAGTTTTTTAGAACATTTTAACTCTCTATAGCAGTGATGGGCAAATTTTCGGCTCCTAAAATACTCAAAGTGCAAACGAGTGCTAGACAAAGGGCACAACTACTTGCGGGGAAAGGGAAACGAAAAAATTTCTAGATCCATCCATCCATGATGTTCATCCCACAAGAGTTGCGGAGAAACTAACATTGACAACAAATTTTCTTTCAGCAAAGACTGCAATAGGGTTACCGCCTCCCTCAATTAATGAATAAAAATTTTAACTGCAAATATCAAATGATAATTATATACAATTATTTGTTTGAAAATTAAAAATTTTACATTGACTTTACTTTTAAAAAATGTAACTAAATTTTCTTTTTTTTAAATTATAATTTTTAAGCTAATTTTAATAGATTTTGCAAATGTTGAAACTGTTCTATATATAAAGCATGCAATTATGTGTAAGCGGCAACACTTTTCATTTTCGACGTCGCTCAACCAAGCACTGTGGTCAGTAACATGTTTTTAAATCGTAAATTTTCAAATTTTGTTTGTATGAAAAATTTTGTTTAACTTTTGTTAGAGTTTTTCTATATTTTAAATATTTTTATTTGCAGTATTTTCATAATTTAATCATTCCTATATATTCTTTAAGGTTGCAGTATTTGAAATTCCACAATTGAAAGGTAATCTTTATCTTGAAGTATCAATATCTTTATGATTTGTTGAAAATAACCCTTGTCGGGATTGATAAAATGACTGAAGTTTAGAAAATATATTATAAATCTATCTATGAGATTTATTTTTAATTATTTAACTTAAAGCCTTGATAATTGTAAAAAATATTGGCAATTATGCCAAAAATTTAAATAAATGATAATACAAGATACATTTTTTTATTGAAAAATGACTGAACATTATTCAAATTTGTCACTTAAATGTTTTGATAATTACTTCTTTAATTTCTTTTATTTGTATGTTAATAATACTCTGATTGGAAAATATACATAAATTTCTTAAATTCCAGTATATGTATTATTTAAATTTTATATATTGTATTATGAGAATTTTGTATTTATTCCACTGTACTTGTGGGCAAAGCATGTTGTCATGCATGAGAAATATGAGAGTAGAGTAAGTAGAGAGAGAGAGAGAGTAGAGAGAAATATGAAATATGAGAGTAAAGAATTTCATTCTGCTCTTCTATTCCTTCCCTTCATGCTGGCTCTTGACTGTCCCCTTCGTCCTGCACTCAAGTGTAAACGGCTAGCTCGTAAGTGCAAAAGGCTCCTGCGAGCCAAATTGCCCATCACTGCTCTATAGGAAAAAAACACAAATTTCAAAAATCACTTTTATGATAAAATTGACAGTGGAACATATTCACGAAATAATTCAAACCCGTTTTAAGAGATTTAAAATGTTCGACAAAAAAATTTGTTATGCAATTTCATAGAGGAAATCTAGACACAAAAATTATCAGAGAAAGAAATTTGGTATATAGGATGAATGCTACTGACATTGGTAAAGATCGGTGCATGTTCAGACCTAGTCCCAAAACAAATTACCCCTATGCGATTGACTTAAATTGCCATTAGATCCAAATTATAATATATATCTTGGTTAAATTGGGTTGAATGTGTTTAGTATATTCATTTATCAGTATTCCAAAAATAAACCCTAAACATAGAACAGTTCAGTCATAGAACCCATATAAAGCTGATTCCTGATCGTCGCTTAAATCCATTACACAAACAATAATATTGCACAGATGTTTTTCAAATTTGGTTTGTATATGTTTTTGCAAAAAATAAGTGACCTTACCAAATATAGCCAGAATCGGTCCATTTTTCAACTTAGTCCCCATATAAATTTAGCATCCGATATGAACTTTTTCATATCCGAAGGCAAAAAAAAATAACAATGCCACTCAAATTTGGTTTATGCTTATTTTCTATGCCTAATGGACTTTCATTTCCTATTCAAATTAAAAATTTTAAATATAACGTTATTAATGTAATTTTTAATTTTAATTGAGATCTAATTGTTGTAGAATTTTATATATTTTTAATTGCATTATTATTTAATTTGATTGTTGGGAATAATAACAAAACTTTATATCCAAACATTTTTTTAGCAATAATTTCAATACAATCAGGTATGTGATGGAAATCGATCGATTTCAAAAGTGAAAACGATTTTAAAATCGACAACGGTGTGATGAAATTCGATCGATTTCATTTTCCACTTTTGTATCATTCCGTATAATTTCTTTTGAAAAATACAACAATGTATTGACAAGTTGTAGTGAAAATTGTAAAATAACAATCAAACATTTATTTATAACTAAATATTGACAAAATCATAAAATGTCGATTATTTTGGCAGCATCCATCCTATTTGTTATTAGAAGAGGATAATAAAACAGAAAACATAAAGAGGAAACATTTACGTGACAACTCGGATCTACAGAACAAAATGGAATTTGAAATCGACACTATAAAATGAAAAATATAAACACATCACAACTTTAATTGAATTTAAATCGTTTTAGGCCCAGTTTTTGAGATGTCAGTTAAACTTAGTTTAGTTAAACCGAGAATTAATTTTTTCAGACATGTCCAAATTCATAAACGAATTGATGAATAAATTCTGGGTTTAACAAAACTAGGTTTAACTGATATCTTAAAAACTGGGTCTTAGTGTCTAAATCGATTTCCATCACATGCCTGAATTATTAAAAAAAAATTATTGACATATCTGTCGATTTTACATTACCAAATTACATTACAGAATGGTCTCGACAAAATTTATCGAATTAAAAATTTAATAAATTGATTTCGAAATATGATTTGACAGAAATCGGGAGAGATTTTTAACAATACTAAATTTAATTTAAAACATTTTAGTTTTTATATTAAAATTTCTAATACGATTTTCTATTTGATTAATTTCTTTTCAGGAACAACGCCCAATTCCAGAAATTTCCGATAATGGTGAGTTTTTAATATTACTCTTCAAATAATTTAAAGCCGTGTGTGCACTAGCAAGTCACTTGCGGGAGAACTTCTGCGAGTATTTGCTGAAGTGTTTCCACTCAAACCGAAACTTGTGGAAGTCTGCTTCCAGAAGTAGTTTGTAGAAGTTATTATGACGAACTTGCTGCAAGAAATTGCAGACATGTTTCCACACAGTGTGAGTACCTTGCAGTAGAGCAGTAGAGTTTGCTTTTCTTACGAATGACAATATAAAAATGTCTTGTGACAAAATAAGATTGGCAGCTGCCATTGCAACATATTTAGTTAAGAAAACAACAATTAAAAAAAAGTGTTTGAGTGAGAAATTGGGTGCTGTGGCGGGTAGATTTAAGTTTCCAAAATACATTACAGCTGAAAAATTTCCTGAGAATGTCTAATTCATACAAGTATTCAAAAGCAGGATACTAAAATGAGATTGGCTACACCTCCCAAAGAGCGTCTTTTAGTTAGTCTTCGATTTTTGGCAACATGTAGAAAAAAAACAGTAAAAATATTTTTAATTCATTTTATTTTCTTAAGTATTTCAAATTTAATGCAAATTATGAGTATGTTTATTTTGTAGATGATTCCTTTCATTCGCTTATGTATCTGTTTCGAATCCCTGTTTACTTCTTGGCCAAACTGCCTCTGACCTCTTCTTCGGGCACCTCTATATCATTGGCTGTTGCGTTTAAATCGTTTTGTTTTTTATTTTTATTATTATAGTCTTTTGAGGACGTGTCCCATAATTCAGGATGACTTTCTTGGTTTTCAATTACCAAATGTGTTTTTTCACTACTCCAAACGAATTTATTTTTGTCCATTTTATAAATTTGAAAACGAACTCAAAAAAAACACAAAACAAAACTGAAAATAGAAGAGAATACCACAAACCGTATATCCGACATATGCCGGACTTCTTCTGCAAGTCTTCAAAATACTTCCAGTTCACAGCAAGTCCGTCAAGTTACTTCCAGCAAGCAACAAACACGTGTTTCCACATAATTGCTGCAAGTAACTTCTGCAAGCCGTGACTTCTGGAAGTCGACTTCTAATACGTGTTTACACGACAAAAACTTCTGGAAGTCACTTCTGGAATCAACTTCCGCAACGCAATAAAATTTAATACAAACTAAGAAATTTTCTAAGTATTCCAAAAAATAGTCTGCAGCCTAAGTCGGCCGTTGAAAAATTATTAAAATACATTTTTAAGAAATGGTACTTTTTAAAGAAAAGGTACGTTTTTAAGAAAATGTACTTTTTTAATAAAAATGTACTTCCTGAAAGAAAAGTTTTAAGAAAATGTACTTCTTTAAGAAAAGTTACTCTTTTAAGGAAAAGGTACTTTTTCATAAAAATTTACTTTTTGAAGAAAATTTATTTTTAAAAGGGTTTCTTAAAAGGTACTTTTTTGGAAAATTTATTTCTTATGGAAAATTTTTTTAAGAAAATGCACTTTTTTAAGAAAACGTACTTTGTTGGAAAAAGGTATTTATTTAAAGTACTTTTTATAAAAAAAAGGTACATTTTGGTCCTTATAACAAATACGATGTCCATTTGTCCGTCCTTCCTTCTGTCTCTCTATTGAAATTACGCTCAATAACAAAATAAGGCTTTGTCCAGTGTGCCATTATTTAGAGCAGGTTGGTATTTAAAATGGTGTAAGTCGGACATCCCTGTGCCAAAATATGACCTAAAAAATGAATACACTTCTAAAAAAATGATAAAAATTCACTGAATTTGTTGTAATCATTTAGTATAAGTTCATCAAATTGTTTACTTTTTAAAATATTTTGTTTACACTTGTTATACATAGTGCAATAAGTCGAGATATTAATGAAAACGTAAAACCCAGGTGAAGGGTATCAAAGATTCAGTATTAACCGAATTTAACACTTGTTATTTTAAATTGAAATAAAAAGTCAAAATATGAATTTATTATTTGCAGAGGTTTTATTGGCTATGGACTGTGTAGGTATTTGTGGTTCCGATGTTCACTACTTGGCCCATGGACGCATAGGAGATTTCGTCCTTACAAAACCCATGGTCATTGGCCACGAAGCTGCCGGCATCGTTGCCAAAGTTGGAGCCAATGTTAAACATCTTAAAGTTGGCGATCGTTGTGCTATTGAACCTGGTGTACCCTGCTATATCTGTAGTTTTTGTAAAACTGGCAAATATAACCTATGTCCCGATATGAAATTCTGTGCCACTCCACCGTATGATGGTAATCTAACACGCTATTATAAACACGCTGCTGATTTTTGCTTCAAATTACCCGATCATGTAACCATGGAGGAGGGTGCCTTATTGGAGCCTCTATCTGTGGGCGTTCATGCGTGCAGACGGGCAGGTGTTCAGTTGGGGTCGGAGGTTTTAATTTTGGGAGCCGGGCCCATAGGTTTAGTTACTATGTTGGTGGCCCAGTCAATGGGTGCTGCGAAAATTATGATTACGGATTTGCTGCAACAACGTTTGGATGTTGCCAAAGAATTGGGAGCTACTTTTACTTTGCTAATGAATAAAGAGGACACTGCTGAAGAGGTGGCCAAAAAAGTATTGAAAATGATGCCCACTATGCCAGACAAAACGATCGATTGTTGCGGTGCTGAATCTACAACCAGATTGGGAATATTTGTAAGTTTTAAAGAATAATTCTAAAGAAAAATAATTTCATTTGAATTTTATACTTTAAAGGCCACTCGCTCTGGAGGCTGTTGTGTTATTGTTGGTATGGGTGCTGCTGAAACTAAGCTGCCTTTGATTAATGCTTTATCTCGTGAAGTCGATATTAGAGGAGTTTTCCGTTATTGTAATGAGTAAGTGAAACCAATGATTTTAAAACTATTTCATTAAAAACAAAATGCATTATCTTTGAGATCAGAAAAATTTAATTTAATTTAGTCAATATTTTTCGATAAATTATACCAAATGAAGCTCTACAATCGATCCCCCAATTATTGTTTTAATTTTAGTAAGAATTACAATTAGTGATAAAAAAAATTATAAACATTAAATATAAAACTTTTGAGGTAAGAACTTTTGGAATTGACTTTTTTATATTATAAAAAATGTTCGTGGTGAAAAAAGAAGTTATTCACCTCTTTAAACTTTAGCGCAAATAATATGAAGTCATGTTTTTCACCAAACACCACAATATTCATAATCGTACTATTTTGTATGAATATTTATAAGTTTTCTTCATATTTTCACTTAATTTTCAATAACAAATCGCTCCCAATAAGTCTAAAACGCAACTGGGTGTGGTCGTGGTTTTAAAAGACAATGAGACTGGTGTGGCTAGATTAATACTGATGTTATATAGATCAGTAATACATATTTGTAATTTATGGAGCCACCAATCTTTGCGTTACAAAGGAATGAGGAGCTTATATACATACATATATACCTTGTAGGGCGTTTCCCCAAAAAATTAAGTTTCTTATTTTTGCAACTCCTTTAGCGTAATATGAATTCTTCAGAAGTGATTTATTTATCTGGTTTTGTGAAAATAAATCCGCACAGAAAAAAATTAAATTACGTTACCCAATTTTTTCGATTAAATCGATTCCCGCAACCCGTACCAACCTCCAAAAAATCAGGAAAAACTTGAGATTTTGGCATATAGGAATTTGGCATATAGGAATTTCTATCGCGCTTTGGAAATATTTAGAAAAAATAAGTTTTCGTTGAAACGCCATTTACCCAGTTGGAAAGATATGATCGGCGAAACGTTGGCAAAGCACTTTTACAACATTATAGTTAATTCGAAATTTTTTGGAGTATTAACAAACGTAAACATTAAAAATTAGTACTTTTTAATGTTTTTTTTGTGCGCACCATTTGCAATTTCTGTTCGGCTATATTTTTGGGAGATCTGTTCGGATTTTAAAAGCAGATACTAATACTAATATATGTATATTAATACAAATACTAAATATTACGGAGTATAGCATATATGTACATAATTCAAAAGTTATTACTAAAATCTAACAATTAAAATTTACCACTATGGCCCTGCAGCCAAAAAATAAAATAAAATATTTACTAAAACAAAAACAAAGAGTCCATGTTAGCGAAAAAAAACTGTTGACCACATATAGTTCCCTTTAATTAATTCTATCAATTAACGTACTAATTAAGTATCATATGGATTCACAAATATGTGAGAAAATTTTTTTTTTTAAACTTTTTTAGAATCTGCAAAAACCCTCACATGGCTAGGTAGCTTATTCCAAAGACGGGACACTCTAACTAGAAATGACCGTTCATACAAAGAAATTAATATACGCGGTATTATAATTTGGATATTTCTTCTCGATCTCGCAAAACTATTACGCAAGTTTACTGGTGAGGAATCAATAATAAATCTATAAAAGAACCATAACAATCTGAACTGTACAAATTTCTTGAATGTACAACCCAAAAATCGTATAATATAAGGAGTTATATGCTCCCTTCTTCTAACATTAAAAACAAAACGAGCAATCATATTGAGTAGTTTCTCCAATCTAGAAAAACATGTAGAAGTAGTACCAGATGTCAATACAATAACGCAATTGTGATTATAGGAGCGCCAAAGCCACATCTCTCTTAATATGAAGGGATATAGAAACATCTACATTAAATAACCTACGTATAGTATTAATAATTTTTGGTGTTAATACATTAATATGTTTTTCAAAACTGAGTTTTTCATCAATTTTGACTCCCAGGCACCTCAGATTATCAACGAAATTAAGTACGATACCATTAATACGAATATGGAAATCAAAGCTTTGAGTATTTCCAAAAACCATACACTTGGTCTTTGCCAAATTAATATCAAAGTGATTTGTCGACATCAATGTTGATACGTTCCTAAGGCTGAAATTCGTTACAGCTTCAAGAACATCTAAGAATTGTTTATCGTAGTTCAAGAGCAATTGAACATCATCCGCAAAAATATAAGTTCTACATCCTTGAGTATCAATCAGAACTTCGACCAATAATACCACTTGTAACCCTGCGGATGTCACTCACTCTGCCTCCAAGCTCAAATTTGGATATTATGACAATTTAAGTCGATCTTGTAGGGGTCAATTGTATGGGGACTAGGTCTGAACATAAACCGATTTTAACCAATTGCAATAGCGTTTATCCTATGGCCGATTTCATCAAAATATATTAATATTTGATTACAAGGTTTACATGGAAACAGACGGACGGACGGACGGACATCGCTAAATCGAATCAAAAAGAATTCTGAGTATAAACACCGCCATGATCTGGTTGTGTTTATACTCTTAAATAAATGATAGAGAATCGGATTATTCAATTTTTTTTAATGCTACTTTTATGGTTACTTTAATAAAAATATGACAAAATCTGAAAGAATTGAAAAAAAAACAGTTTTCTAGCCCCCTTTTCAGTTTAAATATAAGGTGCCGATAAGAAAAAATTTTAGGTCCATTAGTTTTGTCTCTTCTTTTACATGTCCAAGTTTCAGAGCATTTAGAGACATCATTGGTGTAGTTACCTTCGTTGCATTTCAATTATCGCTCGACCATTTAACTTTTCACAAAACATTTTTAATAATTAGATTAAATTTAAGAAAAAATTTTGATTATAAATTTAATAACATTATAAAATAATTTTCTTTGCAGCTATGAGGCCGCCTTAGCTTTGGTGTCATCGGGTAGGGTCAATGCCAAACGTTTGATAACCCATCATTTTGATATTACCGAAACTGCTGATGCTTTCGAAACTGCCCGTAAAGGCCTAGGAGGAGCTATTAAAGTTATAATTCATGTACAACCACAGGGTACCAATAATACGAAATAATTAATATTTTTTTTTTTTAATTTTTGTATTAAAAGAATTTGCAAGTTAACTAAATTTTGTTGTAATAAATTATAAAATGATAATATTTTCATATTAACAAAATAATCGTTGATAATATATCGACAAAGACCTTTTGATAAAGTTGATAAATTATTCTAAAGAAATGTCTTGTAAGAGCTTTATATATCGTGCATTGAATTTTATAAACCGTTTGTTAAGCCCTGGCAAAAACGTTTTTGCTGGCACTGCTATATATTTAAATTTATTTTATTCAAAAAAATTTAGCAAACAATTACTGGCAATTTAGCAAACAATTACTGGCATATTAATATTTGCGAGCATTTTCAAAGCGTTTTAAATCAACGTCGTAAAAATAATATGCCGGTATTTGTTTTGTGCACCATTAGCAATTACTTCCTAGGTGCCTTTCACTGAAGAATTTTGTTTAATTGTTATTGTAAGTTTAGAAATATTTTGTATCTAACTATAAAGATTAAACCAGATGTGTATAATGTAAGTGTTCTGGAGCTTATAACAAAATATTTGGTAATTTAAAAAAATTAACTGATTTAAGTGATTGTAGATAAGGAGCGGCTAATAAGTAATACATACATACGTCAAATATAAAACACTTGTTGATTTTAAGGCCCTGCAGGTTATCAAGCATTAGATTCTCTTATCAAATGATAGCGTTACGCATATTAAAAGGTAATTTTTATTTTAAAAAATAATTCAATTAAAAACAAGTGAGATTGTTAGAAGTAATCAGTTTAGGTCGACTAAAACAAACTGTAGTAAGTCTTTTGAAAAAGGATTTTAGAGCCAAAAATGGGTAAAAGCCGTTGTTAATGTTAAAATGGTAATGGTACAATTAAGTTTTTAGCGGATGTGATTATTATAAGCGGACTAAGTTTCAAAAAAGGTCCGATTATGACCATATTTTGTGTGTGAATCACTTGAGTATATGTTTTGAAACTAAACAAATTTTGAATTTAGATAGAGCATCGTGAAAAATCTTTATATGGGGTGTGGCTAAATAAGTTATAAGTTTACTTCCTCCAGAAAGGTACTTTTTTAAGAAAAAGTACTTTTTTTAGGAACATGTACTTTTTTAAGAAAGATTACTTTTTAAGAAAAGGTAAGAAAAGGCATTTTTTTTAAAGAAAAAAAAATTTTAAGAAAGAGTATAAGAATCATTATTTTAACGATTATTTATTATTTTAAGATTTTATACCTTTTTAAGAAAAGGTAATTTTTTAAGAAAAAGTACTTTTTCTTTTTTAAGAAAATGTACTTTTTTAAGAAAAAGTACTTGTTTAGGAAAATGTACTTTTTTTAAGATAGGTTACTTTTTTAAGAAAACTGTTTAAGAAAAGGGAATTTTTTCAAGAAAAAGTATAAGAATTATTATTTTAACGATTATTTTAAGATTTTAGACCTTTTTAAGGAAAGGAAGTTTTTTAAGAAAAAGTACTTTAAAAAAAACACTTTAAAACAAACAGTTTTTAAGTAAATGTACTTTTGCTTTGTTAAGAAAAGGTAATTTAAACAAGAAATACTATTTAACCATTAATCGAGCTTTGTATCAAAAATGATACATTTCGTTATTTGTGGCACCATAACTTTATTTTAAAAAATGTTACATGCCACAAATATTGAGACTTTTTTAACACTGTTATCGTCGTTATTAGAAGCTACATTAAAAAAAATTCTAAGTAGGCTATGAGAAATTCAAAAAAATTCTTAATTCTGGCTATGTATCATTTTTGATACATACGGTATTTTAAATGTGTCTGTGCTGTTGTGCATGTCATTGAGACGAGGATTTCCGTTTTTTGCAACATTTTTTCTCATTATTCCATGGCGGAGTGTTTTTATTTTAAAATATCAACCTGAAAATAATTTTGCGTATTTTAAACAATGTCTCATCTGCGATATTTGACCTTGGAAAAACTTGTCATGAAGTGTTGGATGAGAGTGAAGAGGATCAAGATATATCTGATACTGATGTTTCTGATCCTGAAGAAGAAGAGGAAAGCAGCTCGTGTTCAGATAGTGATGACAGTATTTGCAATAACACACATGGTGAACCGTTTTATATTGCTAAAGGTAGCACTACTTGGCGCAGCAAACCTTACACCATTGGTCGGCTGGGAAGGGAAAATATTATCAATTTTCCGCCAGCTCACTAGTGCTTGTTTATTGAAATGCTGCATAATTAACATTATTGTCCTTAATCGTATACTATCCGACAGTCAGGCTGCACTTAAGGCAATAATGGCCTACAAAGTGACGTCCAAACGGGAGTGCGGGAGTGCATCGAAAAGCTAAACGAATTAGGTAGATGCAACAAATTAACTCTATGCTGGATTCCGGGACATGAAGGACATGCAGGGAACGAAAGGGCCGATTGCCTAGCCAATCGAGGGGCCCGTCGTCCTTTCATCGGTCCGGAACCTTTCTGTGGTGTTCCAATGGGACACACAAAGGAAAAAATGAGGGAGTGGAGAAAATCACAAATTGCCGAACACTGGGACAAAAGTCCAGGTCAACGGCAGGCCAAGAGATTCATAACTCCATCCAGTGTTCAATCGGAAAGACTACTTGCCCTTGATAAAAAGGACTTAAGGACCTTAACGGGATTCTTTACAGGACACTGCAATCTTAGATATCATCTACGAATGAAAGGACAATCTGCTATAGACACATGTAGGTTCTGCGAGCAGGAGGTGGAAACAGCAGAACATATTCTCTGTGAATGTCCAAGACTAAGTGGTAAGAGAATCCTTGCACTTGGAGGATACATTGTATCCCCCCGGGACATATGGAAACTAATGCCAAATAGGGTAATTGGCTTCATAAGAAGCCTTAATCTTTAGGACAACCATGGGCTGCACAAAAGATCAAATTGGTCGCAGTGCGTTTAGCCTTCCTTATCTTATCTTATATTATCTGTCCTTAATCGTAACAAGATTTGCATCAAACCGTGTAAATAGCATTCGGGACTCATGCTTACTATTTTTCTCACC
The DNA here is from genome assembly GCA_963682025.1 of Cordilura impudica. Lineage (NCBI taxonomy): Eukaryota > Metazoa > Arthropoda > Insecta > Diptera > Scathophagidae > Cordilura > Cordilura impudica. The sequence continues at coordinate 348,067,432 of OY821517.1, forward strand.
ACAACTACCGAAAATTATAATTGATAACTCCAATAAATACGGAAAGCATTTACATGATGCCAATCACATTGAAGTTGATGAGGAATTACTTCATGTTTATCTGCCAGTGTTGTTATTGGCCGGAGTGTACAAGTAGCACTACATATACAATTTGAAAAAATATATAAATTTAAGCTAACCAGATTCAAAAATTCAATATTTTTCTCAATCATGTCTGAAAAAACATTTTTATATATGTATACACAAAATCATTCACTTTTATGATGTGCTAAGCAGACGTGCCCAGAAAAGTGATCTGGAACACTTTCAACTTTCTATAATCCTAATGACTGTGTAACTGTAGGTTAACAATTACTGGGGTTTCATGGTCGTTGTAAATTTCGTCAGTATATTCCATCGAATCCGGAGAGATTCGCCATACTTGGGCAAAGATGCATCAGGAAATCCATAGCGGGTTGTTCTTTTTTCATCGCACGGCCTTGGCCAAAAAATTTTACAAAGGAAATGGTTGCAGCCATGCGCAAAGAAAGTTCCACGCTACGAACCAACTTTCGCCTTTACTCCTGACACTACTCTTGTTTCATATATAACTCACAAAGATAAATGCACTATTGTCATGAGCACAATGTATCACAAACCAAATGTTGCGGACGGTTTGAAAAAGTTGCCCGAAATAATCTCTTTTTATAATTCAACAAAGGGAGGAGTTGATACGGTTGACAAAATGCTGAGTTGCTGTAGTTGCAAACGTAAAAATAATCGATGGACTATGGCTGTATTTTCCAACATTAAATATATTTCCGCATTGAAGGCATATATCATATATAATGAAATTGATCCCAATTGGATGCAAACTCGGAAACATAAAAAACTTAAATGTTTTTTACACGAGCTGGCGATATCGGAAATGCCCTATATGGAAAAACGGCAAAATGTCCAAGGAATAAACTACCATGGATATTTCTCTCAAAAATATCAAACCACAATATTGCCGATCCTAGTGATAACGAAGCTGGACCATCTAAAAAACAGAAAGCGGATAAGCCTGATCTACGGTTAAAGAAATGGTTCTAATTAAGAAAATGTACTTTTTTACGAAAAGGAACTTTCTTCAGAAAAAGTACCTTTTCAGAAAATTTGCGTTTTTAAAACTAGTAAAAGGTAGTTTTCTAAGAAAAATTACTTCTTTTTAGCAAAAGGTACTTTTAAGAAGTTACCTTTTTTAAGAAAAGGTACTTTTAAGGAAAGTTATCTTTTAAGAAAAGTACTTTTTTAAGAAAAAAGTACATTTTTCAATAAATATACTGTTTTAGAAAAGGTTTTTTTTAAAGTACCTTTTTTGTAGAAAGGCACTTTTCTGAGAAAAGGTACTCTTTTGAGAAAATGTACTTTTTGGAGCAAAGGTACATTTTGAGAGAAGGAAATTTTTAAGAAAATATATTTTTTTTAAAAAGGTAAAAGGTACTTTAATTGCACTTTTTTAAGAAAATTTATTTTTTAGAAAATTTACTTTTTAAGAAAAATTTATTTTTTAAGAAAAGGTACTTTCTTACGAAAATGCATTTTATTAAGAAAAGGTACTTTTTTAAGAAAAAGTCCTTTTTAAAAAAGGTACTTTTTTATGAAAAGGTACTTTTTTATGAAAAGGTACTTTTTTATGAAAAGGTACTTTTTTATGAAACGGTACTTTTTTATGAAACGGTACTTTTTTATGAAAAGGTACATTTTTATGAAAAGGTACTTTTTTATGAAAAGGTACTTTTTTATGAAAAGGTACTATATTAAGAAACTATAATTTTTTAAGAAAAGGTACTTGTTTAAGACAATTTACTTTTTTGAGGAAAGGAACTTTTTTAAGATAAGTTAAATTTTTAAGAAAATATATATTTTTTTAAGAAAAAGCTGACAAATTTCATCGATGCAAACAATTTACTAACACGTCCCAACCGCTTCAAAAATTAGAAATTTAATTAAAAACAATTTTACAGTTGGCAAATCAACAGGAATTGCCTAACTCGACTTCAAACCTGGGGTCGAATGGTCGCATTCGTTATCGAAATTTTTTTTTATTTTCCAAAATAAAATACTAAGAGTAATTTTACTCTGTCATAGTTATCGAGTTATGGTAAAATAGTAAAAGTGGAACGAGGTCTGACGATTGTCCGTCTTCTTTAAATAATACACCAAAATATGGAATTTCGATTGATTTTACTCGATATCGAATGCGACGATTTGGCCCCTGCTTTCGATTCAGTCTGGCATAACGGTTTAATTTATAAAATGAAAACATTTAGGCCCTTGTTATGAGTTGCATTCGATCTTCGATTTTCGGTGGCTATCGAAAATCGATTATTGAACGTCAAATTCGTATTATGAGCTAGCATCACGGTCGAAAATTTCGTTGTGTAACGAATTTTCAATCGAACACAATTTTGCTTTCGATACTGGATGGCAGTTTGTAAACCTTATTGAAAATATAAGTTTTAAATTATTTTAATTTCATGAGATTGATCTGCCTTATGTGCATTGCCGCTATTTTTGAAATTTACCCCCCTGCGCGTAACATGTGAGCGTAAGATGTGAGTCGTTAGACAAAATGTGATTGTATTGGTGAAAAAATTATGATATTATGATAACCTGTTTGAAAACTAAAAATGAAAAATAAAAAATGAAAAAAAAAATGAAATATTAAAAATGAAAAATAAAAAATGAAAAATAAAAAATGAAAAATAAAAAATGAAAAATTAAAAATGAAAAATAAAAAATGAAAAAGGAAAAATTAAAAATGAAAAATGAAAAATAAAAAATAAAAAATGAAACATGAAAAATAAGAAATAAAAAATAAAAAATGAAAAACGAAAAATTAAAAATGAATAATGAAAAATAAAAAATGAAAAATAAAAAAATTAAAAATAAAAAATTAAAAATGAAAAATAAAAAATGAAAAATAAATTAAAAATGAAAAATGAAAAATGAAAAATAAAAAATGAAAAATGAATAACGAAAAATGAAAAATGAAAAATAAAAATTAAAAATGGAAAATAAAAAATTAAGAATAAAAATGAAAAATGAAAAATAAAAAATGAAAAATAAAAAAATAAAAATGAAAAATAAAAAAATAAAAATGAAAAATAAAAATTATAAAATGAATAATAAAAAATTAAAACTCAAAAAATAAAAAATGAAACATGAAAAATAAAAAATGAAAAATTAAAATTAAAAAATAAAATGTAAAATTAAAATTAAAAAATGAAAAATTAAAAATTAAAAAAAAAATTAAAAATGAAAAACGAAAAATTAAAAGCTAACCGGTTAAAATAATAAATCATAATAATAATAAGTGATACGCTTTCTGTTTGATTTTAAGAAAGTGTTATAAAAAATCTTTAATTACTAGATGTTTACACATCTCCCCTGCGATCGGACTCACATGATTTTTTTAAGATTAGGTTCCTTTTTGAAAGGAATTTTTATAAAATTAAATATTATTCATATAGAGTTACAGTGTCAGTCAGTGAATCAGTGATGATCGTAAATTTATTAAGTATAATATTTCAGATCTTTGGGAAATATAAGTCGAACTCAAAGATTACAATTGGTTTGGTCTGAACATTAGAGATGTACTAAAAGTAGTTTTCTAAATCTGCAGACTTGCCATTAGAAAACTTGTCAAAATCTGATATATACTCTACCGTCCAAAAGTATTTTCCATCCCTAAAATATGTGATTTTTCACCAACAGTTTCCATTTTAAAGTCATAAAATAATTTATAGATGGAATTTTTTTTATTCATTATTGATTGGCTTTTTTTTATCAGGTAACTGAAAGTAGTGACTTTGGTAAAGAATTTTTTTGGAAATTTCCTTATTGTGTAGTCTTTTTTTACAAAACGACAGGTACTGAAAGGCATTTCAATTTTTTATCCGAAAGGTAGTAAAAATAATTGAAAAAATGCTAAAACAACAAAACAGCCGAGTTATTACGTCGTAACTTAGAATCTGTAAAGTCATGGAATGGCCACCACTGTGACCTGATTTCAATTCTCTAGAGTTACAGTGGGATGAGTTGAACAGAAAAGTTCAAACTACCTATCCTACATCTAAGGAAGGGCTGTGGAATAAACTGAAGGAAGCATGGAACCAGATCACTCCATAAACAATTGATTCAAAGGATGCCAAAACTATGTCGTGAATGTAACGGAGATATGGACATGTGAAATTTGAGGAGGAGGGGTGGCAAATACTTTTGGACGGTAGTGTATATCATTTTTATAAATTTTCTCGAAATGTGTTTTTATAATCTTTAACGCATCCTAAAAAACTTACAAATCATAATTATGGGCTCATTCCATAAAACGAAACGTTTAAAATTTATATTTCAGTTTTCATTTGATAGAATAAGCCGCTCAATTATGTGTACGAGAAACCATTTTTTTACCAACACTATAAAAAACTTAATTTTATTGTACAATTATAAAAATAAGTGATACAGGGTCAAAATAATCTGCGGAATAAATGTATAACGAAACTTTCTTAAATACAGATAAACACAAAATTTAACTCAGAGGAATTTTTTAAACTAATTTTTAAACTTTATAAGAGGCTAAATAATTAGAGATGGGATTCTACCCGGTATTTACCCATACATTGGGTAAATACCATGTAAATACCGGGTAAATTCCTTTTTTGGGTATTTACTTGGGATGTATTTATACCAATAACTGAAATTGATGATAAAGAAAAACAAGAATTGTTGTCTACCTTTGATGAAAGGTTGAAAATGTCTGTAAAACCAATACATTTGGCTGCTAGTTTCCTTGACCCCAACAGTCAAGGGCATGATTTAAGTTCATCCGATTGTCTAATTGCAATGGAGTTTATTTACGATATGGGTACCAATTTGAATATAAATATAATGGCAGACTTAACAAACTATAAAGCTACAGAGGGTTTGTGGGCTAAAAATTTTGTGTGGAGCTGCATAGAAGAAATATCTCCTTCGACATGGTGGAAAAGTATGTGCCGTGTCCACAGAATTAAGCAGAATAGCGGTTCGTATATTAACTGCTCCATGCACTTCAGCTGCCACTGAACGCTCATTCAGCACTCAAAGTTTCATACACTCAAAAAAACGAAACAGATTAACTGCAGATAATGCCGGAAAAGTATCTTTTATAGCCCATAATTGGAATCTCGCCAATAAAGACATACGGAAAAAGGATACTTCCCTACAAATTGTACCGGCTGAGGATGAAACCACGAATTCTGCTAATTCATTTGAGGAAAGACCTTCTACTTCCACTGGTATCACCCAATCTACACCTCATTCATCTTTTAATTCTTTTCGGAGTGAAACTTACAATGGATCGTTCAGCGACAGTGACAGTGACAGTGATTACTACTGCATAATGTAATGTTGCAAAAATAAATATTAAATAAATGTATATAATAGAGTTATTGTCTTAAATTGTTATTTTTCAAGTGCTCTGTAAGCATTTCAATTTCTATTTATTATAAAATTCATGAAATTTTACTGCACAACGTGTTTGTTCACCAAATTTTCTACAATATAGTTTATACCCACCTTTTGGGTAAATACCCGGGCATTTACCCATTTTTACCCAATTTACTCATTTTATCAGGTATTTACCAATTGGGTATTTACCCATTTCCCATCTCTATAAATAATCTAACCCATAAAAACAAAGTTTTTACTAAAACTCTTTCTTTCCTTATGCATATGAGTTTTGAATCTCTACGTGACTGTGTGTGACTTTGCGTGACTATTTTAAAATTAATCTTTGGTCACAACAAGTCTATAGACCAAGTTTCAGATTGATTGGATGAGGGAAAATGGGGTTTAAATCACTCCGCGATTGTGCATGACTATGCATGACTGTGCGTGAATATGTCAAAATTCATCTTTTTTCACAGCAAGTCTATCGACTAAGATTCAGATCGATCGGGTAAGGGGAAATGGGTTTTAAATCACTCCGTGACTGTGCGTGACTATGCGTGACTGTGCGTGACTAACTCAAAGTTAATATTTTATTCACAGCAAGTGTATGGACAAAGTTTCAGATCGATCGGATAAGGGGAAGTGAGGTTTTAATCTATCTTGTGACTGTGCGTGACTGTGCGTGACTATGTCAAAATTAATATTTTTCACAGCAAGTGTATGGACCAACTTTCAGATCGATCGGATGAGGGGAAATAACATTTAGATCACTCCGTGACTGTGCGTGACTACCCCAAAAAATAATCTATAGTCACAACAGGACTATGGACCAAGTTTCAGATCAATTGGATAAGGGGGAATGAGGTTGCCCCACGACTGACAGACAGACAGAGAGTATGAGAGAGTTTAAAAATGAGGCCTTACCCATATACAATCGAGATCTTTGGGCGTTTTAGTTTTTTTAGGAGCAATAATTCTGAGTTTTTGCAATCACCGATTTACCGATATTCGATACTTAACAATATTACTAGCAAAATCTAATAAGTAAAAGGACGTTAAGCAATAAGAGCCATCTTCAAAGGGAAATCTCTCTTATAGATAATATTTCAAGAGATTCGAAGACTTAATAATGTTTACTGGCTACATATTGCAATAATGATTTGAATTCTAATCTAATGTCCAATGATTAAACTAAATTTTAAGTTATAAAAATTATACTTTTTCTTTATTTAAAACTTTTATTTATGTATATTTGAAAAAGACATTAAGATGAAATATAGTAGAAATTATACAAAAAAAGAGAAAAAAAACGAAAATATTTATAAATTTCTTTTTAGGCATATTTTAACAATTTTTATGTTTAATTTGTTTTTACTAATGGAAGCTTTTTAAATATTTTATAGAAAAAATATTATTTATGAAAAAAATTTGATTAACATTTAAAACTTTTTAAGCTTTTCTTAGGCACTCTCTCATTTATGTTTCACAAAAAAAAAAAAAAAAAAATAGAAATAAAAATTAATTGAAATTTTAAAAAATAAGAATAAATATTAAGCAAAAAAAAATATCGAAAGCGGACGGTGCTAAAAGCATACAAAAATCATAATAAATAAGGTTTCTAAATGGAATTTATCTTCCTTTAAACCAAATTTGTCTAACAAACACATACATATATGTAAATATATAAATTTTTCGAGATTTAGAAGTTTCTTTTTTTAATATCATTGCAATTAATCCTTGTTTTTGAAGGCAAAATTTAGGAGATTTTTCTTTTACCAAAGTCTTTTATTTATATTGAAAAAATTGTGCGTTTTAATTTCAATTTGAGTCCTTATAATCACGTTTGATAAACTAGGTTGAAGGGACTGACTGTCTATTAAAAATACATTGAGGATGATTAAGGATAATAGCAAAAAAATTACCGAAAACAAACATTTAAATTAGATTTGTGGAGCAGATGGATTAAATTGGAAAGTAGGATAACGGGGAGCAAAATCAGCCTCGCCTATCACTTTAGTGTGTTCGGAATCATCTTGACCGGTAATTTTGGGAGCCCTATATTGAGTCTCCACAAATTGGGGAGGAGCTAAAAAGAAAGGAAAACATTTATTTAATAATAGGCCTTGGAATTTGTGTTTTCATAATATTTTTGTATAACATTGGTCCTTCGAACCGTAAAAAAACAGTGAAAAACAAATAATAACATGTGCAAAATTCAACTTAAAGATACTAATGTCTCCAACTTACGTATATTAGGATATAATTGACCACCAGCACTATCGGCCACATTCCAACCCAGAGCACCGCCCTGACCATTTGGAGGACTAGCTGGACTCACCGGCTGTGTAGGCGCCATTGAAGGATCATCGTTTTGTTGCTGTGGTGCCACTTGGGCTGGTACATCCGTATATGGAGCTGGCGGTTTAAATGAAGCCAACGGTATAGTACCCAAAGTGATGGGAATATTACCCGACAAATTACGATGAGGACCACTGACATCGCATTCTACATGCAAGTCATAATCCAAAGCAATAATACCACAATTAACGAGATTTGTTGGAGGCAGTGGTGGTATTTCAAGCTGTTGTGAAAAGTTGCGTGACTCTCCGCCAGCCACTGGACCTATGCTTAGTTCAGCAATAGTAATTTTTGATTCTTTCTTTTCGGCTCTGGGTTGAGTAGTGGTGAATGTAACACGCTTACGTAAAACAAACTTAACAGCACTTATACCAACATTACTGGCATTATCACAATCACAAGCTATGGGTATTATCTGGCCGGAAACATAACCAGTAACGGGTATTGAGGTTAAAACCGACAGAGGGCCAGATTTGCAGCAGAAACAACAAAATGATTTCTCCAATTCCAATTTAAAGGGTTCCTTAACGCGAGGATTTAAATTCAAGTCTACCGGAGAAATAACCGTAAAGGCCATTTTCATGTCTTGATCGAATTTCCAAGGTCTATCTAGAGTGACTTTAATGGTAAAACGAACATGACCAAATTCACCCTCAAACGAGGAAGGCAGTGTAGGTGGCAAAGCACAGGTGAAAGGATAAGTATGAGTGCCAGCTGGTAATTCAATTTCGGCACCTTTTTTTATATTTTTATTTCAAAAAAGAAAAAACGATTTTATAAAAAATAGAGTTTTTAAAGCAATAGCAAGTACTCACTATTTTTTCCACCCAATAAATAATATTGTATTTGAAAATATTCTTCGTGTCCCTTGAAGGTTGTAGTCTCATCTTCATCTCGTCCTTCGCTGTTCGTAACTTTACGTGTTTCTGACCATTCTGTATTGGCTTCACCCAAAAATCGTATGATAATGCCTTAAAACAAATTTCAACATTTATCAATTAATTTTGCATGTACCTGAGTACGAGTATGTGCATGAGATTTCGTTGTGTATGAGTATATGGGAATTATTTGATATCATTTTTGTTTTGCATGACATCATCATCTAACATTCTAAGTTCAAGCCATAGCTTAACAAGTGTTGCAGTTATATTTTTAATAGAATTGGTTTTTGCACAATTGTTTTGTTGTTAATTCTTAAATTAAATTAATTTTGTAATTTATTTCACTGAACTGTGCTGCTTTATACATGAAACCCCCTTTAATTTTTCTACTTAGATAGAAAATCGATCTGATTCTAAATGTTTTTCCCTCTAAAATAAATGATCAGATTCTGACAAATTGTTCTGCAGAAAAACTCTCAGCCATTTAATAATTTCGCATATATAAAAAACCACAAGATTCCATGGAATATAAATGAAAATTTCCGAATTTGAAATTAAATGAAAATGGAAACATGTGAATTTAAAACAATTTTTTTTTGAAGTTCAGAAACTTTTTTTTCAGATTTTTGATTTGAAATACAGAAAATTTCTTTTTAAATTCAAAAGGTGTAAATTGAAATTCAGAAAGTTCAATTTGATATACAATTTACAAATATATTTTTTGTTAAATATATTTATACCCTCCACACCAGTCATTCCATTTGTAAAAATTAGAAATAACAAGTAAGAAAACTAAAGTCGGTCTAGACCGACTATACGATACCCTATACCATGCGTTTAGGGTGGGACCCTATCCCTTAGGTCCAACTAATCAGATATAGAAAATAAGCATAAACCAAATTTGAGTGGCATCTATAATATTAATAGACTAGACGATTTCTTGTGACCGATGTTTTGTTCTACCGTTTTATCCCGATTTTGACCAAACGTATATTATTTGAAAGGTTTTTCTTTTTAACCGTTTTGCAGATTTACAGATTTTTTAATTTTTTTCCTTTATTTTGACTAAATTGCATTTACACATACATAACACATACATATGTACATAAACATACGTATTTTAAATATGAAAACACCAAAAAAATTTTGCCTAAAAGTTGAAAAAGTATGAAAAATCACATTTTTCTTCAAATTCGCTGAAATAAAAACGCTGCCCTCGCCAAATTAAGAAAAGGATACCTACAATATTTGGCATTTTTAATCACATATACTTTGTTTATAAGACTTTAAAGTCCAATCGTTGCTTTCGAAAAATTTTTTGAACAAAATTTTTTGAAAAAGTAAAATTGGAGATTTTAAAACAGTGCTACAAAATACGTACCATTTTGACATTAATTTAGAACGGCATAACAATAGACAACATGCAAAATTCTTTACACATGATTATTTAGGGATCAGGAGAATGCAAAAATGTTGTTGTTGTAGATTATTTCAATGTCTTTAAAAATGTGAGCTCGATTTTCTTAATCAAGTGGACTGTGGCGAATTTATTGCCTGTGGAACTTGATATAACTTGGCTATTTTTCAACCGATTTTGTTGTTTTATTAGAAAGATAATTTACTCTAGATTATGGTTTATTAATTAATTTAAATGAAACGCAATTATTAATATCAAAATTTTTGTGAAAAATTATTTTTTTTAAATAATATTTTTTTTAAATAATTTTTACATATAAATGCATATTTGAACTATGAACTCAATGCGCATCCAGAAAACATTTTCCGATTTGGCTCAAATCTTACGCACCAAAGTTTTAGATCCAGTGTCACAATAATCCGACCCGTATTGAAATTCCAAAAAAATGGCTGCCACCCTAATATACATACATATATGTATGTACATATATGTATGCATATAATATTATGAATATTTAAATAAAATCATTAAATTTTGAATTTTTAAATAAAATTCATTAAATTTCATTATAAATATTTGTTGAGCACACAGAAGATATATAACTGGGTTTGTTAATATATAATTTTTTAAGAGTCTAAAGGTATGCTAATCAATTTTTGGCCAATTCACAATTCAACACAAATTTAATAAACACACATACAACATTGTACAGTTTTTTATTTGAAGCTTAAATATGTGTTTTATGTATGTATGTGTTAGTAGCAACTTTAAATGAATTTTACTCAAAAAAAAAATTTTCCAGATGATGCAAATCTGTAAATATGGGGGACAGCTAAAAAGCAATACCTTCAAATGGTCAAAATCGGTTGATAACTAAAACCGTAAAATCGGTCACAAAAAATCGCTTTGCCCATTAATATTATAGATAAAACTAAAACATTGAAAAATGCAATTGTTAAAAAAAAAACAGTTTAAATAAAGAGTCAGAAACTATAAAATATAAATAATCACCTCTGGTTCAGAAAACTAAAAGTTTCCATTGTTTTGGCATCATTTTTTTTTTTTTCATGTATCTACATACTTTTTTGTAACAAACTTATCTTTCGAAGGAGAACACCATAAACGGCGATTTCGCGAAAAAATAACATAGTATTAGGACTTAATACGAAATTATTAAAAAACAAAATTGGCAAATTCAGAATTTTGTAAAAGTTTCCAATGTATTGTCACCCACTGCACGTATTATTTTTGTTTTGGTTTATGCAGACAAAACAAAAAATAGTTTTTAACGGTTTGATGTTTTCTTTTGGGTTAATTAACTTTAAATTTATTGGGATTAAAAAAAACACAAAAAAGCAGCGCTCGAAATTAGAGTGAAAATTCTAGGCAACTTTATTTCTCAACTTAGCCAATTCACAAACCAACACTTTTTTGTTTATTCCCTATAAGCAAATCGGTAGTCGACTACAAAAAAAAACACACTTCTAGTTAACTTTTATGAACTAACTATAAGCTAACTACAATGTAATGCAAAACTTCCCCACAAATAGAAGCATGCATATTGTGTGCTTTCCCTAAATAGAAGAGTGCATATTTGTTAACATTTGTTTAGTGACTTTTTCACTTGTTTTTAACATTTTCATTACAAAAATCAATGTTCGTGCGTGCAGTTAGAAAGGTTAAAGTAAAATATTTTTTAAATTTTTAAAATTTTAATTATTAAAACTAAAATGAGTGGCACAAGAGAAATTTAAGAAGGCTATTTAAAAAAGAAAAAGAAATTTATTCAAATAAACAAATTTCAAATAATGTAGTTGAAGCCACCTGCTCCTTTGCCGATTTGCAGTGTCAAAGTAAAAGTCGTACTGAAAATATTAGTATTAGCAATATTTTAGAAGGAGAACCTGTAATAAAAAAAAAAACATAAAAAGAAAAAATCGGTGATTGGTACTATAAAAATAGGCCATCTCACAAGTGCTTCGAAGAGTTAAGTATTTTAGTTGAAGAAAATTTAGATGTGGCCGATTTTGGCAAAAATTGTTCACTTTTCCAACATCTCTATTTTCCCTATTGGTGTTTACGTTCGAAAGAGTAAACCGTGTAATATCGATATTTTCCTAAGTGATTTGGTCACGGAGTTAAAAGATTTAATTTAAGATTTAATTTTTTTTACTGCAGTTTGTCCTTATAACTTCTGTGCAATTCGGCCGTTTATAGCCATACAGATAACAGGCTTCTCATCTATTGGATCAAAATCAATATTAGATCGCCGATTCAGAAGTATCGAAAGTTTTTTTTCAGGAGCCATTCATCTATAATTTTAGGTACTTGTCTAGTTGATCAGAATAACATGGGTGATGAAGAGGCATTTGCTATAGAAGATATTGAATTGAAGGTTGCAGGATTTCCAAGTGGTAATCAATTTCTTTTAGTGTCACTCTCTTACGCGGTTGCAAATAATTGAAAATTAAAGAATTCACAAACATAAAATTCAAAATATAATAATAAACTTACACATATAGATGTCACTTCCAAATGCTAATCGTGTCACCAAGCTAGGTTTCAAAGCTGTTCCTTAATGTAAGTATTAACTAAAAATTTACATAATTTGCTCTAATAAATAATAATTTTACAGATATCAAGAACGCAGGTCACTGCGAAGATTGTTCCAACCTCAAACAACTGTTTGAAGAAAGATTTAAGGAAGTAAACAGTAAGATATTCCAAAAGTAGAATATGCACAAAGCTTAAATTAATATTTATATAATTTGCAGATACTATACAAAAGCTTCAAGGTAACTTACTTTTTGCAACACATTTTCCTAGTGTTACCTACTAATTTCACCTTGCTTATTCCTTAACACATTTAATTACAGAAATTATAGTCAAGCAAAATAATGTTATAATGAAGTCCCTGGCTGAGCAGAAAGTTTTGACTGAAAGGTTTCTTCACCAAGAAGTAACAAACAATAATGTGCGCACAGTTTTCCCCATAAAATGTATAGGTGATTTGACTGAGCTAAACAACACAATTAGTGAGGACAATCATAAACTTTATGTAGGTTTTCAAAATTTTATTTCACAAATTTAACACCTACCTAAAATTTTATTTCACAAATTTTATACCTCCCTAATATACTAATAGATATTAATATATATATTAATATATATTTCAAATAACTCCACGATTTAATGCTTTGTACAAGTTTATACATATAATGAAGTCATTGTTAAAAGGACGCCTGTCAAAAACTTTAACAGAGGTAATTTCTATGAATATGTCTAGAAACTAATATGGATGGAATCCATGGCAAGAAGAGACTAAGGGTTTTCAGAGTTTTCTTCCAAGCTTTAACGGGTAACCTATTATTGATTTCACATAATATGGGACATTTATATTTTAAACAGATGCCTGTCGATCGCTTGGCTCTAATGAGGTGGAAAATGACATCAGTGATGCTCTGAGTCATTAAAAAACGGCATATCCATGCTGAATGCGTTAAAAATAAAAAATTAAATTGTTAAATTCGGCTGTGCCTAACCTCTGTTACCCTCTACCTTAGTCTTACGTTTCTACATATTTCACTAATTACACCAGCCAACAAATTTTCAACAATTTTTTGCTCTTTGAGATCTGGAATCACTTTTCCCATGGATTTGGACCTCCTTAAATCGAATATGAATTTTAAAAATTTTTCAATGGAGCAGTTTTTGGGCTAAAAATTTTTGAAATTTTATTTTCACATTTTTGGAGGTGCACCTACAAAATTGGGTATATCTTGGGTATCCCTTGACCGATCTTCATACGTGTTCGCTCAAATTGAAGATGATTAAACCTTCTACAAACCTTTCCTTGAAAGTTTTCAAATTGGCTAAATAGTTTTGATGCCAGCGATATATATATTTAAAAAACGTCGTTTTTTCTGTAAAAATTGGCGTGAAAAATTTATATATTGTCGTAGGAAAAATAGAAAAAAATATGTACACCCGAATTTGATATTTTTAGCGAACAAGCCTCCAATCATAAAAATCCATGGACATTTTAAGAAGTTATGAATTTATTAGTAAAAGACTAAAATTTCGCATATAAAGATTTTGAGTTTTTTTAGACTTTTGTTGCTCAAGGCGAAAAAGGGAAGCATTTTTTTGTTAGTTTTCAAATCTAAGCAAATTCTTACCATAACTATGAACACAAGAAGAAAATTTGCAGAGTTCTCAAATTCGCAATTTAAAAGCGAAACCAACAAATAAGAAGCATTAACATAACAGAAAGTTGTCCTTTTTCGATGAAAAAGCACTTCCACTCAATAGTTGTGCTTTTATTCATAACAAATAACTGTCACTCGATATATAAATATATTTATCGACTTACCCTGAAAACTTTGACAAATACCGCGTGCAATATATTTCAGTGCTTTTTGTGATTGTTATTAAAATAAAAGCAGCATTATTTTAAAAAGTTCGTTTCTAAATTTGAAAGTTGGGAAAATGAGTAAAAGAAGTCGTGGTTCAAGTGCTCAAATAATCCAAACGATTTCTACAATGTTTGCGGGGAGGTAATGAAGAAAACTCGAGCGCGCTCATTTGTGAAAACGCTACAACACTATTATAACTATTTCGGTGTTCTACCTAACCTCACTGAGCCATGGACACCAAAGATGCTATGTGCTCTGTGCTGTGCAAATTTGACGAAATGGGCTGCTGGAGCAAGGTAAGAATGTTTGTATTCTGTTACTAAGCATCGAACATAGTAAAAAATTAAGTATTTTAACTATATGAAATTCATATGAAATTCGACACGCCGATGATTTGGAGGATGCCTTTGTGCCACGCGACTGATTGTTTGCCTGAGTAAAAAGATTGGCTTTGGAAAACATTTGAAATGGACTTACCCCAATGTGACGTCTGTTACTTTTCCATTGCCACATTCGAGTGATGTTCCTTATCCAGCGTGTCCAAGTCTTGAAATTGCGGAAACGTCGGATGACTCGTTTGGATCATGTGAATTTGAGCCTGCTATTGAGCAACAGGTATTAACGCAAGCCGAATTAAACGATTGGGTGCGCGACTTTGGTCTGACCAAGGAAAAGGCTGAACTTTTTGCGTCTCGCATGAAACAGCGAGGATTTTTAGCCCCTGGTGTTAAAACATCAATATATAGAAAGCGACATGAACAGTTTGCAAATTTCTACACGAAAACCAAAAAAAATATGTTATTGCAGCAACATTTTAGGCTTATTTGAAGAGCTAAATGAAACCCACAATACAAAAGAGTGGAGGTTGTTCATTGACAGCAATAAAGAAAGCTTAAAGGCCGTTCTCTTACATAACGTGAATGAAAAGCCATATATTCCTGTCGCTCATGCCGTCAATTCAAAAGAAAATTATGAAACACTGGAAGCCATAATCCAATGCATTAAGTATGAAAAGTTTAAGTGGAAGATATGCGCCGACCTCAAAGTTGTGGCTATTTTGACCGGACTCCAAGGAGGGTATACGCGATTTTGTTGTTTTATTTGCCTTTGGAATAGCCGCGCCGACACAGCACTATCTTCAAAAAAAAATGGCCGCTGCGTACAAATTTAGTAGTTGACGAAGACAATATTCTACGCAATGCTCTTGTGAGAAAAGAAAATATTATACTTCCACCGTTGCATATCAAATTGGGCTTAATCAAAAACTTTGCAAAAAGATTGGATAAAGATGGAGAGGCTTTTGCGCACTTACGGTTGATTTTCCCTCAACTTTCGTTGGCTAAGATCAAAGAGGGAGTCTGTGCTGGTCCCGAGATAAAGACACTTTTAAAGGACGAAATATTTCCTACACTTTTATCATTCATCGAAGCAGCAGCTTGGAACTCATTCAAGCCTGTCGTAGAACATTTTTTGGGTAACCGAAAAAGCTCGAATTTTAAGCAAATAGTTGAGGATCTAATTAAGAATTATGCGGCTATGGGTATGTTTTATTTCTTATACAAAGGGTGCTATATATAAGATTTCTTGAATTTTTTATTTTATATATTTGGATAGGAATACATATGTCATTGAAAATCCATTTTCTCCATTCGCATTTGGATTTTTTTTCCTGAAAACTTAGGAGACGTTAGCACGGCGAGCGTTTCCATCAGCAATTAAAGGAAATGGAACGACGGTATCACGGCTTTTATGACACGGCAATGATGGGCGATTACGTGTGGTTCCTTATACGGCAGACTGAAAGTGATAAATACAACAAACAAAGGAAAAGCCAGCAACTCTTTCGGTTGCCATAAAATGCAAAACTCCTTTTAAGTACCTACGTATGTCATTAAATCAGCTTTGTATTTGAAAAGTCATTAAGTATACATACTAAAAATAAAACAAAATTTTCGCTTTTAAATTGAGAATTTGAAAATTTTCTCCTCTGAAAATTTTCTCCTTGTGTTCATATTTATGGTAAGAATTTGCTTAGATTTGAAAACTAACCAAAAACTGCTTCCCTTTCGCCTTGAGCAACAAAAGTCTAAAAAACTCAAAATCGTTAGTTTTTTAGACTTTTACTAAAAAAATTCAGTTCGAATCTAACTCTCTTTACGAACGGTCGTGTAAATAATTAAAGCGCTTAGAGTACAACTATTTAAAATTAATAACAAGTTTATATTTTTGTTTTTGCAATTGCCTATTCTTGATCTCATTTGAACTCACGTGGTAGTCAATTCAGCTTAAAACAGGAATAAAAAATTTAGCGATGGCCCGAGGGGCCAAATCTTCTTCAAAAAGAAAGCTCCTTGCCAACAAGAAGATGACAAAACTTCCTCCGGGTTTTAACCCGAACATCGCGTCAACTTCAAGCAACAGATTTAGCCTGCTTGCTGGCCTTAATGATATGGACGTAACTCCTGTATCAAATATTAACGAGGTTAAACAACACAAACCTCCACCTATTGTTGTTGAAGCTAACCCCTCATTTACAGAAATACAAAAGCTACTTGGTAAAGATTGTATCTTCAAACGTACTTCAATTGGTACTAAAATTTTTGCTCCAAATAAAGAAATGTACGAATGCTACAAGCAAATTCTTAAAGAGAGTAAGTTGGAGTTTCACTCTTATGGCTCCAAAGATAATAGGTTATACACCACTTTTTTACACGGTTTACCCCGCATAAGCTCTGAGGAAATCTCCAAGGAGCTAAAAAACTACAACCTATCCCCCTCTTCCGTAACTGAAATAGTCACCAAATTCAGTTCAAACAATAATGCAGTTTTTAAAGTTCAATTTGTTCGTAAAAATTTTAATCCAACTGCTTTAAAAAAGGTACGAACAATTTCTAACATTATAATTTCTTGGAAAAAATACAAAACGAAATCCAAGAACAAACCAACTCAATGCTGGAACTGCTTGATGTATGGCCATGGCGGTGAACATTGCCATCGAAGTGCGGCATGTATGATATGTGCAGAACAACATCATACAAGTGTGTGTCCGTTTAACACAAATGAAAAAAGACCAGCTGTTTTTACATGCTTTAATTGCAAAAACAAGGAAAAGAGTGAACTGATCACTCCGCAAACGATATCAACTGTCCGATACGTTCTCTCTATTTGGAAACTAGAACAAGAGTTACTTCTAAAAGTCCAAATAAAAGCAGACAACAACAAAATAACTCATTTCAACTTAATGTGAGAGAATTCCCTAATTTAAGAAACAACAACACAAATTGTAACAGTAACATCAATAATAACAGCAAAGCTACATATGCTAACCAGCTGAAAACAAACAACGATTTATTTAGCATTGATGAGCTTTTTGATATTTTCACTACAGCTATGGATGATTTGCATAGGTGCATTTCAAAAGTACAACAAATCAAAGTTGTAATGTCAATGGTAAAATACGCCCATGGATTATACTAATAATTTAAACAAATTCAAAATGCTTCACTTGAATGCTAATGGCATTTCAAACTTTTCTAAATTAAACCAATTTGAGATACTAATTGAACGAGAAAATATTAAAATAGCGTCTTTGAATGAAACATTTTTTTCAGAAAATCATAGAACCTATTTTAAAAATTATTATTTATATAGAAGTGACAGAACAGATGCAAGAGGAGGGGAGGAGTAGCTCTGTTAATTCATAAATCTGTCGCTCATAAAAACCTCTTTATATCAAACACCTCATCAATCGAAAACATCTCAATTGAAGTCATTATAAATAATAGACCTATTGTTGTATCTTCGTTATATTCATCAAGATATACCCGTAACTTCTGTGCTGATATCTTGAACCTAACACCTTCCACCAAAGAATATATAGTTTTTGGTGACCAAAATGCCAAACATTGTTCTTGGAATTGCCGTTCAAATAATACTGCAGGAATTGCACTCAACAACCTACAGCAATCAAGCAATTTTTTCATTCACTATCCTAATAGTCCAACCCTATTCCCCCAACAACACAATCGCGAAGCATCCACAGTCGATATTATTTTAAGCAATTCCGCTTTAAATATAGACGTAAAAACAATGGATTACGAAATACTATCAGACCATCGCCCCATTATATGTACACTTAAAAGATCAATGGCCTTGCAGGTTGACCTCAATTATTATGATTATAGTGCAACCAACTGGAACATTTTTATGAATTTTTTAGACAATAAAATCACGTTATATTCGAATATATACAATACCAAGGTAGTTATTGATCAGAAAATCCAAAAATTTATAAATGTAGTTTTCGAAGCAAGGGATGTGTCCACACCTAAAATAACTCAACAAAATAATTAAAAGAAAAAGCCAACGATCTTAAAATTTAGCCGAGCAAACTTTTTATAATCAATGTACTGAGTTAAAGTATTAATTCGGAGCGCAATAAGAAATGGTGTCAATATTTATCCAATTTCATTCTGGAAAATAAGCAGGAACTTGCGAGGAAAGGGAAAAAATCAAATCTCTCACTTTAAAATTGGAAATACAAAAATATCATCTGATAAGGGCAAGGCTGAAATCCTGGCAAATACATTTGTCCAAGCAAATAACCTCACTTCGAACTACAACCACTTAGCGGATACATTAATAAATACAACAGTAAACAATTTTAAAAATGAAAATCCTAGTTCTGAATCAGTCTGAATTGTCAGTTGTCAGTTCTGAATTGTCTCATCAATAAAACCCTCCTGATTTTGACAATGTTCCCAACCTGCTCTTAAAGAAACTACCACTCAAAGCTCTAAAATTACTGGTTATAATATTTAACAGCTGCATCAAACTCAACTATTTCCCAAACCATTTCAAAAATGGTAAGATTATAGCCATAAACAAACCTAGTAAGCCAAAAAATAACCCAAACAGCTACAGACCTATTAGTCTATTAAGTAACTTAGGTAAAATATTTGAAAAAATACTACTTTCTCGTCTTAGTGAATTTGTAACGACCAATTCTATTGTTGCTAAAGAACAATTTGGATTTAAAAAAGGGCATAGCACTACGCACCAAATAAACAGAATTAAAAATCAAATAATCACAAATAAAAACAATAAACGTTCAACAGGTCTAATATTGTTAGATATTGAAAAAGCGTTTGACACCGTTTGGCATAATGGCCTAGTATTTAAACTTCTTGATGCAAATATACCAAAATATCTATGTAAACTTATTTCAGATTTCATTCACGGCAGAAACTTTAAAGTTGCGATTAATAATGAAACATCAACTCCAAAAACCATTACGTCAGGGTTACCTCAAGGATCAGTCTTGTCGCCATTGCTTTACTCGATATATACATCCGATTTTAAAGTCCCAAAATATATGAAAATTGCTTATTACGCAGATGATACTGCGTTAATTTCTTCAAACAAACTTACAAGTGCACTCCTGAAGAAAACGGAGAAGGGTCTTGTAAATTGCAGTAAATATTTTCACAAATGGAAAATCAAAATTAATCCAAACAAGACCTAAGCAATAATTTTTCCATTCAACAAATCTCCCTAAAGACTGCCAAGACGTCATCTTATTGGAAATAATACCATAAATGTACTTAACGAGGTCAAATACCTCGGAGTTATCTTGGACAAAAAGCTTAAATTTAAACAACATATTATAGCTACGTGTCAAAAAGCTATAAAATAATTTAAAGCATTATGGCCACTACTAAATAGGTCATTTCGAAACCCCAAAAACAAAAATCTCCTCTTCAAAAGTGTTATAAGGCCGATATTAACATACGCGTGTCCTATTTGGAGTGACGCTGCCAACTACCACCTAAAACGCTTACAAATTATACAAAACAAATGTCTTAAAATGATAAATAATGATAAAGCCTTATAGGTATCCTACAAATCTTCCTCATGAAGAAACAGGCTATGAAAAAATTATCGATTTCATATCAAGGATTAATAACAATTACTTTGCCAAAATTGAAAATTCCTCTTACCCACTGATAAGAGAATGTAGAGAAATAACGTAAAATTAAAAAGAAATCACCAAATTGAAAATTATATGCTTATAGAGGTCTATTATTTCTAATAAACCTCCTATAAGCACATAAATATTTTCAGATAGTATTTGAATTTATTAAACCATATAAAGGTTTTTTCCTCCCATTTTCCTTTAAAAATCATTAAAAAATAAAATAAAAAAAAACTATTTAATATCTTTAGATCCTATGTATTATTTGTTGCAATATCTATATGTAAAGATAAGATCTCATATGTAAATATCAAAATTTGTTAAAATATGTAAATAAAGGAAGAATATTTAATTGAATTGAAATACTTTTTGTCGAATTTTTTAATTTAAATTCTAATTTATGACATATTTAATAATAATATTCATAAAATGTACATATAATTAATTCATTTAATTTTAATTCTAAATTTTTAAAAATATTAACATGTACATAATAATGTTAAATATGTAAAGAAATTAAATTGAAACATTAAAAAAAGTACATTTCCATTTCTAAAATTAGTATAATTTTTTTAATATGGCAATTCCGTACCTTCATTTGATACCGATTGGAGAAATTTTTTTGCTATCAAGTTGAGAATCACAAATTTCTCAATTTGATAACTAAGAAAATCACCATATAAAAAATGTGCCTTTTAAGTTGAGAAGACTATAATCGGACTATTGAGGTGCATTTGAGAATTAACGTTGGAGATTTGAGAAATGTATTTGATCTCAAATGCACCTCAATTTGATAGCAAATGTATAATTTTATGTATGTGTTGGTAGCAACTTTAAATGCAATTTACTCAAAATAAAGGAAAAAATTTAAAAATCTGTAAATGTGGTGAACAGCTAAAAAGAAATACCTTTCAAATAATATACGTTTAGTCAAAATCGGGATAAAACGGTGGAACAAAACATCGGTAACAAGAAATCGCCTAGCCTATTAATATTATAGATAAATACACAAAAAAGCAGTAGGTATAATAAAAATAAACATTTGTTTAAATAAACATTTAAGATTTGAATAACGTTACATGCCTAATATATAAAAGGAATGCACGAAGATTTTTGGCTGAGTATGGCTTTTCGTGTTTTATTTAAAACAAAATTGTGAGTTGGAATACAAAGGAAAATAAATGTCTAGTCTAAACTGCAAATACCATACAGTTCAACAACCCTATAGAAAATTTACTCCGAACTACCTATAAAGAAAACATTTTCTGAAGTCATCTGTATAAGTACAATGCGTTTACAACACATAACCAACCACCCACACTAACTACAACGCATAGTTTTTATTAAAGGAAATACTGCAACAACATGTATACGAAACAAGAAAAAATAAAATAATATAATCTAAAAATAAAAAATGAACCGGCTTTTTACAACAACAGCAATGTTAGCCGAATTGGATCTCCTAAGCGAAAATTCTTCTACACTTGATTTAAAGAAGAAAAAAAACAAGTGGTGTTTCTATTTAGACAGGTTTTTTTTTTTGAAACGAGGGGGTGGAAGGGTGATAGTAAGACGTGTAATGGTTTGCCGAATGAAAAAGAAAATTATTATTAAAAAAATAATAGACAAACAATGTGTGTTCTTGATATTTTTGACAGCTGCTGAAGTAACAACAAATACATTTTAAACCCAAAAAAAAATTTATTAAATAAAGCGAAATCAAACAGTAAAATTCCAAACACAAATACGAAGGGTAGAGTGACGAAAACATAATAAATAACAACACAACAACAACAAACAGATAATGACGTATATTTAGTAGAGGAGTACGTAGTTAGTAAGAATATTTTGTCAATGATGTTTCTGATTTTTTTTTTTTTAATTTTGATAGTCGATGATGTGATACATAATAAAAATTTACGTTGAGAATATGACTAATAGTTTTTCTCTATACACTTTGTGGTTAAGTAAATCCCAAGATAAAAATGTATTAAAATTATAAATAATACAATTGTTAAATTGATTACTTACCCCTTACTTTTTTAGCTGAATCAAATGTTAATTTCGCCTGACCATTTATAGTTTGTCCAGCATAATAAGTATTCCAGGGATTATCCAATTGTATTTCACAACCTTTAAGACCCATTTTTTTTAAATATCACGTATGGTATTTTCTAGAATTTACTTAACTAATAAATATTTTATTTAACTTCTTTGTTTTTCTTTATTTTTCTATCTTTAAACAACACAACACACGCCCAATTGCCTAAAGTTTCGGTGCTTTAATAAAATGATAGCAATAATCCACACAGTGCGAAATTCTTTACTTGCTTTTGGCTTAATTTTCGTCGTGTGCTGACCGAAGAGAAAACTTGTTACTAAAAGCCCGTGTTTGAGGTTAAATAAGTTTTATTTCCTTTTGTTGTTTGTTTCGTTGATCAAATTAGTACTATTTATGAAAAATTCTTAAAAATTTGTCTGGGTTCAGACAAGGCAATTTTTGTTGCGGCAATTTTTTGCCATTCTCTTTTAAAGTTGCCTTAATGTTCACACAGAGAAATTTGTTGCCGCAACTTTTTGTTTTCTTTTGCTTTCAAATTCTTACATTTTTGACAGTTTCTTTTATTTAGTTTGTGTAAAAAGAATTTATTATTGGTTCAATGTGAAAAATCATTTTTGTTTGAAAAAATGGAAGTCAAAGAAAAATGAAATAATAAAAAAAATAATAAAATAAATGAAATAATAATAATAATTTTTCACAGCGAAGAAAAGAATAAAAAGAAATGTCAAATAATAACTTCGTGTTTATAATTACGAATTGCAGAACAAAACGAGTTGCCGAGTACAAGCAACTCCGTACCAATTACCACTCTTCTTTCCCCTCTCTCCTACAAACTCAAGAATTGCGCAACAAAAGTTGCCTAGTGTGAACTCGGACTTTCATGAAGCATTGTATGGTGAGACGTAGTGAGAAGCAAGAGGGGTATAAAATGTTTTATGGCTCCAGGTTTTTATCTTTTTTTTTTGGGGGGATTTCTCTTTACGCTCATTTTAAAATATGTATTTGTATACTTTTAGAAAAGAATGAATAACTAGAGAAAATTTTGCGATAAAATGTTAACAAAATGTAAATTTAAAAAATTTTACTTGCCAACTATAAAAGATGATTGAGAAAATTGCATGAAATATATCATAATGGCTGACCCCCATGAAATTGTACACGGAATTTTTTCCGTGCAATTGGATTAAAAATCTCGTACACATTGAATTGCTACTATTTAACTGCAACTACGTAGTTGTTATTGTGAATGATTAGCAAAAATAGGGTTACCGTTACGACGAGAAATTAGAAGAAAACTATTAAATGGAATTGGCACCTACAAAGTGCCAAATAACTTTAATAAAATTCGCTTAATTTATATAAACTCTTCCGATTGTCATCTAAAAACGTATATAAAATAAAACATCAAATGTATTCTGTGTTTTAATCAATATGAATATATATTAAAAATTTTAAGTATTTCGGCAAAACCCTTCGAATTGTAATATTTGTTTACTATTAAATTTTCGTAATTTTAATTTTTTTATATTTATAGAAATTATTAGCGTATCCCGAATTCGGGATTATTAGAATATAAATTATCTCTGCACTGTCATCCTTCGTCAAAACGATGAAGCGAGAGCTTATTTTTTGCGTTTATTCATATTTTCATTGTTTGTTTTGGTATCAATTTTGAGTTGAAACATTATTAATTAAAAATTACCTAAATATAAAAATTAAATCAATTTTGGTCAACACTTTTGCTCACTATATTTTTTATTGCAACTCGAAATATGTAGGTCGTAGTCAAAACGACGAAGGATGACGTTAGTGTACAAAAAAAGGGTGGCTTTCTAGGGTTAAGGGATTTTTCGGAATTTATTTTATTTTATTTATTTTATTTTTATTTCAAATATTACGGTGTACAAAAATATATAAACGAATGAAAATTTAAAAAATAAATAAAAATAGAAAATAACCAATTTATTAAAAATTTTGACCAAGAAAATTAACTTTATAATACCTAAATAATTTTAACATTTTGCACAGCGTTATTTAATTTGATTTCTTTGTTTTTAATGTTTTAATTTAATTTATTTTCTTCAGAAATCACTATAATTGATTTTTTTCTAGCGATGAATCATGTATTGTTAATTAAAGAATTGAAAATCCCGAAATCCGGGGATTAAAAAAATAAAAACCGGGTTTTGACAAATGAATTCAAAAAATTTCGAGATTTTCGGCATCGGCGACAGCCCTAAGTATTAGGTAAACAGATAGTCTTCTTTTCCACAGGCAAATTTTACACAAATTTTAGTTTCGAAACTCTCTAGTTTGTTGGCAAGTAGGTGAAGGCAAGAGAAATGGAAAATTTCGTAAGCAGAGTTTGCCGTGGTCGCAAATTCTTCTTTACTCTTTTCGTTGAAATAAATTTTTTAACATTTTGCTTTGCTTCACATTCGTTGTGATCAGTTACACTTTTAAAACAATTTTAACTTTATAAACATTCAGTGTGATAATTAATAATTGAGAAATAAAAAATTAAACCAAAAAATTTCCTTAACTAATTTATTCTTACCAGCTTTGTCCATAATATTAATCTTTAGTTTTTCTGTTTTTAAAAAATTGTTAAACATGAAAAAATTGTTGACGTTTCTTCTGATTCATATTCTTCAATCCAAAAGTTTCGAAACAAAAAGTTGTCTATGGAAACGTTAACGAAATTCTTAAATGAAATTCTATAAAAGCTTCGAAACTTAACTTTGCCCGTGGAACAGGGGACATATAACTTTTGAGCATGTACTTATTTAACAAAACGAAATGAGAGAATTAATATTTTACATGAGAATTGAAAAAGCTTTAAAATATTTTTAGAATTTTTTTCATATAAATTCAAAACGTTTCGTGTCGTTTTATAGAATACCCCCATTAATAAATTCCACTTTATTGAAATTCCCAATCAATCTATCACATTCCCTGCATTTAATTTTATATGGTGGTGGCTACCCCTTTCTCACAAACAAAAACTGCTGCACAGTGAAAATAAGAAGAAGCATTATACAGACATCAATTTTGCAAAACACAGATAGAAAAACCGGAACATTAATTATAGTTTCCTAGCTATTTATTTATATTTTATTAAATAAAACGCATTACGAAACATTTATAAAATTTGTGAATTACAAAAACCTTCGAAAAATGTCACTTTTTCGCAAACCCAAAAAGATACAAAGGCGAGTATTTTCAAGCACGTTGGAAGATGATGATGGTGGCCCAGCTAAAGATTACCATAAAACAAATGACACGGAAATGAATACGGCCGCTGAGGAGCTAATAGCGCCACCACCTCCACAAATATCAAATAAAAGGGAGAAAAAGAAAAGTAAGGAGAGCAAATCATCATCATCATCTATAGCGAGTAAAAAAGAAGGAAGCTTGGTTGCAGGAGTAGGTGGTGGGGAGACTGGTAAAACAAAGGCTCTTTTAAGTTTTGCAGATGAAGGTAAATTTATTAATAATGTATTTTTCGCCTTGCATGTCTAATTAGGTTTATGCAAATAGGAAAAAAAAAAATACAAATTTTTACAAGACCATTTTGAAAAATGGTTGATTAAAATTTTAAATATATTATAAAACAAATGCAATTTTCTTAGCACAAATTTTTTTTTTTTTTTTGTTTTCTACAAATTATTAAAAAATTATATAAAGAAAATGTTGAAATAAATGCTTTATATGTAAATAACACTTATTACGTTAAAATTTTTGTTTCCAGAGGAAGATGCTGAAGTTTTTCAAGTTCGTAAATCATCACACAGCAAAAAAGTTATGCGTATGTTGGATAAGGAACGCCGGCGTAAAAAGAGGGAAGAACGTGTTAATGATAACCCAGTCAACAGCTATAACTCTGCAAACAACTCTAACAATGATTCGCATTACAACAATAATCATTCAGATAGGGATCGTGAAAATGGTTCACGTAATAATAATTCTCATAATTTAGGTTCAACTTCTACGTCAGCCACTAAAACTACTAGTTCTTCGGAACATAGTAAAAGTATTAAAAATGATAGTATCCAAACAGAAATTCGCACAGACGACTTTGTGGTAAGGTTATTATTATCAATTTTTACTTACCTAAATTGAAACTATTCTGTAAACTGAAAAAAAACCGCACCATCAAATCAATATATTTTTAAGTGTTTGGTTTGGAAAAATGATACTTTTAACGAAAGTAAAAAAGTATTGTTTTTTTTCTTCTTTATATTTTTGAAGGCAAAAATATTCGCCCAGAAATATGTTTAATTTCTTTTATTAATTATTTACGTATTGTAAGAATATTTTATTTATTTTATTTTTTTAATTTACCTTGAATATGTTTGAGTCGATTGAACGATGTCTCTCTATTCTATTCAAACTTATCGGTACATGTTCAGACCTAGCCCCCCATACAAATGTTGTGAGTTGGAATTTATTGGAGTATCTACTCGAATAATATATGCTCGATCAATTGATTAGTTTTTAAATGGCAATTTTCAAATATTCAATAATTTAAGGAACTTTATATCGATTAGAGAGATCAAGATTATTGAAAAATTTCTACACGTGTCCCTCTATTAACAGAAAAAGACTCAATTTTGAGGAAATTTCAAAATTAACGATTAAATTTTTAACGTTTTTTTTTAAATTATTTATAATTAAAAAAAGTATTGTAAGACATTACCATGAAAAAAAAAGATTAATACCCTGTTTCCATAACACAATTCGTCACAGACGAACGAAAATTTGTTTGAAGAACAAAAACAAAATACACACAAATTTTCGTTCGTCTGTGACGAATTGCATAATGGAAACAGGGTATAAATCGAAAGTTTTTCTTAACGCAAATATATACATAGGTACACCTCACCCGCGCCTGCCATGGCTAAATTTACTAATAGTTCCTCGTTTGAATGAATCAAATTTTTATTCTGGGGTCGAATTCGTCGCATTCGTTATCGAAATTTTTCGATCGAAATTATTTTTTATTTTCCAAAATAAAATACTAATAGTAATTTTACTCTGTCACAGCGAACGAGTTATGGTCCATAGTTAATAGTAAAAGTGGAACGAGGTCTGACGATTGTCCGTCTTCTTTAAATAATATACCAAAATATAGAATTTCAATTGATTTTACTCGATATCGAATGCGACGATATTTGCCCCTTGGTTTTTAATAAAAAATTCAAATAAAGGGAAATCATTAAAAATGTTTTCAGTAAAAAAAAATAGTTTTACAAAACCTTAATAATTTTCTGGACAAAAACTCTTAGGATTCATAGATTATTATAAGAATTCGTAATTATTTTATAGAAGAGTAACAAGGTTCTTACTACTTTTCCTATAATAGTACATTAAGTTCTTGAAAATGTAATAAGCTTCTAAACAGAAAGTAAAAAGTATTATAATTTGTACATTTTCCATGATAAGGATCTGAGCAAATTTCAGTGAAGAAATGCAAATTTTCAGAATAGGATACATTTTTTGGAATATTTTTAAATAGAAAGTTTTTGTTCTCTAAAAAATCTTCATTGTAAGAATCTGAGCAGATAAAATTTTCAGAATAGTTCAGAATAGTTTTTTTAATTATTCATTGTAAGAATCTGAGCAAATAAAATTTTTAGAATATATAAATCGTTGAAAAATTATGAAAATACTTTTTTAGAAAAAGTACTTCTTAAAAAAAGTTAGGATTTAAGAAAAGCTAAACTTAGAGAAAATGTACCTTTTAGGAAGAGGTACTTTTTTTGAGAAAAGGTACTTATAAAAGCAATTTGAAAAAAAAAATACTTTAAAAAAAGTACTTTTTACAAAAATGGTTTTAAATTTCAATTTTTTCAATTATATATTCTTCCTTTATTTACATATTTTAACAAATTTGATATTCACATATGAGATCTTATCTTTACATATAGATATTGCAACAAATAATATATAGGATCTAAATATATTAAATAGTTTTTATTTTATTTTTTAATGATTTTTAAAGGAAAATGGGAGGAAAAATAATAAATTCAAATACCATCTGAAAATATTTATGTGCTTATAGGAGGTTTATTAGAAATAATAGACCTCTATAAGCATATAATTTTCAATTTGGTGATTTCTTTTTAATTTTACGTTATTTCTCTACATTCTCTTATCAGTGGGTAAGAGGAATTTTCAATTTTGGCAAAGTAATTGTTATTAATCCTTGATATGAAATCGATAATTTTTTCATAGCCTGTTTCCTCATGAGGAAGATTTGTAGGATACCTCCAAGGCTTTTTATTTATCATTTTAAGACATTTGTTTTGTATAATTTGTAAGCGTGTTAGGTGGCAGTTGGCAGCGTCACTCCAAATAGGACACGCGTATGTTTTGAAGAGGAGGTTTTTGTTTTTGGAGTTTAGAAATGACCTTCTATTTAGTAGTGGCCATAATGCTTTAAATGATTTTATAGCTTTTTGGCACTTAGCCATAATATGTTGTTTAAAAGTAAGCTTTTTGTCCAAGACAACTCCGAGATATTTGACATGATTAAGTACATTTATGGTATTATTTCCAATAAGAAGATGACGTCTTGGCAGTCTTTTGGGACATTTGTTGAATGGAAAAATTATTGCTTGGATTAATTTCCATTTTCCATTTGTGAAAATATTTACTGCAATTGACAAATCCCTTTTCCATTTTCTTCAGGAGTGCACTTGTAAGTTTGTTTGAAGAAATTAACGCAGTATCATCTGCGTAGTAAGCAATTTTCATATATTTCGGGACTTTGAAATCGGATGTATATATCGAGTAAAGCAATGACCACAAGACTGAAGTACTTTTTAAAGAAAAGGTACTTTTTAAAGAAAATTTACGTTTTTAACAAAAGTACTTTTTTAAAGAAAGGTACTTTTTTAAGAAAAGGTTTCTTGAAAAAAAGTTATTTAATTAAATTTAAAAACTATTTTAAAGAAATTTCTCTTTTAAGAAAAGGTCCTTTTCTAATAAAGGTACTTTTGTAAGAAAAGCTAAGTAAAAAATGTAATTTATTAAGAAAAGCTACTTTAAAAAATGTACTTTTTTTCAAAAGCTACTTTAATAAAAGGTACTTTTTTAAGAAAATGCACTTTTTTAAGGAAAGGTACTTTTTTAAGAAAATTTACTTTTTTAAAAACCTACTTTTTGTAAGAAAAGGTACTTTTTTAAGAAAGGAACTTTTTAAAGAAAACGTACTTTTTAGAAAAGGTACTTTTTTAAGTAAAGGTACTGTTTTAAGAAAAGGATACTTTTTTAAAAATAGTTGCTTTTTTAAGAAAAGGTACTTTTTTACAAAAATTTTACTTTTTAAAAAAGGTACTTTTTAAAGAAAATGTACTTAAATAAAATGTTCTTTTTTTAAGGAAAGGTGCTTTTATAAAAAAAGATACTTTTTTTAAGAAAAGGTTCTTTTTTTAAGAAAAGCTACTTTAAAAAATGTACTTTTTAATAAAAGCTACTTTAAAAAAAAGGAACTTTTTTTAAGAAGAACTACTCAAAAGAAAAAGATACTTTTTAAAGAAATTTTCCTTTTTTGCGAAAAGCTGCTTTTGATAAGAAATGGTACTTTTTTCTAAAAAAAAACGTACTTAAAAAACTACTTTTTATAAGATAATTTACTTTTTGAAGAAAAGGTACTTTTTAATAAAAACCACTTTTTAAGAAAAGGTATTTTTTTAAAGAAAATATACTCTTTAAGAAAATTTATTTATTTATGAAAAGGTACTTTCATAAGAAAAGATTTTTTTCTTACAAAAGCTTCTCTTTAAGAAATAGAAAAGTACTTGAAAAAAACTACTTTTTATAAAAAAATTTACTTTTTGAAGAAAATATACTTTTTGAAGAAAATGTATCTACTTTTTTTAAGAGAGGCACTTTTTAAAGAAAACGTACTTTTTAGAAAAGGTACTTTTTTAAGTAAAGGTACTGTTTTAAGAAAAGGATACTTTTTTAAAAATAGGTACTTTTTTAAGAAAAAGGTACTTTTTTACAAAAATTTTACTTTTTAAAAAAGGTACTTTTTAAAGAAAATTTACTTGTTAAAGAAAATGTACTTAAATAGAATGTTATTTTTTTAAGGAAAGGTGCTTTTATAAAAAAAGATACTTTTTTTAAGAAAAGGTTCTTTTTTTTAAGAAAAGCTACTTTAAAAAATGTACTTTTTAATAAAAGCTACTTAAAAAAAAGAAACTTTTTTTAAGAAGAACTACTCAAAAGAAAAAGATACTTTTTAAAGAAATTTTCCTTTTTTACGAAAAGCTGCTTTTGATAAGAAATGGTACTTTTTTCTAAAAAAAAATGTACTTAAAAAAACTACTTTTTATAAGATAATTTACTTTTTGAAGAAAGGGTACTTTTTAATAAAAACCACTTTTTAAGAAAATGTATTTTTTTTAAGAAAATATACTCTTTAAGAAAATTTATTTATTTATGAAAAGGTACTTTCCTAAAATTAAATATTAACATACGAAGTCATGTAGTAAATCAGTGATGACGTAACTCTATATTAAAATTATTTCATAAAAAAATTATACAAATAATTATGCTGGAAAAAAATTTGTATCCTCCAAATCTTAATAGACTTCTGAAAAAATGTCTTGTAATTTTAAAATTGTTATATAGGTATGACCCCAAAGAAATCAAAATAAAAAAAAATCGAAAAATTTAAATAAAATTTTAGTGTATTTCAGAAACATAACTTTTTGATAGATTCCCGATTTGATTTCTAAACTAAAATCAAGTAATTTTAAGATTAGCTAATATTTTGCTTTTAACACCTTGTTCACAGCTGGTGGTGAAAAAATCGGAAACTGTTGTACTTAACGGTCGTGCAGCAATATGTGCTGGTCGCAATGACCTCTCTGATGAGGAGGAAGTTCTAAGTGATACAGACCGTAATGAAAGCAGTAGCAAACATCGATTTAATAAACCAAATCATCTCAAGCAAATGCTAGAAAGTGGTTCTATACCAGATGCGGCCATGATACATGCAGCACGGAAAAGCAGACAAAAGGCCAGAGAACAAGGTAAGTCTCTAACACTATTTCCTGTTAGAGTAGAAACCAACAAAAGTATATTTTTAGGTGACTTTATAACCATTGAAGAACCTAAAGTGGAGCCTAAAATGGGCAGCCGTTTGGCTAGAGAAGATATCGAGGGTGATAATTCCGATGATGAAGAACGTGTGGATATGAATGATATAACCGGTGTTAAGGAACGTGAAGAAAGACGTGAAAAATTCTATGCTGTAGAAAAAGATTGTATGTAAAAAAAATGTATTTCACGGTTTGTTACAAAAGTGACCAAAAACATTTAAACTCCCCCCACCCCAAAAAGAAAAAAACCCCTGGCATACATTACAACATTTATTACAAGATTTTTTTGCCTTTCTTTAGATTCTGAAGACGATTCAGATTGTGAGACACACGAATGGGAAAATCAACAAATACGTAAAGGTGTTACCGGAGCTCAATTAGTTAATGCTCAACATGAATCGGTTTTATCTCGTTTCATGATTAAGTCAAACATGGATAATGCTTTGGAGGGACCACCACAACCAGATTCTACATCCTCCCTATTGGATAAAGCTTATGCTAAATGTACTTTTGAGAAACCCCAGCAGTTGTCAAATGCCAACAAAACTAAAAAAGATAAAACTAAGGCTGCTGTCTTAAGAACGCCCCAAGAAATCCGAAATGCTATTAACGATAGATTAAATAATTTAAGAGAAGTTAATGGCAACCATTTAGCTGATATAGGAAGGATAGGACGTGAAATACAGGCCATGAAATTAGAGGAATTGGATTGTAAACAAAAGGCTCCTACGGCAGCTGCCAAATATAAATTTTATCAAGAAATCAAATGTTATGTTACAGATTTAGTAGATTGTCTCAATGAAAAGGTTGATGTAAACAATATTTTCCGTTTCAAAAATACCCAATTAATTTTTTTTTTATATATATATTTTTAGTCTCCTGTAATCTTGGACTTGGAAAGGCGTTGCTTGCAATTTTTCGGTAAACACCAACTTTTTTTAATAGATCGCAGAAGACAAGATGTACGAGATCAAGCCAAAGAAATGGCTGAATTAGCTAGTAAGTGTTTTTTTTTTATTTTGTATCATATGAAAATAAAAAAAATCTAAATTTTACTATAAAAAAAATATATATATATTAATGTATTTCCTTAGAACCTTCCACTGCACGTCGTGGCTCTGAATATGATGAACAAGTCCGTCGTGCTGCTGAACGTGAGGGCCGGCGTACTAGACGTCGTTGTGAACGTGAACGTCAAGATATGATAAGTTCACATTTCGATGGCATGTCATCAGACGAAGAAACTTCAGATCGCTATCAGGAACTATTTCAAACTGAATTAGGTGCGTTAATTTATTTGGTTAACTTTATTTCCAAAATATCTTTTCAACTTTGAACTTTAATTGGTTTTGTAGAAGATCTTGTTAAGGAAAGTACGGAGATTATGAATGACGTTACCGATGACTTTAGTAAAATCGAAATTATAATGACCAAATTCTATGCCTGGCGTAAAACGGATATGCCCTCGTATAGAGATGCTTTTGTTAGTTTATGTCTACCGAAGGTAATGTATAAAACACAATTAATTAATTACAGACAACTAAGTATGTTTATTGTCGCTAGGGTTTATATTGTTTAACACAAAAATATATATTTTTTGAGAAAAATAAAATATTTCAAATATTGTGAGAAAAAAATAAGTAAAAAATTTTAAGAAAACAAATTATCAAAATTTATACTTTCTAAGAAAAACTTTTAAAAATTCTAAAAAATTCTGGAAAATGCGAATTAATTTTTGTAAAAATATTTTATTGAACTGAAGTTCTCAAGAAATAAAATTATAAAGATATGTTAAGAAAATAAAAAATAAATTAAAAAATAAATAAAAAAAAAAAATAAAAAAAAAAATATTTTTTTATTTTTTTTTTAAATATTTTTTTCATATTTTTTTTTATTTTGATAAAATATTTTTTAGAAAATAAAGTGCCAGAAACCGGTCTGATTAATGCAGTTTTCTTCTCTGACAAAAAATGTCGCATTTTATTTGCACTATTTCGAAAAGAATATTTTTTTATATATTCTAAATTAAGAACAACCTTACCTTATACATCAATCCAAAGGTCTCAAAGAACTGTGTGCATAAAATGCAAAAAAATTTGAATATTATCCTCTTTGAAGTCATAAGGTGAAAATATTCAAAAAAGAGGAACAATGGGGAAATATTTTCACGCTATGACCTGAAAGAAGTCAAGGGCTTAAATTTTTTATGATTTACGGGAGCTTTCGATTGATGTTTAAGATATGGTTGCTCTTAATTCAGAATGTTTAAAAAAATACACTTTCTGAAAAAAGTGCAAATAAAATGCGAAATTTTTGGTCAGAAAAGAAAACGGCATAAGAATGCAGAGTAGTTATGCATCTTAGATATATATTCATATATATTCTTCTCTACGACGCACTATTAAAAAAAAATAATTAAAAAAAATTTTTTCTAAATTGTTTTTAGAAAAAAATAAAATAAAAATTATGTTTAAGCAAAAAATTATAAAAAAAATATTTTTCATATAGTTTTGAAAAAAATATATATAAAAAAATATTTAAAAAAAATATATTTTATAATATATATATATATAATATTTTATAAAAAAAAATTATATTAAAAAAATATTTTTTTTTCAAAATTTTATTTTAATTTTCTTCGAAATTTAAAAAAATAAAAAATTAAAAAAATTATGTTTAAGCAAAAAATTATAAAAAAAAAAATATTTTTCAAAAATTTCCTAAAAATATTTTTTTCTCAAAATTTTTTTTAATTTTTCTTAGAAAATGTTATTTTTCTAATTTTCTGATTAAGAATGCAGAGTAGTTATGCATTTAAAAAACATAAAAAATTAAAAAAAAGTTTTTAGAAAAAAATAATTTAAAAAAAATTATTTTTAAGCAAAAAATTATAAAAAAAATATTAAAAAAAAAATTATTTTTTTAATAAAAAAAAAATATTTTTCAGAAATATATGTTAAAAAAATATTTAAAAAAACAGAAATTTAATATTTTATAAGAAAAATTATTTAAAAAAAAAAATATTTTTTCCTAAAAATAAAAATTTATTTTCCTAAAAATATTTTTTTCTCAAAATTTTTTTTAATTTTTCGTACAAAATGTTATTTTTCTTATTTTCTGATTAAGAATGCAGATTAGTTATGCATATATAAAAAAAAATAATAAGAAATTAAAAAAAATTTTATGTTTTTATGTTTAAGCAAAAAATTATAAAAAAATATTGCGAAAAAATTATAAAAAAATATTGAGAAAAAATTATTTTTTAATAAAAAAAAAGAATTTTCAGAAAAATATATTTAAAAAAATATTTAAAACAACAGAAATTTAATAATTTATAAGAAAAATTAAGCAAAAAATTATAAAAAAAATATTTTTTTCTCAAATTTTTTTTTAATTTTTCTTAGAAAATGTTTTTTTTTCTAATTTTATGATTAAGAATGCAGAGTAGTTATGCATACATATATAAAAAAAAATATTAAAAAATTGAAAAAGAAATTTTTTTAAGTTTTTATGTTTAAGCAAAAAATTATAAAAAAAATATTGAGAAAACATTATTTTTCTAATAAAAAAAATATTTTTCTGAAAAATATATTTTAAAAAAATATTAAAAAAAACAGAAATTTAATATTTTATAAGAAAAATTATTAAAAAAAATATTGCATCCTAAAAACTTTTTTTCTAAAAAATATATTTTCTCAAACATTTTTTTAAAATTTTTTTTAGAAAATGTTATTTTTTCAAATTTTCTGATTAAGAATGCAGAGTAGTTATGCATGTAAATTAAAAATTTTTTTTTCTCAAAATTTTTTTTAATTTTTCTTAGAAAATGTTATTTTCCTAATTTTCTGATTAAGAGTGAGAGTAGTTATGCATTAAAAAAAAATAAATAAATAATTGAAAAAAAATGTTTGAAAAAAATAATAAAAAAAAATTATGTTTAAGCAAAAAATTATAAAAAAAAAAGCGAGAAAAAATAATTTAAAAAAAATATTTTTCGAAAAAATATATATAAAAAAATATTAAAAACAGAAATTAAACATTTTATAAAAAAAAATTATTTAAAAAAAAAGTTTTTTTTCTAAAAAATATTTTTTTTTTATAATTTTTTTTTAATTTTCTAAGAAAATTTTATTTTTCCAATTTTCTGATTTAAAAAAAAATAATGAAAAAATTAAGTTTGAGCATTATAAAAAAAAATATTGAGAAAAATTTATTTTTTTTATTAAAGAAAATATTTTTCAGAAAAATATATGAAAAAAAAACAAAAAAATTTTTTTTTATATGAAAAATTATTGTTAAAAAACATTTTTTCCTAATTTTTCTTAGAAAATGTTTTTTTTTCTAAATACATAAATTTTTGTAAAAATTAAAAAAAAAAATTTTTTTTTTTGAGAAAAAAACCTTTTTTTATATTTTTTATTAAAAAATATTTTGTTTTAAATATTTAAAAATTAAAAACAAAAAAAAAAAAAATTTGCAAAAATATTTTTTTTATATTTTATTCTTAAATATTTTTTCTTAAAAAAATTTTTTTTAATAAATAAAATATTCTTAACAAATATTAAAAAAAAAAATTTTTAAAAAATTTTTTTTAAAAATTTTTATTTTATTTATTAAAAAAATTTTTTTTTAAGAAAAAATATTTAAGAATAAAATGTAAAAAAAATATTTTTAAGAATAAAAACTGGTAGAATAATATTTTCTAAGAAATAATTATTAAAAACAAAAATGATTTAAAAAATTTTTCTTAAACAATTTATTTTTTTCTCTTAAAAAAAATATATAAAATATTTATATAATTTTTTTTTTTATTGAAAAAAAATATTTTTTTTAATATTTAAAAATGAAAAAAATTAAGGAAAAAATATTTTAATTAAAAAAGAACATATATTTTGAGAAAAGATAATATTTTCTAAGAAAAGAAAAGAAATAAAAAGATTATTAAAAAAAAAATTAATTAATTAATTAATTAAATTAAGAAAAAAAAATCGAAATAAGTATTTCAAAACAATTTTTTTTATTTGCTAATATCAAGGAAATTTTATTGAGAACATCGAATTTTTTTTTTAATTTTTGTAAAAAAATGATTGTGAAAAATTCAAAGAAATTTTTTTAATTATCATGAAAAAATAAAAAAAAAAAATGAAAAAATTAAAAAAATTTTTCACAATAATACTTGTTAGAATTGAAAAAATTTTTAAGAGTTGAAAAATTTCTTTTAGAAAAAAATTTTATGTTAAAAAATTTCCAATGCTATTATTTTATTTTTTTAATTTTTGTGACAAAAATTTTTAATCAATTTTGTAAAAATTTTAATTTTAATTCATTTTTTTTTGCATTTTAGATACTTGGTCAAATTATACGAATGGAAATGTTGACATGGTCACCCTTGTTAGCTGACTACAAAGATATCGAGAAATTAAATTGGTATTCAGCTGCCATGCTATATGCCTGGAGTGAAGAAGAAACGGAAGACATGCTCAAACAAGATCCTGATGTAAATTTAGTGCCCACTTGCATAGAGAAAATAATTTTACCCAAAGTTAAAGGTGCAATAAGAGAGAACATATTTTTATAAATATAATTTATTCTTTTCTAAACCTTGCAGATCTAGTAACCCATTGTTGGGATCCCTTATCTACTACACAAACCCTACGTTTAATAGGTTTCATAAATCGTTTAGGACGAGATTTCCCTTTGAAAGAGGATAGTAAATCTTTACAGCAATTATTTCAGGCTATATTGGAAAAAATGAAATTAGCCTTAGAGAATGATGTATTTATACCCATATTTCCCAAACAGTAAGTTGAAAAATCGAACAACAAGAATGATCTTATTTAATAAATCCTTTACACTATTTTTCAGAGTGCAAGAAAATAAGACATCATTTTTTCAGCGACAATTTTGCAGCGGCTTAAAATTGTTTCGTAACTTTTTATCGTGGCAGGGTATTCTGGCCGATATACCTTTAAGGCAAATGGCTATTGGATCTCTATTAAATCGCTATTTATTATTGGCTATGAGGGTAACAAAGCTCATTTTCGGGCTAAAAAAAGTTATTAATAATTTTTATTTTTTAAGGTTTGTACACCCAATGATGCCATAAGCAAGGCTTATATTATTGTCAACACTTTGCCGACGGCCTGGTTACAACCAGAATCAGAGTGTATCAAAAATTTACAACTCTTCATATCATACATCAAACAAACTTTAGAATCTTGTGATGCTAATAATCCTGTATTTATGTAAGTTCCTCTTTCAAAAGAAAATTATAGTTTTTTTTACCATTTTCTTTTTCTTTTCAGGCAAACTAGTGATAAGGCTAAACAAATTTTACAAAGACTTCATAGTAATTAAATAGCAGTTTTTTTATTAATAAAATAACAAAAATCTTGAAAAATTTTAATATAAATTGTATATATCCTCCAAAAATTTAAGTTTTTTATTAACTTCGTTGTAATTGGAAAAACTAAATAAAAAGTTATTTAAAAAATATATTCCTTATTATTTAACAATTGGGACTCTTTAAAACACATTTAATCTGGTTTTAACTAAAGTTTAATTAATGGTTTAATCCAAGGATCATGTAATATAAGTTTCTGCAAGCTGCTTTCAAGACCACCATTATTTCGATTTATGAATGTTGCTTTTGTGAAGTATCATGTTGCCAGCGCTTGCCAGTATGTTTTGTGTTTATATATTTCAAGTGTTTCTATACATTTATTGTTAATTACATCCAGTAATATTAAGAAATGTGTTTTTCTTTTTATCCAAATCATAGGAAATACGGGGGGATTTTATTGGTATTGGCTGGGTGGTGCGTCAATAAAGAAACACAATTCTAATTAATTTATTTAAAGTCTATCAATTTAACCCTCTAACCGGCAAGACCGCTTCAAAAAAGAGAAAAATGTCTTTAGGTACCATTGTTTTACATTTATTTTGCTCCCCAACACATCCTGACAAGTCGTTTGTCAGTTGTTAATCAATCAAGTGCAAAAAGTCAACAAATTAGCATCGAAAATTATTTTGCAAATTTACTATTTTGCAACTATTAAAAAAACACATTTAAAATAAAGTTATCGACTTAAAAATTTTACGGTAAGTAGTTAAAATATTTTATTTGAGTTTTATAATGTATTCGAATTAAAAAAATAATAATAATTGTGCTTTCAAAAGAAAATAGTGAAGGCCGTCTCAAGACGGTCTTGCCGGTTTCAGCGTACAAAAATGTCCACCTCATTGTCATTGTTTTTTTTTCACATTTTTTTATGAAAACACTATTAGCTCTGTTCGTTTAATTTCCCAGTAAAAACCAGTAAAACCGAAATTTCAGAGTAAGAAAAATTAGTTCTCAAAAACATAAATATCCAAAATAGAAAAGAACAGAAATTTGTAAGAATTTGCAAGTTAATAGAAACAGCTGATTGTAAACACATTTGAAAGTGAAGAAGAAGTGAAACTTTAAATCGACAGCTCAATTCTAAAATATGCTAAGTCGAAAAAGTCAGTTTTGCAGGAGAAGCTCTTAAAGTTTACGGACGATAACTCGAAAACTATATGAGGTAGAATTTTGAGTCTTTCACTGTTTTTATTGAAATTTAATTCAATTGCACTATTCGCACTTTCTAATTATAAAAATTTTAAGTCTATAACACTTAAAAATTACAGCATTCTTTAGCACTCGCAAAAATTTGTCCAGTAGTCGTGTAAATCGACTTAGCATCTTTTTGATGCCTATAATATTAATAGGTTAGGCAATTTCTTGTGACCGATGCTTTGTTCTACCGTTTTATCCCGATTTTGACCAAACGTATATTATTTGAAGGGTATTTCTTTTTAGCCGTTTTGGAGATTTACTGATTTTTAAATTTTTTCCTTTATTTTGAATAAATTTCACTTAATGTTGCTACTAACACATACATAAAATAAAATTATACAATGATATGTGTGTGTTTATTAAATTTGTTAATGTGTTTGTACCACTATGTGGTTTGGGTATAATGACTTTGTGCTGCTGTTTGTAACTACCAAAAAGATGGGTCTACTTTTATTATACCGATCGACTCAGAATCACTTTCGGAGTCGATTTAGCGATGTCCGTCCGTCTGTGTGTCCATGTAAACCTTGTAATCAAACTACAGATCGCAAATATGAATATATTTTGATGAAATTTGGCTATAAGCTTCTATCGGCCATAGGATGAACGCTATTGAAATTGGTGAAATTCGGTCTATGTTCAGACCTAGTCCCCATACAAATGACCCCTATAAAATCGACATAAATTGCCATAAGATCCAAATTATCATATAGATCTCAGTCATTTTGGGTTTATATGTATTTATTGTATCCATTAATCAGTAGTCCAAATAAAATCCCTATACGACAATTCCTAGTCCCATATAGAGCTGCGTCCCGATCTTCACTTAAATCTATCACAAAACAAAAATATTGCACAGATTTTTCTCAAATTTGGTTTGTTTATATTTTTTCAAAATATAAGTGACTTTACCAAATATGGTCTGGATTGGGTTATTTTTCGACCTAGTCCCCATATAAGTTAGCACCCGATATGAACTTTTTCATAGTTTTTCAATTAGTTGGACCGAAGCGATAGGGTCTCTAAACCATGGTATAGAGTTCGTATAGTTGGTCTAATTTTCTTACTTGTTATCGTTTATTTTGTTTTTTATTATTTTTTGATACCCTCCACCTGAGTCTTTAATTTCTAATTTTTAATTCTTAATTTTTGATTTTTAATTTTTAATTTTTAGTTTTTAATTTTTAGTTTTTAATTTTTAATTCTTAGTTTTTAATTTTTAATTTGTAATTTTTAATTTTTAGTTTTTAATTTTTAATCTTTAATTATTAATTTTTAATTTTTAATATTTAATTTTTAATATTTAATTTTAATTTTTTATTTTTCATTTTTAATTTTTAATTTTTAATTTTTAATTTTTAATTTTCCATTTTTAATTTTTCATTTCCCATTTTTAATTTTTCGTTTTTCATTTTTCATTTGTCATTTTTAATTTTTCATTTTCAATTTTCAATTCTAAATTTTAATTTTTCATTTTCCATTTTTCAATTTAATTTTTCTTTTTTCATTTTTCATTTTTATTTTTTATTTTTATTTTTCAATTTTTCTTTTTTCAATTTTCATTTTTCATTTTCCATTTTTAATCTTTAATTTTTCTTTTTTCATTTTTTATTTTTAATTTTCTATTTTAATTTTCAATTTTTCATTTTCCGTTTTTCATTTTTTATTTTTCATTTTGCATTTTCCGTTTTTAATTTTTCATTTTCCATTTTTCGTTTTTCATTTTTAGTTTTTCATTTTTAATTTTCCATTTTTCTCTTTTAGTTTTTAATTTTTAATATTAAATTTTTATTTTTAGTTTCTATTAATTTTTAATGCTTAGCCCATTGTGACACGTGCAGTATTAATATACACACAACTGTAATGACTTCAACAATACGAAGAATTACAACTTATCTTAAGAAAAGCAACAAACACACTGAAAAATTGTTCAAGAGTTTTTTCAAAGTTTCATTCATAACTCATGACCCCTTTGACCGATTTTGACGATTTTAAATAGCAACTCCTTTGGTATGTTAATAAACGATTTCATGAATGGTCTAGCTTAAATATTGACGGCGTGATCGTGATTTCCACAGACAGACGGACAGACGGTCATCGCTAAATCAACTTCCCTTGTTATAATGATCAAGAATATATATGGTTTTGAGGTCTCCAGAAGTTATTTCGATGCGTTACAAACGGAATGACAAACCTTTATATACCCTCTGCCAGTAAGGTGTGGAGGGTATAAAAAAAGGCATAGGATCAAAATGATCTGCAAATGAATGTAACCCAGAACATTCATGGAAGAAAAAATCAAAGCAGTGTCAGATACAGATGGACAATGAACCTGACCCGAAAAAGTTACCATATCAATTTTACTAACTAAAAAGCAGTCTAGCAACGACGTGAAATATTGAAATATATAGTTCTAGACACTGGCAACAATAAAAAAAATTGTGTCAAGGAAACTTGGAGAAAAAAATTACACCAGAGGAATGCAAGAAACTTGTCGAGAGCATGAATTATCGTTTATCGAAAATGTCGAACAGAAATGGTGGTCATTTTGGATTTTAAAGTAAATGGCCCCCAGGCTAAATGCGCAAATCTATCGAAATTCCATATTTTGTTTTATTATTTTAAGACGGACAGACGTCAGAGCTCGTTTCACTTTTACCCTTAAGCCATAATTAGGAAAATGACGATTAGATCCCTGACTTCAATCTTAGTGTTAAAATATAAATAACCTTCATAATATAGCTTTAAAATGGCTTTTATTAAAAACATTTTACTTTATATTACCAAAATATTAAGAAATTTTTTAAGAAAATCTAAAAAGTTTCACGACAAAAAAAGAACATAATAATAAAAATTCTATGACAAATGGAATATATTTACACCCTTTAAAATGCCTACAACTTTATGTTGCGAAAAAAAAATTAAAGCTCCACTAATCAGTTTTGGACACCGCGCCAGTTTTTTCAAATGAAGCAGCCAATTGTTTAAGTTTTGGTTCTAATTCTTGTAATTCTAAATTAGCAGCTGCGAATTCCGGTGTATCCGAAGATAAACGTAAAACGCTAATAACCAAATCTGCAAAAAAAAAATATATTTGAAATTTTTAAATCTTCATTTCTTTAATTCCCAACCTACCATGATATTGTGTTAAAAGGTTATTTTGTTCGTCAGACATTGAAGAATTAATAAATTGTAAAATTTGTGAAACAAATTTACCGCTGGCATGTAGAATACAACCCGTTAGGGTGGTGAACAAAATCAAAGCACTTAAATGTAAAATTAAAGCCGGCTCGGAACATTGTTGCAGTTGCTCTAAGAGTTTTTCACGATGTTGCAATATCAAGGGACGATCCTTTTTCTTATCGACCTTTTTAACAATCATGCTGCAAGTTTTCAAAACCGATTCAGTGGCCAACACAAAATCATCAATGGTTTTGTTAAGCGCCTTATTTAGATCCAATAATGGTAATTTATAATCACCACCTTTGAAGGAGATAAAAAAAAAACACACAAATAAAACAAAAGTTAAAATTTATATAAAATACAAATTAATCAAATTAGGCTTACCACACTCCAGAGCCAATTTGTTGCGTTGATCAACATTTAAATTGGTATTTTTCAATTCAATTTGACATTCATTTGCTATATACACAATTAGCTCATTGGCAATGTCATTTCCCAAGGATTTCACTAAATATTTGCTTAAATCAGCTTGAACAGTAGCAGGGAAAAGCTAAGAAGACCCAAAATAAATAATTAATAGCAAATTTTAAAAAGTCCTGTTTTAATACCTTAAGACCCTTTTCATATAAACGTAAATCCACCAATAGGGTATTGATTTTCTCCTGAACACTAGCATGTGACTGTCCACTGCCTGCAGCACTTTTTTGCAAAGTAATTTCATAAAGTTCTTGAGCTTTAGCCAAGGCCAGTTGATTTAATTGTCTTTGAAAAAAATAAGAATTATTTCACAATTTTAAAGTAAGAGAAACAAGCTAAATTTATTTTTCAACTTACTCAAGATACATGCCAGCAATATTCTCATTTAATTCATCTATACCCAGAGCTGTGGTCTCCTTGTTGAGGACCTTTACAATATCAGGAATTGTTATCAATTCCAATTGTCTTTTATTAGCTGTCGTTTGA
Source organism: Cordilura impudica (assembly GCA_963682025.1). Taxonomy (NCBI): domain Eukaryota; kingdom Metazoa; phylum Arthropoda; class Insecta; order Diptera; family Scathophagidae; genus Cordilura; species Cordilura impudica. Next base: position 348,110,858 of record OY821517.1, read on the forward strand.
CCTGCCACATTGTCATCCTCATCACTATCGACCTCATTTTTGCCAGCCTTTTTGCCACCACGTTGATGTTTTTTCGTAGACTTTGTTTTGGTTTCACGACCCTGAGCACCACCGCCAGCTTTACCCGAGGCTGCCTTCTTACGACGTTCATCACGTTTATCGACTAAATCATCATCGAAATCATTGCGTTGATTGGATTTATTGGAAATTTGTTTAGTGGCCAAATGTTGTTGATAAGAACCATTATCCACGGCTGTTTTGGCTTTTGCAATGGCCAACTCACGACAGGGTTGTGTTAATTCTTCCAGAAATTGCGGCGTGAAAACATAAGATGATCCCGTAGAGCCTATGAGTACAAAATTAGCAAATGTTGCTTGATTTTCAGCCATAATGGCTTCAAATAATTCTTCACGATCTGAAGCCGACATGTTTGAGGGCAAGAGCGAAGATAAATCTATGTATTGTTTAGCTGCTGTTAAAGCTGGCATGACCGTAAGTTCTACTAGTTTAGAACTAACAGCACAACGTTTAAGAAACATTAACTCCTCGCCTGGGAATTGTTTGTTGATGAATTGCTTGGCATTTGTTATGCCCAACTTGTTAATGGCTTCGTATTCCAAGAAACCATTTTGACGATAGAAATTATTTACCCAATCCGATTGCATTTTAGCATAAATATGTGGTATATATTGGGCATTGGCTAGTTTAGAGGTAATTTGACCAGCTGGATTGATTTCATCTACTAAAGTATGGAAGATTTTCTGTTGTATATTCGTCTGCTGCAATATAACCGCAACATTTGTGGGTCTGGTTAGCGCTGCCAAGGCACCCCGTATTTTAGATTTACATCTTTGTAGATAGGCCTGAGTAAAGAATATTTTAGGATTGGCCGGATCTTGTCTGCCTTTAATGATTTTTCCTAAATGTTTCTCCAAAACATCAGTTTGCAAAAAGTCCGAGGGCAAATCGAATTGTTCGGTTAAATCATTAACTGAAATTTCACCTTTTTGGGCCAATTTTTCATTAATTTCCTGGGCTATATAGGTGATGTAGTCCTCATCGATAAGTTGACCCAATATAAAATGGATATTGTTATTTTCCAGGGCAATTTTATTGGCCACATCTTCAATCTTTAAAAATAAAAATTGTCTAATTTCTATTACTTTAATATTTTCTGTACAACTTACCCTGGTTAAATCGACATTCAACGACTTACTAACTTCCACCAAATTAACTCTACCGCCATTGACATACAATTCATCCTGTACCTCACGTTCCAAGTGTTCCGGTGTTATGTACTCCTTACCATCATTGGTAAAGATAACTTCCAATAACTGCTTCTCCAACAACAATGTAACAATTTCTATACAATTACGTTCGGATAATCTGAAAAGATGTATATAACAATGAATTAATAAATATTCCACTTTGTATTCATCTTCCTACTCACTTTTGCAGTGTTGATGTTAATTGGGCTTTTTGAAAATCAGCCGCTAAACGTTTAACTTCATCCCAATCGTTAGACATTTTTAGCTTAAATTTAATATTTTATTTCTTGCACTAGAAAAAAATTCCAACACTGCACAAATAAAAAAGTATAAAAAACACTAATACAAATTGTAACGTCAACAATGACAATCAAGATGTGTCAAAGTGGATGTACAAAACAGCTGATGGAATTCATGCACAATAGTAATTGCTGATACACTAAAAGAATTATTTACATAATAAGAAACAAAGCAGAAGCCTACACTTTAAAATTGATGAAAAATACTTATTTTATTAATATTTGTCAAGCTATCGGCACGCACGTTTATAGGCAATGTTTACATGTTATATTTTTTTGAAATGGGCTACAAAATAATATGTGTACAATTACGCTGCTTATGCAAAACCACCATAATATTCCATTATAATATTAGTATTATTTGTACATAAAAAACGTAAAAAAGTAAGAAAATTATGGTCGGTCTAGATCGACTATACGATAACCTATAGCATGCGTTTAGAGACTCTTTATCTTAGCTCCAACTAATTGGATGTAGAAAATAAGAACATGGACACTCTGACTGACGGACGGACGGACATCGCTAAATCGATTCAGAAATATATTCTGAATAAATCGGTATAATAAAAGATTTGTATTGTATTGTAGAAAGGAGGTGTTGGAAGTACTACGGACGTCTTTATAAAATCTCATCCAACCCTGAAGCCCTCAGGAATTCGAGGATGTTGGTTGGTTTTAATAATTTTATCTCGCTACCTAGTATTTGGAAAGAGCCCAGGTGCTTTTTTCTATTTTATGCATTAACGATCCACAGTCTCCAAGTATGTGCTCTGGTGATTCGGCTTCCTCATCACAGAATCTGCACATGGGGTTTGCTACAATTACTAACCTGCTCAGATGTTCCCTGAGCCTACAGTGATCAATTAAGATCCCGGTTAGTATTCTCAGTCCGTAATAAAAGATGGGTCTATTTTTAGTAGTTACAAATATCACATAGTGGTACAGGAAATAAAAATATATCTTAAAAACTAATCATAGTATTTAGAATAATGAATTTGGGCCAGTTAAAGAATCCATTCGTGAAAATATTAAATTTGTTAAGATTTGTTACAAAAGAAAACTTAGGAAATATAGCATATTTTAAAGGAATTCTGAAAAAAAAGTAATTTTGTCAATGTATTTTACAAAGGTTTTTAATAGGTTACATTAGAAAAACTTAGGTAAATATACTTTTTTTTAAAGTGGTCGAAATTTAATCCGGTAAAAATTTTTTAAGTTAATAAAAATAAAAATTTTAATAAAAATTTAAATTTTATAAACTTATTATTAAAACTGAAATTTTATTAACTTACTTTTAAAATTTCACAATGTAACCTACATTTATGCTATATTTTATACAAGTTTTAGTCGATTTTTTTTTAAGTTTTGGGAATATAGTCATTACGCTTTTTCTAATAATTCGTTTAAATGTGTTAATGTACATATATTTTCTTAATAACATACATTATTTGTGTCCTGATACGAAATTAAGTTCTAAAAAGGAACATTTTTGTCAATCCAAGCAATCTGCGTTTACCCCAAATTTTTGTATAAAATAGAGCATCAAAATAGTTATAAAACCATAAAACTTGCATTGTTAGGTACAATTTCAAATTATTCTGTAATTCAATAAAGTTCTGTTAAGTTAGTTATCTTAGTTTTTTTCTAATTCTCTTCATCAGCTTAAAGCAAAGCAAATTTACCGAAGTTTCTTATGTAACTTAAATTTAAAAAAAGCATGCAAAAATATATTGATGTTAATTATTTTACATATTTAATTTCTAAAATACAATGTTAATAAATAAATAAATATTGTTGTAAATATTTTGTTGTATTTTTTTTATTTGTAAGTTTGTTCCTAAGACGCTTTTGTTTTACACCAAACTGATTGGACCATTTAAACTAAGCTTGAAACTTTTAAGAAATTTGAATCCCTTATTAAATTCGTATGTAGTCACTGACTACTACATACCGTTTCAAATAATTATGTTATATTCTTTCCCAAAAACCCTCTCTTCTCACTCACTGTAATTTTCCTTAACTCACTTTTGTGAATGATTTTTTTTTTTTTAGCTAACCTTTTGTATTTGTCAAAATTGAGAAGAAAATACTTTGGACAACAACAAAAATAAAGAAAAAATTTAGTAAAATTTTTAGCAACTCAATTTTTTTGGATTAAAATTTAAATTGAAGTGATAAATGAAAAACAATATTGCAAATAAAAATTTTTATTAGTTTTATACATCAAATGCATGAATGTTAATGAAATTTATAATAAATTTGCAGTAAAAAATTGATTTTTTACTGTTGTGGTCGACAGCGGCAAAGCCGAAGAGAGTGAGAGACAAAGAATGTCTATAGCAAAATTATTTGTTAAAATATTTGGTGAAGATATATTTGAAAAATTAACGGAACAACTACAAGATGCCTGCAAAAAGGAAACGGATGATGTCCAAGAAACTGATGGAGAAACGGCCACCGTAAGTAATGCGGAGGTGGCCAATAAGACGCGATCTTCACGCACGGACGATATGTGTTTGCCGGAGTAAGTAAGAATGGTGATAACCATTCATTTTATTTGCCAATGACAATTACAATTCGAAATATGTAGTGGTCTTTCATTTTGTAGACAAATGTTATTAGTGAAGTCGTGGCTTAAAGAAAAGCTGGAGACCATCGAGAATAAATGTACGGAAGATGTTTTAAAGCAACAATTGGAAATGCGGTCAAGGCTGGGACCAGATTTGACTATACTTGATATTGATTTTGCTTCTACGGTGCGCATAGCCAACGATAGACTATCGGTTAGATCGCAGGGTAGTTTTAACACCATCAAAGCCAATGTTTGTGTTTATGGGGGAAAGTGGATGTATGAGGTAATAATGAACAATTTCTCGAACATGACTGCCAGAGACGGACAGACAGACATGTACATCATCTCTAATACACCAGTTCCAATAAGAATTGAAAAATATGAATTAATATTGAAAAGAAAATGTAGATTTGATTTAAACGTGGTTTTAAAATACGAAATGTGGTTATAAATAAAAAAAATTAGAATAGTAGTACGAAACTATGTTATTGTTCGAATTAAAGTTCTTAGTACGAAACGAAGTTTTAGTACGAAAACATGTTTTAGTACAAATATATATACATATATATATATATATATATATATAAATACGAAAATGTGTAGGAAAATATGTTTTAGTACACTACTAGTACCATTCGTACACTACTGGTACGAAAATATGTTTTAGTACAAAATATGTTTTAAAACGAAAATATGCTTTAATACAAAACTAGTACCAAACGTAGTTTTAGTACGAAAATTTAGGACAAAATTTTTTAGTACTAAAATATACTTTAGTACAGAACCAATGCCAACAAACATAGTTTTACTACAATATACGTTTTAGTACGAAGATATGTTTTAATTACGAAAATTTGTTTTAGTTCAAAAATGTTTTAGTACACAACTAGTACCAAACGTAGTTTTAGTACAAAAATATATGTTAGTATGAAAAATGTTTTAGTACAAAAATATGTTTTAGTAAGAAAATATTTTTCAGAAAAATTTTGAGAAAAAATATGTTTTAGTACTTAAATTTGTTTAGCAAAAAATTAGGTTTTTCACAAAACTATTTTTTAGTGCGAACAATGTTTTAATAAAAAATAGTGTTTTTTGTAGAAAAGTAATTTATTAATACTTATTTTAAATAAAGAACTTAATTTTAAGTTCTTGGTTTTAGTAATAAACTAAGTTTTTGGTAAAAATAAAACTGACTGTAGAAATATTCTAGTAAAGAACTAAGAACTAAGTTTAAGTACGAAAATATTTTGGTACGAATATTTGTTTTAGTACAAAACCGTATTTTAGTTAAAATCTATGTTTTTAGTACATAATTTTTTTAACACAAATCTAAATTTTTTCTCCTTAACTTTGTTTTTCATATATTACAATTTTTTTGTACAAAACTATTTTCTAGTGCTAACAATGTTTCAATAAAAATTTAAAACCAAATTAAGTTTTTAGTAGAAAACGTAATTTATTAAAAAACATATTTTCCATAAAAACTTACACAACACAACTAAGTGTTTAGGAAAAATTTAGTTTTAGTACTACACTAAGTTTTTGATAAGACTGAAACAGATATCTTGCAGTTAGTTAAGAACTAGGTTTGGTAAAAAGATAAACTTAGAAATGGAAATCATACGTTTTAGTACAAAACGTAGTTTTAGTACCAATAAGTTTTTAATACTTAACGTAATTGTAAGAAACTAATTTTAAGTAAATAAATATATTGTATTACGAATAAATGTTTTAGTACAAAACCTAATTTTATTTAAAATGCATTTTTTAGTACATAATTTTTTAAACACAAATCTAAGTATTTAGTACATAACAATTTTTTAGAAGAAAATTGTATTTTAGTGCAACTAATCTTTTAGTAAAAATTTAAAACAAAATTAAGTTTTTGGTAGAAAACTTAAATAACACTATGCAGCAGTTTTCGACTGTTACACATTGTAATTAACCTTTAAAATCTAATACCATAAAAAATTTAATGTTAATTGCTTTTCCTTTTTGACCAGTATTTATTAAAATTTCGTATTTATTGTGTTTTTATTAAAAAGTGATGATTTTTTACAGAAAGAATTAATTTCTATCTGAAACAAGTATAACAATTTTAATTTTAATAGCGAATTTTTTTAAAGCTTAGTTTTTTAGTAAAGCAATAAATTTTAAGTACACAACTAAGTTTTTAATAAAATAAACTTGGTTTGGAAAAGAACTAAGTTTTTCGTTCAAATCTAAGTTATAGTAAACAAAACTGCCTTTTTCTAAAAAATTAAGTTTTAGTAAAAAAACTGACTTTTAGTAGAAATCTTGTATTAGTAAAGAGCTTAGGCTTTTTGCAAAAAAAAAAAAAAACTTAGAAGTACAAAACTTAGGCTTTGTTCAAAAACTAAATCTTTGATAAAAAATTAAGTATGTATTAAAAACATGTAAGAAAATTATAGTCGGTATAGACCCAATATACGATACCCTATACCATGCGCTTAGAGACCCTATCTCTTAGGTCCAACTAATTAGATATAGAAAATAAGCATAAACCAAATTGTAGTGGAATTTTTGTTATTTTTTTTTTGCCTCTGGACTCTGAGTCGATCGGTATAATAAAAGAGGGGACTAGTTCAAATATTTTTGGTAATTACAAAGTCATTATATTCTGACCACATAGTTTAGTTTTTAGTAAGAGACCTAGTTCAACATAAGTACAACATTAATTTGTTAGTACAAACTTAAGAATTATTTAATTTTTAAGAATTATTTAATTTTTAATTTTTTTCTACAAAAAAATTTTGTTTTAGTTCAAAAAGTCAGTGGCACAAACAAAATTTTATGTACGAAACTAAATTAAAGTGTTAGTACGAAAGAAAAATTTTTATTATCTGCTTTTTTTGCTCAATCTTAAAATCATACTAATATTTTGTGATTACAATTGGAATTGGTGTAAGAGCAATACACGATATCAATGACCTTTTCGCCAAATGTGTTAAGGCAAGTCGTATGCCTTATTATTAGAATATAATGGAATGAGATGTAAACAAAGAATACTTTCACTTTTGTTTCTAATGTTACATACTTTTTTATTTTTAGTTACAATTACATAGTAAAGGGGTGATGCAAGTGGGCTGGTGTTCCAGCAAATGTGTATTCAATGAAAACAGTGGAGTTGGTGACTCAAAACTTAGTTATGGTTACGATGGCAGCAAACAGCAAAGTTGGCATATAGCAACTGCAAAGTAAGTGAAAATTTTTCATATCAAGGTAAATATATTGAACAACAATTTTAGAAGAAGGAGACCTTTATACAATGTATTTAGTAGAAATGATTTCACGTTCTTAGTATGGTTTTAAAAAGTAGTTGAAGAATTTTTCTATAAGAAAAAAAAAAAAAAATAAATTTAGATATTTGCCAAATATAAAAAATAAATATAAAACTTGGTTTTTATTTTTAGAACTAAACGTTATAATTTCTCGAACTAAAAATATATTTTTTAGAAACAAAAAATTGTTTTTAGAACAAAGGCCAGTTTCTGGAACAAAACTTAATTTTTAGAACGAAAAAATTTTTAGATCAAAATTAACAACAAAACTTAGGTTTTTGGAATAAACGTAGTTTTTAGAATAAAACGTAGTTCATAGAAAAAACGTAGTTTTTAGAACAAAACGTTATTTTTAGAACAAAACGTCATAATTTTCGAATTTAAAATATATTTTTGAGAAACATTGTTTTTAGAACAAAGGTCAGTTTCTGGAACAAAACTTAATTTTTAGAACAAAAAATTTTTTAGAACAAAAAGATTTTTAGAAAAAAATTTTAGAAAAAACTTGTTTTTTAGAACAAACTTACATTTTGGAAAAAACGTAGTTTTTAGAATAAAACGTAGTTCATAGAAAAAACGTATTTTTTAGAACAAAACGTAGTTTTTAGAATAAAACGTAATTTTTAGAACAAAACGTAATTTTTAGAACAAAACTTTAGAAGAAAAGGTAATTTTTAGAACAAAACGTAGCTTTTAGAACAAAACGTAGCTTTTAGAACAAAACGTAATTTTTAGAACAAAACGTGGTTTTTAGAACAAAACGTATTTTTTAGAATAAAACGTAGTTTTTAGAATAAAACGTAGTTTTTAGAACAAAACGTAATTTTTAGAACAAAATTTTGTTTTTAGAACAAAACATGTTTTTTTCACACTTAGGTTTTAAACAAAACGTTTTTTCGGAACAAAGCTGAGTTTTTTGTACAAAACATAATTTTTAGAACAAAATGTAGTCTTTTGAAGACAATTTAGTTTTTAGAACAAAACTTAGTTTTTAGAATAAAACGTAGTTTTTAGAACAAAACGTAATTTTTAGAACAAAATTTTGTTTTTAGAACAAAACTTGTTTTTTTCACACTTAGGTTTTAAACAAAACGGTTTTTCGGAACAAAGCTGAGTTTTTTGTACAAAACATAATTTTTAGAAAAAATGTAATCTTTTGAAGACAATTTAGTTTTTAGAACAAAACGTAGTTTTTAGAACAAAACTTAGTTAATTTTGAACAAAACATAATTTTTAGAACTAAACGTAGTTTTTAGAACAAAACATATATCTTAAAATCAAAACGTAGTTATTAGGGAAAAAGTCGTAGTGTTTAGAATAAAGCATTGTTTCTAAAACAAAACTTAATTTTTTAGAACAAAATTTATTTTTTGAAACAAGAAGCACAGTAAAAGCCTTAATATCCGGCATCCAATTAACCGGAAGACTCAGTTAATCGAAATTTTAATTTTTGGAAATTTTTTTTACTTTTTTTCTTTCACAAGAGAAATTATTTTTTTTTATTATTCGGGGATTCACAGAAAATAAAATTCAAGAACCAAGTCTTTATTATATTCCCTCTCTTTGTAAATTAAGTTTACCATCAGGTAATTAAATAATTGATGGACTGAAAATAAAAAATATCTATGTCAAAAATCTAAAAAATATCTTTATTTTCATTTGAATTTTCTCTTCCTGTAAATTTTCTCTTCCGTTAAAATTTCCAAAATTATGCTATAATTAAATATTTTTAAACGAAATTTTGTTAGATTACTTTTATCATCACCACGAGTCTGCGATTGGTTCACGAGTAAAGGGTTAAAAATCGATCCAAAGTTTTTTCGGCAGACAGACAAACAGATACTACGAGTTAAAAGAAAGCGAGTAAAAAATTGTTTTCTTCTACATAATTTGAAAATAAATAAACGAAAATCCTAAAAAATAATAAATAATTATCCGGAATTTTCGATCATCCCCAAGCATTCCGGATAGCAGGGCTTTTACTGTAGTTCAAAGAAAAAAAAACATAATTTTAGAAAAAAAAGTTTATAGAAAAAAGGTAGTTCCTTTTAAGAACAAAGCGGTTTTTCTTTAGAAAACGTTTTTAGAACAAAACTTGTTTTTTTTTCAACAAAACTTTGGTTTTTGGAACAAAACGTACTTTTTGGAACATAACGGAGTTTTTACAACAAAACTTACTTTTTGGAACATAACGGAGTTTTTAGAACAAAACGTTGTTTTTATAACAAAACGTAGAATTTAGAACAAAATGTAGTTTTTAAGACAAACGTAAATTTTACAACAAAACATAGATTTTAGTCCGAAAACAGGATTTTTAGAAATACAAATTTTTTTAAACAAACCTATTTTTAGAACAAAACATACTTTATAATACAAAACTTCTTTTTATAACAAAACTTAGATTTTTGGTACAAAAATTATTTTTTTGAAAAAAACTTAGTTTTTTTTCGAAAAAATCATAGTTTTTTCAACAAATCATAGTTTTCAGAACAAATAGTAAATTTAAAATCAATTTTCGAAGAGAAACCATCTGAATAACGGCTTGTGTAACAATTAAAAATAATACCATGCAAATATTTATAGTTTTACGTTTTTATAATCTCCACACCACTGTGCAGAGGGTAATATCAGTTTGTATTTCTGTTTGTAACGCATCGTAAAACGAATTTGCGACCCCATAAAGTATATAAATTCTTGATCCTTTAACATCTCGCGTCGATGTCCGTCTATCTGTTGAAATCAAGCTCATTCACAAAATAAACCATTTACCTGGACAAACTTAGAATAATATTGTTTGTCATTATTCCGAGCAGGTTGGTATTTAAAATAGAGTAAATCGGGCATCATTGCGCCAAGATATGACCTAAAATAAGGAGACACCTCTAAAAATTGTTAAAAATTCAGTGTGTTTGTTGTAATAATTTAGTATTAAGTTAATAAAATTGTTTACTTTTCCAGATATTAATGTAAACTAGCAGATTCCAGCACTCGAAATTCGAGTGCAATTTCTAGGCAACGTTATTTTTCAACTTAGCCAATTCACAAACCAACATTTTTGGTTTATTATTATAAATGAAGATAACAAACTCAGTACCAAACACATTTAAAATTTAATAAACACACACATAGCATATGTATAATTTTACGTATGTGTTAGTAGCAACTTAACACGCAATTTACTCAAAATAAAAGAAAAAATTTTAAAATCTGTAAATCTGGCGAACAGCTAAAAATAAATACTTTTCAAATAATATACGTTTGGTCAAAATCGGGATAAAACGGTGGAACAGAACATCGGTAACAAAAAATCGTCTAGCCTATTAATATTATAGATGTAAAACCTAGGTGAAGGGTATTAAAGATTCGGCACAGCCGAATTTAACACTCTTGTTAAAGAGTGGAATTGGGCGTAAGATTATATTTAAGAAAAGTCCTAAATATCTTTAGATTTCATGTTACTTGAAATATTCTAAACTCTTTGCAGATACGGTGAAAAATGGCAAATTGGTGATATTATCGGCATAGCCATTGATGTAGATAATGATTTAATCACCTATTTCCGCAATGGAAAATCCATGGGGGCAGCTTTTGAAAAACTCGAAAAGGGTCCCAATATATGTTTCTTTCCAGCTATATCTCTCGGCTACAATCAGGGAGTACAGGCTAATTTTGGCAATACTCCCTTTAAGTATCCTGTGCCCGGTTATTTGCCACTTATGGGCAGACCAATAGTTAGTCTGGAAAAGGCTGACTTGCTATTTAATTATTTGCTTAATCTAACATGTGTAGTGGCACGTTACAATTGCGATATAAAGAGACGGCCAAAAGATGATAAATTTTCAACGAAGAAAACCGTCAATGTGGTCTTTTGTGCCTTGCTGATAGAAAAACTAACACCAATAATATTTAATGCTTATGTCATCGAAAATAAACTGCTGCCACTTCTGGGACAAATGTGTAATATGAAGTAGGTATTGAAAAGCTTTTGTTTTCTTTTTTTTTTATTAATTTTTCTTCTTTATGAAATGGTTTCTTAACGATTTTCAGAAGTGAATCTGATGCTATTTTACCTGGTCATCCGGAAAGTATTTTGGGTGCAGTTTTGAATATATTTTGGAATTATTTAGAAGTCGATGAAATGAAATTTCTTTTAAAGAAATTAGCCAATGCAATACTCAGTGAATTTACCCATACCAATTCGGGTTTGGATTATGAGCAGCAACGTCATGCTTTACAAATTTTGATATGTTTGTGCAATCATACTCGTACCAGAAAAACATATTTGGAATTTAAATTCTTCAAAAAGCATTAGTAAGTTTAATTTGTTCTTCAGCTTGTATATTGTGTGTATCGTTTTAAAATGTTTAAGGAAAAGTTTTTACTGCTGAAATTTACCTTTAAAAATTTACATACCATTAATTATTTTAGAATTATTAAGTAACCTTTAGAACAAAAGTCTGTTTTTTCTTCAAAACAATATTTTTGGTACTAAATTTATAAATTTATAAATTTAAAAATTTATTTTAAAATTTATAAATTTATAAATTTATAAATTTAGTACCATTTGTTTACTGCAAATGTTTATTTATACAAATCTTAGTGCAAAAAATTTTTTTGTTATGAAAAAATTATTTTTAATTGTGCCCAAATTATGTTTAGTACATAACGTAATTTTTAGCACAAATTGTAGTTGTTAGTACAAAACATAATTTTTAATACAAAATGTAGTTTTTGTCACAAAACATTATTTTTAATACAAAACGTAGTTTTTTTTTAATCACAAAACGTGGTGTTTAATACACAACATATCGTTGTTTTTAGTACTAGCTTTTATTAAAAAAAAATATTTTTTAGTATAGAACTTAGTGTTTAGTACAAAACATATTTTAAAATTTGAATTTGGAGTACCAAATATATGTATGTAGCTTCAAGTTCTTTAATTCGTAGATTTTGATACAAAATTTACTATTTAGTACAAAACTTAGATTTTAGTACAACTTGTAACTCTTGGTAACGTTGTTTTTTAATAGAAATTATAGCTCTTGTGAAAAACAAAGCTCTAAATACAAAATTTTTTTTAGTACAAAACTTAGTTCTTTGCAAAATTTGTAGTTTTTAATGCAAAATGTAGTTTTAAATACAAAAGCACAGTACAAAAGCAAAGTACATACATAATTAAACTTTTAGTACAAAACTTAGTATTTAGTACCAAATGTGAATTTTAGTACAATACGTAGTTTTAAATTTAAAAAACAGTTTTTAGTACCAAACTTAGTTTTTAGTACCGAACGTAGTTTTCAGTACCACAATTGGTATTTAGAACCAAACGTAGCTCGTAGTACAAAAGCGAGCTTTCAGTAGAAAATGTAGTTTTTAGTACAAAATTAAACTTTTAGTAGAAAACTTAGTTTTTAGTACCAAATGTGAATTTTAGTACAATACATAGTTTTAAATTTTAAAAAACAGTTTTTAGTACCAAACTTAGTTTTTAGTACCGAACGTAGTTTTCAGTACCACAAGTGGTATTTAAAACCAAACGTAGTTCTTAGAACAAAGGTAATTCTTAATACAAACAGTTGATTTTAGTACGAAACTTATATTTTAGTACGAAACGTAGTATGTAGTAGGAAACGTAGTTTTTAGTACGAAACGTAGTTTTTAGTACCAAACTTGGTTTTTAATACAAAACGTAATTTCTAATACAAAACATAGCTTTTAGAACTAACAGTAGTTTTTAGTACTAAACGTAGTTTTTAGTACCAAACGTAGTTTTTAATACAAAAAGAAGATTTTAATACAAAATATAGCTTTAATACAAAACGAATTAAATTTTAGTACAAAACTTAGTTTTAGCACCAATATTAGTTTTTAACATCCTTACATTCACTTAATTATTTTTTAATACAAAACATAGATTTTAGTGCAAGTCTTAACTCTTGCTTGAAACGTGTCTCTTATAAGTCATTTTTAGAACAAATTTGTTTTTAGTAACAGTTTATATTAAAAAAAAAAAACAATTGTTATCACAAAAAGCAAAAACAACTGCTCATATTTATTTCATTTGGCACACTCTAATCTTAAACTTTGTATTTATTTCATAGCTTAGCCTTATTAATGTATATAAGACCACCAGAATTTAGCTACATGCAAACTCTGATACCCAATAGTATGGCATGGACAGAAGGTATAGGAGGGCCAAAAACAAAATATATGAGTGTAGTAGATAAAATAGCCAAACAGACAGAATTCTTATATGCCTTGCAGAAAACTCTACTTATAACCTTGCTGATCAATAGTGATGGCGATGAAATATCGCCATCGTCGCGCAAGCTATTTTTAGCTAAATTACGTCGATATGTCATGGACTTAAGTATGGAGCAAAGGGTAATAATTTTCGATTCTTAATATCAATTGAATTTTTAGCACAGTGTGTGTGTGTGTTCTTTGTTTGCAGCCTTTTCATTCGTTTTTCTTCATGCAATCCAGTATACTACATCCCATTGAAAATACGGTGGCCTTAGCATTTGTTTGTGTGTTAGCGGATGTAACCAAGGCTGCTTTTGAAAAAGAAATGCCCGATACTGAAATTGAAATAGCACCAAAATATTTCTATAACGGTACATTTGAATATCAACATTATGATCGTGTGGGTGGTGTTTTGTCCCATCTGCGCAAAGTACATCGAAATGAAATACAACAACATTTGGGCAGTGAAAGGACCCAGGAGTTACTAGAAGATGATCGTGTTATAGTTAGAGTAGCAGAATTAAGTATGTTAATTTATTTCAAATATTTTTTTTTTTGCTTAACAATTTTTTTTCTCTTCAGCTGCTGACACTATAAATAATATTTCGATTATTGGCCGTTCGGCCGGGTATGTACTATAAATATGTATTGTTCTTAATAAGTTTAATTTATGTTGATAATTTCTATATCTGCTTAGTTCCACTACCTTTACATCTTTTATAAATCCACGAGTAGCATCAGTCTTTGAAGTTTCTGCTGGTAATAGTGATATGGAGGCTTCATTGTTTCAACTATTGGATTTATGTGTTTTATATTACTATTGTGTGGGTCATAAATATATAGTTAAGGTAGTTTTGGTCGTTTAATTGTGGCTTTGTAGCCTCATATTAACATGTATATTTTCTCTCAACAGATTGCTGCGGTTCGTGACGAAATTGCTGCCTTAAATAATGTTTTATTGGAAACCAAATTCTATCGCGAAGATGTCGAAAAGAAATTACAAGTCTTAGAAGATCATGCTAGTGTTTGTATGAACGATCAACATTCTCATGTAGTTTCGGAGTTAAGGACAAAGTTCAGTCAAAGAGAAAATGTTTTTGCGGTACGTTGTAGTGTGTGTTTTTTTTTAAAGATTTTGTTTTATTATAGAAATATTTTCTTTTTCAGAAACGTTCAATTGAATTGGCCAGGAAACAAGCTTGGTTTCGTGCTGTAGCTTTGGGTCCAAAAAGACGTTTGTTGTTAATATGGCTGTTGGACAAAACGTTAAGAACATTAAATGTAAGTGAAAAGATGTTGAAAAATTACGTTTTGTTTATAAAATTAGATTTTGCATTGAAATTAAATTTTGTACTAAAAAATTATGTTATGAGATCGAACAACAAGAACGTTTGTCAATAATTCTCAAATTTTACGTTTATTGTATTAAAAATTAAGTTATATACTCGAACAAAAATCTCCTTTCTACTAGAAATTAGATTTCCTTCCACATTTTACATATATTTATACCCTCCACTCCAGTGTGCAGAGGGTATATATAAGTTTGTCATTCCGTTTGTAATAATTAGAAAAAAAAATTTGGACCCCATAAAATATATATATTTGTGATCCTTATAACAACCGGAGTTGATATAGCGATGTCCGTCTGTCCGTCTGTCCGTCTGTCCGTCTGTCCGTCTGTGGAAATCACGATGACGGCATCAATCGGGCAGCTAGGGTGCTCGTTGGCATAAAAAATGATTCATTAACATCCTGAAAAGTTTGCTATTTAAAATCGTCCAAATCGGTCAATTAGGGCCCGAGATTTGAATGAAGAACTAAAAAAAGTCTTGAAAAAATATAATTTTCTATGTTGTTCTTGTCACGATCACGCCCTCAATAGGATAGCTAGGGTGATAATTTTTAGTGAGAATGATTCACCAAATTCATGGGAAGATTTCTACTTCAAAAATCATTAAAATCGGTGGAACAGGTCCAGGTAAATCTATGAAAAATTAAAAAAAAAATGAAAAACATGATGTTTCCATATTGTTCCTGTTGTTATTCTAAATGTTGCATTGTTGTCATAGCTGGACTTGTTGTTTTTGTGGTCGTTGTGGTAATAATATAATAAAAACAAACCCTTTGTACATTTTTTTGTGAACTCTGGTAGAAAATTTTAAAAGTTTCCATTGTTTTGGCATCACTAAAAAAATTTGTTAGATCATTTCTGTCATTGCCACGAGCCTGCATGCAAAATTTCAGATCGATTGGCTCACGGGAAAGGGGCTAAAAATCGATCCAAAATTTTGTCGACAAGCAGACACTACCAGTTAATATAAAGGCAGTAAGTAAAGGGAGTAAAAGTTCACCAATAATTTAAAAAACAAATTTTTATGTATTAATTTATTTAAAGAAAAAAATAATTAAATGAAATAGTAATAATAATAAAAAAAAATAATATACAATACAAAAAAAAAAGAATATATAAATAAAATAAAATAAAGATAAATGCATTCATAGCATTATAATACATATAAAAGGTCAATGTTTTCTACCCGTAATCGTAACGAGTCAGTTGTTTTTTTTTACATGAAAATCATTTAAAACAGTTACCGAACGTAACCGGAACGTCCCAATACTTTTCATGTGAAAAAAAGGCTGACACGTTACGTAACAGTTACATGTCGCTAACTTGTTCTTTACACAGTGTAACAACCCGCAAATATTACCAATTCGAGTAATAAAACACTTTATTTAATTTAGAATTTTAATTATACTTTAATTAATTACTTTTATTAGTCTCTTACAAAAACCATCTTAGCTTATCAACTTCTATTTCACAATCCATCAAACCAATACATTTTCTATCAACTACAGCTGATCGCATGTGTGTGTTTGTTTTGTTGAGCAGGGTTGCCACATCCCTCCGATGTTTTTAAGACGGATCTTCAAGTCTTCCCCACTGGCCAAAACCCCTCCACCGGATGTAACACTCGGCTGCTGGATGCTCGACGATGAAGACTTTGGATCTACGGAATCAGGAACTGCGCCGTCGGTTGAAGAAACCTCTGATGATGGCAGGGGAAGTGTAGCTGCTGGAATTTTCTTCAGGTGGCCTACATTTCTACAAAAAACCTTACCTCCGCCCGACACTTCTACCATATTACCAGTTCTTGCCGTTACCACATATTCGGTTGTGTCAAAGTTTGGTGTCAACTTATGGGGAAATACAACATTTTTCAATAGAACCTTGTCACCTACTGATATATCCGTTTCCTTTGCACCTCTTTTCTTATCAGATACTTCTTTCCCCTTTTGTTTGTTAATACAATCCCGATCTTTTTCAGCAGAGTCAGCGTATTCTCCTGTCAAATCCTGTATTCCAGGTAATTTGTCTCTTATGACCCTGTTGAACATAAGCTCTGTTGGGGGAACCCCGGTGGTGGAATGTGGGGTAACGTTATACATGTGAACGAATTTCTGAATCTCCTCTAGAAAATTTTTCTTATTTACAGACGCTATTTTCAAACGTTTCACCAGTGACTTGTTCATGTTCTCAACTTCACCATTAGCTTGGGGCCAATATGGCGGCGACAATATTTGTTTTATGCCATTTATTTGACAATATAGTTTAAACTCAGCACTTACATATTGTCTACCGTTGTCGGTTTTGAGATATTTAGGGAGTCCCAATCGACAAAATATCTCCTTCATTGAGTCAATAATTGCCTGAGAAGATATGGAGCGAAGAAGTTTGAACTCCATGTATCTGGAATAATAATCAATAAAAACGAGTACATACTGGCCATTTGGTAATGGGCCCAAAAGGTCCGAAGCCAATGTAATCCAGGGACCAGTTGGGAATGGATGTCGATCCATAGGAGCCGGGTTTGATGGCTGTGATACCACAAGACAATCTCTGCAAGCTTTAACATAATTTTCTGCTTCACGATCCATATGGGGCCACCAAACTTTTGACCGTAATCTCCGTTTCATGGCTGACTCTCCGGGATGACCCTCATGAGCCAGTTCTAAGACTTTTGATCGTAGAGATCTCGGGATCACTAACCGTGTTCCACGCAAGAGTATACTGCCAACTGTCGACAACTCGTAACGGAAAGGATAAAAACTGTTAGATTGGGCGGAGTTCCAAGAGTCAGCGCCAAGACATGACATAACGTCAACTATCTCCTCATCCTGAACACTATTCTGAGCAATTTCCGAAATGGAAAGTGCCGTGGGCACACAACTTGTGATAACGTGACAAATACTTTGTTCACCATTCCAATCAAAGCAATCGGTGTTAGTTATTTGGCAAAGTCTAGACAAAGAATCAGCGATGTTTTCTCTACCTGCTCTGTAGATTACCTTAAATTTAAAACCCTGAAGACGTAAGAGCCACCTTTCTATCCGGGCCGGGGGTTTGGATGTAGGCTTGAAAATCGCCTCTAGCGGTTTATGGTCCGTTACAAGTTCAAATTCCAAACCAGCTAAGTAATAATAAAACTTTTCAACTGCCCATACCAACGAAAGACTCTCTTTCTCTGTTTGTGAGTACCAGTTTTCCACATCCGATAGACTTTTGCTGGCAAATGAAATGATGAGTGCCTCGTTGTTTTGGTTGAATTGGACTAGTACCGCTCCCAAAGCGACTGGGCTGGCATCCGCAATCAAACGTGTCTTGCGTCTCGGATCAAAATAGGATAAGTTTGGTATTTCGGCCAGCAACAGTTTCAAACTCTCAAAAGCTTGAGATTCCACAGCACCCCAATTAAACTTGCTGTCTTTCTTAAGAAGATGTCTTAATGGCTCAGTACGATTTGCCAGGTCTGGGATAAATTTCCCAACGTAGGTGACCAACCCCAGAAAACTGCGAACTTCTTCTTTATTTTTAGGGGCTCTAAACGATGCTATAATTTGCACTTTTTCTGGGTCGACTTCAATACCCTTATCGGACAACACATGACCCAAAAATTTTAGCTTTTGCGTCTTCCAAATGCATTTTTCCTCATTTAGATAAACATTATTATCATGAAATATTTCACGTACTATCGCGACTGCCTGATCATGTTCTTCCTCATTACTTCCGAATATAATAATGTCGTCGATGTAATTCATAGCGTTTGGACATGGTGATAACATTTCTTCCAGCATTCGCTGGAAAATTTCAGGAGCGGAGTTCACTCCGAACAGGAGTCGCTTGAATCTGTACAGACCCCGAATGGTTATGAAGGTTGTGATTTCTCTGCTTTCTTTGTGAAGTTCTAATTGGTGATATGCATTTTTCAAGTCCATTCTTGAAAAGTACTTGGCTCCCTTCAGCTTAGTCATAAAAGTCTCGAACGTCGGCAGTGGGTAATTTTCTCTTAGTATAGCCTTATTTGCCCTACGCATATCTACACACAACCTGATATCGCCATTTTCTTTAAATGCTACTACTATTGGTGAGATCCAGGGACTTGGACCAAACACCGGCTCAATAATATCCCGACTAAGTGCATCATCTAATTGTTGTATAACTTTTTCTTCGACAGCAACAGGCACGCGTCGCATAGGCTGCTGAACTGGCACAACTTTCGGGTCGATTGACAACTTTACGATTACATCCTTCCATTTAGGAAATGGCTTGATACTTTCAACTCGATTCACGTCTAAGCCAAGTCTTAGAACGTTGAGTTTTTTAGCTGTTTCTCGCCCTAATAGTGATTGTTTTCCATTGTCAATGACATAAAATGTAGCGATTATTTCAGGATTTCCCTTAATGCAAATTGGAGCTTCAAAGACGCAAATTACACTAAGCAATTTCTCAGAAGCGTATGCTCGAAACTGATTCATGGATTTCGTACGAATGTTAAACAGTTTCGCGTTCTCTACCTGTAGGTATTTCCAATCTGTGTAGCTTAATAGGTTAAAACGTGATCCTGAGTCTATAACCATTGAAATTGCGTTACCCGCAATCTGACACACTACATTTTCTTCGGTTTCATCATCACTTGATATCTTAAAACAGTTACTGCTGACTTTCTTACATTCAACTTCAGGTATTTCATCACCAACAGCCCGTATCGTAGTGCGCCGACGCTTTGGATCTGTATTATAACCTTGTGCAACTTGTCGCTTCATATTTGTTCTGCACTTGCGAGCGAAATGGCCAATACGGGAACATTTGTTACATTTCATGTTTCGTGCAGGACAGCTCACTGAATTGTCTGCATGGCCACTACGGCCACATCTGCTGCACTCGCTGTTATTGGATCTTGACCGCCATTTCTGTGTATCGATTTTACTGATGATGTCTGGATCTGGTTTAGATATCATCGATTGCGTCTGCTTACCAATTTGTTCATCTACGCGACATGCGTCCAAAATCTCATCAAGGCTGTGTTCTTTTTCCAACAATTTGCGTTTAAGCTCTACCGGTGCCCATACATCGATAATCTTGTCTTTCAAACAAATCTCCTCGATTTCAGCTTTTGTGTTACCAAATGAGCACTTCGCTATTTGTTGACGCAACCGTAAAACAAATTTGTTAAAACTTTCCCCCTCTAGGGGATTAATGTTTCGAAAAAGGTGTCTCTCAAACGCAGAATTTCTTTTTGGCGTAAAGTATTCATTTAGTTTTTCGACTAAGATTGTATACACATCATTTTTCTTTACTTCGTCATACAGAATCACCGCCCCAGGCAAAGAATCGGCTACCGTTTGCAGTTGCTGCCCTCCAAGGTGGAGTAGCTTATTTCGTTTCCGAACAACAGATGTGACTTCTTCTGCGTCCACATAAATCTGAAAAGATCGAAGCCATCTTTCCCACTCGATACGCACCAATGATTTCTCAATTAAGTCGCACAAAAACGGCTTTATTGTATCAGCCATAATATTCTCTTTGACTTAACACGACCTGAAATGTAGTTAAAAAAAACATGTATTATTGTCGTATAATCAGACATTTGTCAGATTCTTTAATGTTGGCTTGCGTTCTACGCACGGCCCCTGACATTTGTCAGATTAAACAAATCTATCGGCATAACGCCTCCGACATTTGTCAGATTATTCAATATTGGCTTGCGTTTAACGCCCAGCCCCTGACATTTGTCAGATCATAAACGTTTCCCCTTTTACATTATCTTTATAGCATTTTTTTTTTCTATTTTTCGGCCCGTAGCCTCTGACCTTTTGTCAGATAATCATATTCGTCTTCCTCATTGATCAACTATTGCAACTACTTATGTATAAACTTTTTTTTTTTTTTTTTTTTTAACCTTTCCCAATATTATAATCCCTCATTTGCTCCTAACTTAAAGTTCCATTAAAATCTGCCACACTCCGTGTTGTCTCCATTATTCGTTTTACACACCTCTTAGAAAAATTTTCAAAAATAATGTTTCTCTTCCGAATTGTGTTAAAAAAAACGGATCCCGATCTCGTCGCCACTGTAACAACCCGCAAATATTACCAATTCGAGTAATAAAACACTTTATTTAATTTAGAATTTTAATTATACTTTAATTAATTACTTTTATTAGTCTCTTACAAAAACCATCTTAGCTTATCAACTTCTATTTCACAATCCATCAAACCAATACATTTTCTATCAACTACAGCTGATCGCATGTGTGTGTTTGTTTTGTTGAGCAGGGTTGCCACACACAGGCTACTGCTTTTGCAGCCAACTTCAAGTCTATTTATATAGTTTCGTAAGCATAACTGATAAAATTGTTTCTATTATTTTTTGCTGTAAGTAATAAATTATAAATATACTGAATTTGCAAACTAAAATGGATACATATATTGGAGGTGCTTTAATACAAAAGAGTTAACGAAACAAAATCAAAAAAAAAACAACTCTACAACATCAACAATGGCAGTCATATGTTCTTCAAATAGAAAAAAAAAACTGCAAGTGTGTTTTGTTGGCTACAAAACAAAAATAGTGTTGACAATATAACAAAATATGTAAAAGAAGTTAGTGCTATGAAATATTTTATTTTGTTTAAAAAAAAATCGCAAAATGAAAGGCTATAATTCCATTAATAATCAAAAGGCGTTAAACTAATTTATTTATTTTTACGTTGTACTAATGCATTTTAAATAAGTAAAAGTAATTGTATATTTAAATAAAAAGCATTTGTATTATATGTTGCTGTCGTATTCAGAAAAATCAAGTAGCTGACTATACGACTACAAATGCTGCTGCCAGCAGTCGTCTATGTGTTTCATTCATGATGTTGCATTTTTTTGCGAGCAATACTTACATATATTCTAAATAAAGAAATAATAGTTCTTTTCATACTGCGAAATCTATACAAATATATGTACAAATACTATATGTCAAATTTCAAATTTGCAATAATTGATACATTTTTGAAAGAAAATTGTATAATATGAAATGTCTTTAATTTATTTCATAGAAAACAATTTTTTGAGGTGCGTGGATTTTCCATATTTACTGTTTTACTATTTTCGTAATGAGGTTAAATGAGTTAAAAAGAATTTAAAATATTTGAAAATATTAGGTGAGGATCCTCAAGATGTAATATACGATCGGTCTAAAACTTTTCACTTAGAGCCACAGTTAAATTCGAAACAACAAAAACCCATATATTTTGTGCATAAAGTTTAATATTAAATGTGCTTTTCTAAAATGCCTATATATTTTTTCTCATTCATTTCTGACCATCTTCAATGTAAATTTACCAAAGTTTTTTTTATTGCAATATGTATATAAAACTTAAAAATTTAATATTTTTTATTGTGTATTAACTTATTATTCTGCGATTTTCATTACATCACAAAATATTACAAATTGGCACTACTGTTTCAAAAACAGAAAACTTCTAAATCAGTTGAAAACAGTTGATCTGTAAAACTGTGTGTGAAATTGTGTCAAATAAAATTACAAATATTAATAAATATAATAATACATACATATATATATTATTAATTTTGTTAAGAATTAGCACAAAATTGATTTTCCATTTTGCATTTCATTTATAAAGAATTCTGCCATATTTTGTTAAAGGGAAAATCCATTTTTGTTATATTAAAAAAAACAGACTTGCATTTAATTTTTCCGTGACTGCCTCAATAATTGCGTAGATGCCACCACAATATTTTTTCTAATTAAAACAGTTGATCTGTAAAACTGTGTGTGAAATTGTGTCAAATAAAATTACAAATATTAATAAATATAATAATACATATATATATTTTATTAATTTTGTTAAGAATTAGCACAAAATTGATTTTCCATTTTGCATTTCATTTATAAAGAATTCTGCCATATTTTGTTAAAGGGAAAATCCATTTTTGTTATATTAAAAAAAACAGACTTGCATTTAATTTTTCCGTGACTGCCTCAATAATTGCGTAGATGCCACCACAATATTTTTTCTAATTAAATATTAACCAATATCTAACTAGAATTATGATTTATTCTGACTAAAAAGTTCCAATTAAAAGTTATTCATCCCAATTATGAATATTCTCAAGGAATTTCTTTCTCACGGAAAATACATTTCTCGAGAAAAAAATTCCTCCAATTATAAATTCCGCGTGAACAAAAAATGATTAACTGGCATCATCGAATTTCGAAGCCACTTGCTTTGCTTATTGACAATTTATTTTCTATTTTTTGTGTGTGTGCAAACGACCCTACAATAAATGTCCCACTAAACATTTTTGTTTGCTATCAAGTTGAGGTGCATTTGAGATCAAATACATTTTTCAAATCTCCAACGTTAATTCTCAAATGCCCTCAATAGTTCGAATATAGTATTCTCAACTTAAAAGGCACATTTTTTATATGGCGATTTTCATAGTTATCAAATTGAGAAATTTGTGATTCTCAACTTGATAGCAAAGAAATATTTCCAATCGGTATCAAATGGAAGGTACGGAATTGCCATATTAAAAAATATTATACTAATTTTAGAAATGAAAACAATTACTTTTTTTAATGTTTCAATTTTCAATTTAATTTCATTATATATTTAACATTACTATGTACATATTTAACATTAAATGTACATATTATGTACATTTTTTAAAATCTAGAATTAAAAATAAATGAATTAATTAGTTGTACATTTTTTGAAAAATTTGACAAAAAGCAGAAATAATTAAAAATATATCAATGATTTATTTGTACTTTTTTGGCATTTTTTAATTTAATTTATTATTTATGACATATTTAAATAATATCTCAGACTTAACACAAATCGTATTCAAGTTGAAAAAATGTTTGGTCTCAAGTGGAGAAAAGTGTTTGATATCCAATTGAGAGTAAAAATGTTTCTCAAAGATTGGAAAAAATGTTAAGTCTCAACTTGATGTCAAGTTGAAAGCAAACAAGGAGAAAAATTGTTCAACCCAAGTTGAGAATTACATTTGACATCAATTTAAGAACTTAACTTTTCTCCAACATTGGCGAAATAATATTTCAATGCATACTGGGGAATGACCGAAACTAACACATAAACAGTTTTTTCCTATTTGAAAAACATATGACTCATTGTTGCTGTTGTAGAGTTGTTATACCCTCCACTCCAGTGTGCAGAGGGTATATATAAGTTTGTCATTCCGTTTGTAATAATTAGAAAAAAAATTTTGGACCCCATAAAATTTATATATTTGTGATCCTTATAACAACCGGAGTTGATATAGCGATGTCCGTCTGTCCGTCTGTCCGTCTGTGGAAATCACGATGACGGCATCAATCCGGCAGCTAGGGTACTCGTTGACATAAAAATGATTCACTAACATCCTGAGAAATTTGCTATTTAAAATCGTCCAAATCGGTCGATTAGGGCCCGAGATTTGAATGAAGAACTAAAAAAGTCTTGAAAAAAAAATAATTTTCTATGTTGTTCTTGTCACGATCACGCCCTCAATAGTGCAGCTACAGTGATCATTTTTAGTGAGAATGATTCACCAAATTCATGGAAAGATTTCTACTTCAAGAATCATTAAAATCGGTGGAACAGGTCCAGGGAAATCTCTGAAAAAGTAAAAAAAAATGAAAAACATGATATTTCTATATTGTTCTTGTTGTTATTCTAAATGTTGCATTGTTTTCATAGCTGGACTTGTTGTTTTTGTGGTCGTTATGGTAATAATATAACAAAAACAAACCCTTTGTACATTTTTTTATCAACTCTGGTAGAAAAATTTAAAAGTTTCCATTGTTTTGGCATCACTAAAAAAATATGTTAGATCATTTCTGTCATTGCCACAAGCCTGCCTGAAAAATTTCAGATCGATTGGGTCACGGGAAAGTGGTTAAAATCGATCCAAAATTTTTTCGACAAGCAGACACTACGAGTTAATATAAAGGGAGTAAAAATTCACCAACATCTAAAGCAAATAATGCTAAAATACCTAGTT
Organism: Cordilura impudica; assembly: GCA_963682025.1. Taxonomy (NCBI): domain Eukaryota; kingdom Metazoa; phylum Arthropoda; class Insecta; order Diptera; family Scathophagidae; genus Cordilura; species Cordilura impudica. Next base: position 348,135,909 of record OY821517.1, read on the forward strand.
GTTAATAAAAAAAAACAATTGGGCAATTCACAATGGGTAATGTATCGTTGTATCTCTTGTATCGTGTATCACTTTACAATAGTGTAAAATTGTTGTTGGTAATTTTCACTGAAAAATCTGATACACGATCCAACTTCATTTGCTATGTTTAGTAAATGTTGTATATTGTATCATAACATATCAGTTCCAAGTGAATGCCAGTTTTTATGAAAAAGAAAAAATAAATACATAGAATATTATCAGCATAAATAATTTTAAAATAAAATATGGCAAATAACGCAAATACATCGATAAGTTTATTTATATAAAAATTAATGTTTATATTTTTAGTATGTATTTTCTCTTTCAGTACCAACCAAAACATTTAACATTTTTTTTTCATTATAAATTAAAATGCAAGAGGTACGTAACTAAAACTCCAGGGTACATCTCACGACCAAAAAGCAAACACTGACAAGTGTTTTCTCTTATACAAAATAGCAGAAGCGACGAAGCGATCTTTCCTCGTTGGATCGAAAATTACTAAAGAAAGCGTTTTACAATATGAAAATACAACTGAGTGTTCACAACAAATGATTGTATTGTGTATTTCAATACAACATACAATATACAACACCTGTTGTGAATTGCCCAAATGTAAATTTAGCAAAAAAATTTATGTATTAATTTATTTAAAGAGAAAAACACAAAAATAACGTTTGATGTTGTATTTTTTGTGTGTAATATTTAAATATACATACATACACATATTAAATAATACAAATAATGTACATATATTATATATATGTATGTATGTATATTCATAGTAACTGCATGTTAGAAATAAATCGGTTATTTTATTTACATAAAATTCTGCAGTATTTTGTTGTGGGGAAAATACATTTCTTTTGTATAACAGAGTGTCACTTCATTTTGCTCAGCGTGGCTATGCCACAGTAGATGCCGCCATAATTTTTGTTTGTTCTAATTAGCTTTGCAATAGTTATTTCTATTTTAACATGAATGTTAATATTTTCAACTAGATATCATACAGAACAATGTTAAGAGTATACACGGGTTGGTCTTTTATTTCATACGTTTTTTCATTATTCTTTTACAAATATGAACATAAGTTTGGCATATTACCCACCAATCTCACATCACACTGCAAGTTCGAAAAACTCAATACACTCACATTTTTTTTACTAATACACACACATTTTCCGCAGTGGTCACACTAATGGCACCAAATTTTTCGTGCGAATAGTGGCAGACACTAACGATGATTAATGTTATCCTGTTATAAATTTAATGCAAATTTACTGGATTCTGTAAAATTGTAATTAAAGTTTTAACTTGTTAAATCTATTATAATGATTTATTTTTTGAAATGCGCATACAAAAACGCAAGTTTGTTAATTATAGAGCATAAATGTTATTAACTATTATTAAAATAATACTAATAATAATAAATGTAAACATTTTCCCTCAAACATGTGCCTGTATAATAAACTTGGTAACTCTACTTAAAATAAAATAAGAGAGAGAAGTATACAAATGTTTTCAAGTTTACGCTTCGACAACATTTTAAAAATGAGATTGCAGTCAGATGTTTGAGCATAAAATTTAATGGCGATGGATTCGACTAATTCGAACAATTTTTCGTTGATAATACGTACACAACGATTTTACAATTTCAGTGTGATGTGAGATTGGGTGGTTAACTTTTTGTTGTCTTTACAAAATAGAGTTACCGAGTTCGTCAATGAGTTTTTTGCTTACAAAACAGTTCTACATAGTTATATAGAATTATTATTCTGCTTTACCTATAAAATATCTGATTGCGATTACATCTAATTTTTAAAAATTGTTTATAATTAATAAAGCATTATTATTCACATAAATACAAAATTTCACTTTTTAAATTTTCCATTAAAATTTAAGAAAATATCAATTATAATAAAAACTGAAAATAAAATTTCCAATTATAAATTAGAAAATATTAATTGAGTTTCAGAAAATCATATCAAAACGTCGGAAATAATAATTTTAAATTTAGAAATATCTTTACATTTAAAAATGTTTACATTTAAAAAAAATATTGCCATTCAGGAGATATTAATAACTTTTCAGTACCGCGATTCAGTAACTTCTTTTAACGATAGTCGAATTGTAAAAAAAAAGAAAATTGAAAAATTATCAGTAAAATTTTGAAACGATATTCGCTATTGTTAAAGTCAGCTGTTGTTGTTATCTAAACGACAACCATTTTTGTGTTGTTTATCCAATCGATAAAAACTTAAATTTTTAGGTTGAAATGTCGTCATACATAAATAAAAATCATGATATAGTGAAAATATTTTGCTTTAATTAAAAAACTTTTTTATATAAATAAAAAAATTAAATAGCATATTCAATTCATTATTTCATTTTCAAATAAATAAACAGAAATATTAGTAAAAAAAATAAAGATATTAAACATAAACATAAAATCATCCTGTCAAACACGAAGTAATTTGTTTTTTTCTATTCTTTGTGTTTTTCGCTTATTTTGACAGAGATGCCACTCCTTTACAATTTCAATAAATAGAAAAACAGATTTGTCGATATTAATTTAAATTCAATGAATTTAAGAAAACCTCAAATGATATTTAAGAATTGCTAACATAAAAATTGTTACATAAGTAAACGTAATTTTATGAGAATGTTATTTTTTATATATAAATTTTCACAATTTTTTTTGGATGAAAATTTGAAGTTTTTCAGAAAATATAGATAACATTAAATTATTTTATTTAAAATGTTTGGGACTTTTCGTTTTTTGCGTTTTTCATCCCTAATTTGATTATTTATTATTATAAATTTATTCTCTATGTTTTCAAAATATGGCAATATTTAAAAAAAAAAGTTGAGAGAGCTTTTTTTTTTGGTTATTATTTTGTTACTCCATCCGACCTATATGGCCACAATGAAGAAATATTTGGCCAGTTAAAAGAAACTATACAGCCATCTCCAATTAGCACGATTTAATGCATATAGCCACTCTACACAACCATTACCTTTGCAATGGAGGTTAGGGCGAGCTATTTAATTAGCAAAAACTAAATTAAACGAGAAGTTATGTCATATAACCGGAAACGCATGCATATAGGTATATAACCAAAATGCATGCCGATCAGCAACCACGATGACCAAAAAGCAAACACCGAAATAAATCCGAAATAATAGAAAAGAAGAAAACCAACCCAAAGAATTTGCTGAAATAATTTGGTATTAAGTTTAACAAATTGTTTACTTTTTCATTTACATTTATTATCAAGACTCAAACCGAGGTGGAGGGTATCAAAGATTCGGCACAGCCGAATTTAACACTCTTACTTGTTTTATATATATTTTCTACTTATAATTTCGTTTTGAACTAAAATTTTGTTTTGCGCTAAATACTATGCGTTTAAAATAAGTTTTGTTCTAGAAATAAAATTTTGTACTAAAAATAACATTTCGCACTAAAAATTACTTTTTGTTCAAAAATTATGGTTTGTACTAAAATGTACATGTTATAAAAGTTGCAGCTTTTTTTTGCAAAAATTTAATTTTAAACTAAAAACTACGTGTTAAAAAATTTCGGCTTGTTGAAAAAATTTAATTTTGTACTAAAACCTACGTTATGTTCCAAATATTTTGGTATATATTGTATTGTATGTATTGTATAAAAGAGGTGACGAAAGTACCGCGACCAAATGATCTATTGTACTGCCAGGTGCTTTTTCGTCTTATGCATTAAAGCTCCACAATCCCCCAGTATATGCTCCGCCGATTCTGCCTTCTCATCGCAGAATCAGCACATGGGGTTCGCTTCAAGTCCTAACTTGCTCAGATGCTCCCTGAGCCTACAGTGACCGGTTAGAATCCCGGTTAGTATTCTCAGTCCGTTCCTTGATAGTCCGATACATGACTCAAATCTTTTACTGTTGTAGTTGCCTAACACAAGTTTTGATTGCCTTAAGCCCAGGTGGCTCGAGAAAGGCACCTGTCTGATATGATTCTCATATTCTCTAAGTATGCCTTCCCATACTCCTTTTCCTATTCCAAAAAACGGTTCCGGCCCCATTAGCTTTGTAGAAGCTCCCTTTCTGGCAAGCTCATCTGCTTGTTCATTTCCTTGGATCCCATTATTGTGTCTGCCTAGCTCATTCAGTCTTTGCAGACAGTTCCATACTAACTTAGAATTTACTACATAGGAGCCTAGTGCTCGAATAGCAGCTTGACTATCTGATAGTATGGTTATGTCCCGTCTTTTGTACTTTCTATTTAAGTTAATCTGTGCACATCTATCGATGGCATAAATTTCCGCCTGGAAAATACTCGTGTGTATTCCCATTGATTCGTAGTATTTGGTTCTAGGCCCAAAGACTCCCGCCCCTGTTATATTTCCGGCCTTTGACCCGTCCATGTACCATTTGATCGTATCCTCCTTTAGAGAATATGCTGTACTTAAAGTACTCCATTCCTTTTTATTACTAAGTTTTGTAACAAAGTTTTTATTGAAATCGTATTTCTTCTCAGTCCTGTTCATTGGACAATCTAGGAGGGAATAATCTTTAACTTGACATATTAAGTTCCATTGCCCTTCATAAAGCCTGGTTATAGGTTTATCCCCCTTTATTCTGATTGCAGTTGCCAGGGCTTTCTTTTGCACCACTATATGTAGTGGGCTTTGATCCAAGAGTACTTCAAGTGATGCCGTTGGGCACGTCCTCATTGCATCCGTTATCCCAATACACGCTAGTCTACTACTTAAGTCCATTTGAGTTGATTTTAACTCTGTCCTTTTGGCCCACGCAATAGCTCCATAGCTCATGATAGGACGGACCAACATGGAGTACATCCAGTATAGGATGCTGGGTTTGGTATATACTAGAACAAAAAATGGTTTTTACTACAACTACTTGTTATACCCTCCACACCACTGTGCAGAGGGTATATCAGTTCCGTAACACACCCAAAAATTATTTGCGACCCCCAGAAAGTACAAAAATTTACAATAAAAAAATTTTAAAGAAATCTCAAAATTGGTTTTAATACGAAAATTTTGTATTTTTGGGCGTTTTTTTAATACTTTTCATATTTTTGGGCCATATTGATTTTTTTTTTGTGCGATTTTTCATTGTTTTTATACCATCCACCCCTCAGTGGTAGGGGGTATATACAGGTTTGTCATTCCGTTTGTAACGCATCGAGAAATGCATTTGTGACTTCATAAAGTATATGTATTCTTAATCCTTATAACAACTCGAGTCGATATAGCAATGTTCATTTATCCGTCTGTCTGTCTGTTCAAATCACGGTCATTCACAAAATAAACCATTTACCTGGGTAAACTTAGGATAATATTGTTTGAAATTAAAAAAAAACATAAAAATACCAAATATTTATGTTAATGACATGACAATGTACAAAAATCCGAAAATTGTAGCACAGTGTAATGTATTTTTCATATAGAAATTAATTTTTTCTATAAAAAAGAACAATTTATAAGAAATTATAATAAACACTGATCAAACAAGAAAATCAATTAACTTTAATTTTAAATGGTATTAGAATTTAAAGGTTAATAACACTGTGTTTCAATCTGAAAATTGATGTACAGTGTTATCTTATTAATTTCAAACATCCTTGTAAAAAATCTAGCCATTATAATGTTAAAATCTAGCTATTTTGTATCTTAAATTCGACAACCTTGCTTATAATATTGTGTTTAAAACACGAGTGTAGGCTATCAAAGATTCGTCAAAGCCGAATTTAACACTCTTGTTTTTACTAAAACTAAGTTTTTCACTAAATCTGCTGGGGGTTTTTTTTTATTAAAACTACGGCTTTACTAAACTACGTTTTATTTTTAATAAAAGGTGTTTTTCTTTTTTACTAAATCAATGTTTTTTATTTTGCTAAATCTATTTTTTTTCTATATCTACGTGTTGTGCAAAAATTACGTGTTTGTACTAAAATTGTAATTTTGTACTAATATTACAATTCGTATTTAAAGTTACATTTTCTATTAAAATAAAATTTTACTTATAGTCATTGTTGAAACTAAAACTTTGTTTTTGATAATAACAAATTACTAGCAGATTCCAGCCCTCGAAATTCGAGTGCAAATTCTATGAAATTTTATTTTTTCATTAAATAAAGACCCTAATCATTATAGCCAATTCACAAATCAACACAAAAAAACAAACTCATTTTTATTACAGACACATTAACAAATTTAATAAATACATACATAGCATTGTATAATTTTATGTATGTGTTAGTAGCAACTTTAAATGCAATTTACTCAAAATAAAGGAAAATATTAAAAAATCTGTAAATCTGCAAAATCGCTAAAAAGAAATACCTTTCAAATAATATACGTTTGGTCAAAATTAGGATAAAACGGTAGAACAAAACATCACTCACAAGAAATCGCCTAGCCTATTAATATTATAGATTTCGAAAAATAAACCGTTTGTCTGTCTGTCCGTCCGTCCGTCTGTCTGTCCATGTAAACCTTGTAATCAAACCACAGGTCTCAAATGTGAATATATATTGATGAAATCTAATGTATAAGCTTCTATCGGTCATAGGATGAACGCTATTGAAATTGGTGAAAAGCACTTCTTGTTCAGACATAGTTCCCATACAAATGACCCCTATGAGATCAACTTAAATTGCCATATCCAAATTATCACATAAATCTCGGTCAAATTGGGTTTGTGTATGTTAATTACATCCATTTATCAGTAGTCAAAAAATAAACCCTTAGTCATAGCCCCCATAAGAAGCTGATTCCCGATCTTCACTTAAAGCTATAAAAAAATAGTGCACAGATTTTCTCAAATTTGGTTTGTATATGTTTCTGCAAAAAATAAGCGACCTTACCAAATATAGTCGAGATCGGATATGAACGTTTTCATATCCGATGAACTTTTTCATATCCGATGGCAAAAAAAAAAAAATAATGCCATTCAAATTTGGTTTATGCTTTTTTTCTATATCTAATTAGTTGGACGTAAGAGATATGGTCTCTAAAGGCATGGTATAGGGTATCGTGTAGTCGGTGTAGACCTACTATAATTTTCTTACTTGTTTTATTATAACTATCTGTTTTACTAAAACTACGTTGTATTCTTAATATTACAGTTTGTTTAAAAGTTACATTTTGTACCAAAAATTACACGCTGTACTAAAAATGTTATTTTCTACTAATTTTTGAGCCAAAAAATTCGTTTTATACTAGACAAAAAAATATTTTTTTTTTATAAAAACTAAGTTTTGGTCCAAAAATTTTTGAGTTTTTGAGCCAAAAAATTCGTTTTATACTAAACAAAAATAAAAAATAATTTTTTTTATAAAAACTAAGTTTTGGTCCAAAAACTGAGTTTTTTCTAAAACCTTATTTGAAAAATAATCGAATCCATAAAAACAAAGTTTTTATTAAAACTCTTTCCTTATGCATATGAGTTTTAAATCTCTCCGTGACTGTGCTTGACTATTTTAAAATTAATCTTTAAACACAACAAGTCTATATACCAAGTTTCAGATTGATTGGATGAGGGGAAATGGGTTTAAATCACACCGTGACTGTGCGTGACTTACTTAAAGTTAATATTTTTTCCAAGCAACTGACTGTATGGACCAATTTTCAGATCGATCGAATTAGGGGAAATGACATTTTGATCATCCGTGACTGAGTGTGACTGTGCGTGACTACCCCAAAATTAATCTGTAGTCACAACAAGGCAATGGGCCAAGGTTCAGATCAATTGGATAAGGTGGAGTGGGGTGGGTTGCTCCACGACAGACAGACAGACAGACAGGAAGAGAGTATGAGTTAAAAGAAAGAGCTTAAAAAGCCTACGTTTTGATTGAAATATTAAGTTTTGTTCTAAAAAAACGTTTTGTTCTAAAAATTACCTTCTGCTCTAAAAACTAAGTTTTCTTCGTAATACTTCTTTTCAAAAAACTACTTTTTGTTCTTAAAACTACGTTTTTTTTAAAATATGTTTTGTACTAAAAAAATCCGTTTCGTGCTAAAAACTACGTTTCGTAATAAGACCACGTTTGAACCAAAAACTACTTTTTGTACTAAAATTTTTTTGTACTCAAAACTACTTATTGTACTAAAAATTACTTTTCAACTAAAAGCTACTTTTTGTACTAAAAAACAAATTTTTCAACTAAAATATTACATTTTGTTATAAAAACTAAATTTTGTTCTAAAAATTAGGTTTTTAAAAAATAGGTTTTGTACTAAAAACTACGTTTCGTACTAAAACAAAGCTTTGTATGTTAAACTGCGTATTGTATAAAGAGACTGCATTTTTAACTAAAAACTACTTTTTTTTTTTTTTTTTTTTTACTAAAAACTACTTTTGTACTAAAAACTACTTTTGTACTAAAAACTACTTTTGTACTAAAAACTATCTCATGTACTAAATACTACGTATTGTGATAATTTTTTAGCACAAACTCTTTTTTATACTAAAAATTATGAATTTTCCTTTCCTTTCAGGCCTCCTCACACCAAGGCAATCTTTTTTCTTTTGTACCCGAAGTCTATATCAACATATTACCCATACTCTTGGACACCGTGATGGATTTCAGTAATCACGACTTGGCAGTACAATTCGAGGTACAAGATACTGAGTGTGTTATAAATATGGTAGCAGATTTCCTAAGTGTTCATTCAGCCGATCCTCGCATTATATTGGCATCGTGTAAAGATTCACTATTACAAGCGTTGGGAACCCTAACATGTCATAGATCTGGCATCAGAGCATTGGAAAGAACACCCAAGAAAAGGTTTGGACAAATATAAATTTAGAAGATTAAACGGAAGCTTAATTTTTCAAAAAATATTTTAGCCAATTAGCTTTAGTTAAAGCCTTATTAAGACCTTATGAAAACCGAGCTTGGGGTCAGAGTAATTGGTTGCTGTTACGTTTCTGGCTGGGTGAAGGTTATGCTTATAATGATTCCCGACAGCCTTGTGTTTGGCAAGGTGGCAGTACACCTTTACAAATTGGTTTATGTCGGTCTCGGGCCAAAAATGAAACACATACCGGTTTATTGCATAACATAGCACCAGCGAATCCATCCAGACATTTTCAACAACTGATAGGAACAAAACTAACAGAAGATGAACCATTTGCTACGGCCTTTATAAATTCAGTACTAAGTCAATTAAATTGGGCTTTTTCAGAGTTTATATTACTTCTACAGGAGGTGAGTTCTTTAAAAAATAGTTGCTTTAGCATTTTTTTTTTTTATATAATTGATCAACCTTTCAGATACAAAATACTGCCCATCGCCAGGAGAACACCATATTCGAACCAAAACAACTTAAAATCTGTTCAATGTGTTTCGAATTGACTGTTTCGTTGTTGCGTTGTTTGGAAATGATTATTTCGATAGCACCCGATATATTTCATGATCCTTGCCGTCCTAACAGCGATTTGGTGTTAAATCGTGTTTTCCAGTTAATAAGTCAAGTTCTATCTAGAGTTACTGTTCCTCCCGGCTGTTTTCAATTTGTCGTTGATATGTGTTCGGCCGATTTAAATGCGGTCACTCATTTTCCTATAATCACAGCAGTTTTAGGTATTTTGCTAGCATTATTTAAGGATGAAATGAATAATGATAAAAATCCGTCAAAGGTGAGATGAAGTAACAATTTTTTGGTTGGTTTTTCATCTTTACATATTTTTTTTTATGTATAACAGGTTACCCGCATTACTCGAGCTTTGCTAACGGATGCAAGTTTTCAGTTCGCCAATTTAGAATTTGCTTTGGGTGAAATTAAAACACCCATACTACAGCAATCGGAAATACCCAGAGGCAATTTTGATCCTTCAACTAGAGCCCATATCGATCCTTTAACTAATGATGTACGAGTTCCTCAACCCACTACCTCTACGAAAAGAATAAGAGCAGATCCACCCATACTAAACTTTACATTAAACGATTGTGAGTTTGAAGGAATACAGTCAAAATTAAATTCTTATATCAATGGATAATTTTCTTTTCCAGTTCCTACCCATGTTACGCCAGCAGATGTGGATAAAGTTCGTTGTCTTATAGATATGCTAAAGACAAAACAGTCATTACTTTCCGATATAATGCTACCTTCTGAAGATTCTTTATGTCCCATCTGTTGTGCCAAAGCTATAGCGGTGGTCTTTAATCCCTGCAAACACCAGTCCTGCCAAAATTGTATTCTTCAGCATTTAATGAACTCCAAAGTTTGTTTCTATTGCAAGACCCTAATCAAGACCATTGAGACGACAGATAATGCGGTTATCTATGAAAATACTGAGTATATACAGGCTCCTACCTTATTTGAAGTTTAAATGATTTTTTACCATTGACTCATTGAGAATCAGAAACTCGCAATTAAACCCACCCACTCATACAAAAAAAAAAAAAAACAAAAAAAACAAACAAACAAAATATAAAGAATTTAAAAATTCTTCCTAATTCAATTCTAGTCAAATTATATTAAATAAATATATTTTATAGATTTACATAAAATATTTTAAGTCAAATTTTTACACTGCCTGAAATTTTGTTAATAAAAAAAAAAACAAAAACAAATATTTTTCTAAAATCATAAAAAAAAAATTAATAATATTGTTAATGCTATTGCTCTATTTGGAAAATTAGCTTTAAATGTTCTTTTTATTTTATAATGTGATAGCAATTATTATTATTATTCTTTGGTTAATGAAAATTATAAAATGCATTTATTAATTTTGTAAATATCTATTCGCATTATCTTTCCACCAAGAGATCTCTACACCACAAATTTATGTATGTTGAAAAACAAAAGCAATTATTAAAAAAAAAAAGATTTTACAGCCTTCATATATTTATTACTTATTTTTTTTTTGCTTGCAAAGCTTTTTTTTAAATAAAATATAAATTATTTATACACCAATAAATATAAAAATTTTAATAAACACTGCCAGTGGAACCTAACTATAGAAATGTGTTTTTATTTGAATGTTTTTACCGATATACGAGGACCATAATCGTACATATGTATTCATAACTCGTCGACATTTATACGAAGGCACCTTTATGATCAATGGCGAGAACTTGAGAGTTGTTAAATTAATTAAAATCATTTGTAACTTTTAAGCTAAGGTCTCGTTGTTGGGATATGAGTTAAGCCTAGTTTAGTTGAACTTAATTTTTTAAGACTTATAACTGCAAAAACTTAAGATTTAAATAAAACTGAGTTTAAACTAAGTTTAACTGACATCCCAAAAACTCATAATAAATTAAAAATTAGATCTAATGCTTTACAGTCTTTGTCTAGGGAGTTTTTTTGTCACACTTATAATTTTAAATGATTTGATTAAGGTCAGCAGGTCTGTGGGATGCCAGAAAAATTAAACTTTTTAATTAAAGCGATACAAATTATGGTTTAACTTCCATTCCAAATACCTGTTATAATTTTAGATAGGGTGTTTGAGAGCGAGTTTTTCATATGTCGGTAAACTTTTGTTTCATTAAAGCGCAAACAATTTGAGTAAGGTCTCGTTTTTGGGATGTTTTTAAGTTTAGTATAGTTAAACTCAATTTATTTAAATGCTTACAACTTTCAGACTTTTTAAGAGTGTGTTTTTGAGATGTTAGTTAAACTTAGTTTAGTTAAGCTCAGATTTTTAACATTTATAACTTTCAAACTATTTGACTAAAGCGTTAAAAATGGACATCTGAAAAACTCGGTCTAAGTGTTAAAAATTGAGTTTAACTAATCTAAGTTTAACTGAACCAAAAAATCGGATTTACTTAAGTTAAATTTATTTCTGTTGGGTGACTTAAAGCGAGTTTTGGGATGACAGTTAAACATAGTTTGATTAAACGCGGCTTTTTAAACACTTATGAACATTTAAACTAATAAAATAAGATAAAATAAGATTTTTTTAATGTCAGTTTAACTAAGTTTAGATTAGATCAATCATTTTCATGCTTATAACTTTCAAACTTTAATTAAAGCATTAAAAAAATTAAGTTTGACTAAACTAAGTTTAGCTGACTCAAAAACTCGATCTAGCGTTAGAGCGAGATTTAGGGACGCTAGTTAAATTTAGTTTAATTGAAATCCTGGTTTTTCACATTTACAACTTTTGACTAAGGTTTCGTTTTATTAAAGGATAAAAGAGTTGAGTATAACTAAACTAAGTTCAACTTAACTAAGTTTAACTTCACTAAACGCGACCTAAAGCTATAAAAAATTAAGTTAAACTAAACTAAGTTTAAAGGCCCATAAACTCGATTTAATTTTAGCTTAAATTTTGATCAGTCGGATGTTTTAGAGCGTTTATCAGTTAAACTCTTTTTAAACTTCTAACTTTTAAACTATTTGATTAAATTAGTTAAACTAAGTTTAGTTAAATACAATCTTTTTCATCCGTATAACGTTAAATTTTTTTAAATAAAGCTTTAAAAGAAATTGATTTGAACTAAACTTAATTTAACTGATATCCCATAAAATTGTAGGATGTTTTAGTGAGAGTTTTTAGGATGTCAGTTAAACTTACTTTGATTAAACTAAGATTTTTAGTACTAATAATTTCTTAACTTTCGAATAAGGCCCCGGTTTTGGGATAGTAGTTAGAACGAGCTTAGTTAAACTAAATTTTTTTAATGATTATAACTTTTAAGCTTTTGGATTAAAGCGATAAAAATTAAGTTTAACTAAACTCAATTTAAGTGACACCCAAAAAACTCGGTTAAACATTAGATTAAATGTAAAGCAGTCGGGTGTTTTAGTGAGAGTTTTTGGGATGTCACTTAAATTTACTTTGATTAAACTAAGATTTTTAAACACTTATTAACTTTTAAACAAATGAAATAACGTCGCGTTTTTTTAAATATAAGTAAACTAAGTTTACCTAAACTCAACAATTTCCATGCTTATAACTTTCATGCCCGTTTTCTCAATAGGCGATTATCTTTAATCCCAACGAGAAACTGCCGATTAAAGAAATTTGGTTTTCTCAATGTCTGGTTTGCTTCTATTTTGTCGCAAAGCTAACCGGCACTCATCTGCCAGTTATTTATTTACAGATAAATTATTCTCCCAACTTTCATATCAATTTTGAGAGGCATTGCCAACTGAAAATAATGTTTTTGTCGGTACATTGAGAAAAACAAAATTGTTAACCGGCAGTTTATCGGTCCAATAAATTTATGTCCTGGTTAAGTAACAGGCAGTTTGACGATACATTGAGAAAAACCGGCATCAGACTTTTTAATTAAAATTTTTAAAGAAATTAAGTTCAATAAAACTACGTTTAACTGAAATCCCAAAAACTTGGTCTAGTTTTAGAATAAATTTTGATCTGCCGGGTGTTTTAGCACGAGTTTTTAAGATGTCAATTAAACTTAATTTAATTAAACTCAGATGTTTTTCACACTTACCATTTTTAATCTATTTGACTAAGGTTACGTTTTTAGGATGTTAGTTATACTTAGTTTAGTTGAGTTTAAATTTTTTAACACATATAACATGCAAACTCTTTAATTAAAGAATAAAAAGTATTGATTTTAGCTAAACTAGGTTTAACTAAACAAAGTTCAAATAAACTAAGTTCAACTAAACTATGTTTAACTACACTAAATGTTTACTAAAGCCTTAAGTTTATTTGACATACCCAACACTCGGTCATTTAAATTAAAACTATTTGAAAAAAGAGTTAAAAATTTGAGTATAATCAAACTAAGTTTAACTAAACTAAGTTTAACTACACTAAACGTTTCCTAAAGACTTAAGTTTTTTTGACATCCTAAAAACTCGGTCAACAACTGTAAACTAAACTAAGTGTAAATAAATTATGTTTAACTAAACTAAGTTTACCTAAACTAACTTTAACTAAACTAAGTTTAACTACATTAAACTACAAAACTCGGTCATATAATTTAAAATTATTTACCTGAAGAGAAAAATCTTGAGTTTAATCAAATTTGTAATTTTAAGCATTTTCAAACTATTTGACTAAAGTAGTAAAAATCGTGAATTTAATTAATCTGAGTTTAATTGACAACCCAAAAACTCGGTTACATAACTTTAAAGTTGATTTTAATCAAAGAAAGCTTAACTCGACCTTTTAAACTGTTTCATTAAAGTAATAAAATCTCTTAAGAAATAAAACATAAAACAATTTCACTAAGTTTACCTAAGTTTATCTTTAGCTGAAATGCCAAAAATCCGCTCTTTGAGCCTCAATCAAGAACTAATTACATACGTAAAACCATAACGAGTCTTAAGGCCTAGTCAAGAACTATATATTATGAGGATGTGCAAACTTCTTTTGTGACGGTGAAACCTGAATGTATAGTTAAGAGAAACATGTTGCATTATATGTAGATATATGTATTTATATAATTTTTTATCGATAAAAAATGTTTCTGGGTATAACAGAATAGAAAAATATATTTTGAATTTGTAATGTAATTAAATAAAGAAATACTTAAATAAATAAATATTTCAAGCAATTTATTTTTATAAGGTTATTAAAAAAATTAAGATATAAATAAAAATTAATAAAAAAAAAAAAGTTCACCAAAAAGAGAAAAAAAATTTTTTTTTTTATAATACGGATTTGAACATGGGACAAAAAGTTCAAAAGCTTGCACATTACCCTATCGGCCACCAACATGATTATTCCCTACTTTGCCGGAACAGTACTTAACAAGTTTTTTGTTTCATATCATGTATGTATCTATATCTATATGGTATTCAAAAGCAAAAAAAAAAATGCAGAACCAAGAACTATATATTATGAGGATGTGCAAACTTCTTTTGTGACGGTGAAACCTGAATGTATAGTTAAGAGAAACATGTTGCATTATATGTAGATATATGTATTTATATAATTTTTTATCGATAAAAAATGTTTCTGAGTATAACAGAATAGAAAAATATATTTTGAATTTGTAATGTAATTAAATAAAGAAATACTTAAATAAATAAATATTTCAAGCAATTTATTTTTATAAGGTTATTAAAAAAATTAAGATATAAATAAAAATTTATTAAAAAAAAAAAGTTCACCAAAAAGAGAAAAAAAATTTTTTTTTTTATAATACGGATTTGAACATGGGACAAAAAGTTCAAAAGCTTGCACATTACCCTATCGGCCACCAACATGATTATTCCCTATTTTGCCGGAACAGTACTTAACAAGTTTTTTGTTTCATATCATGTATGTATCTATATCTATATGGTATTCAAAAGCAAAAAAAAAATGCAGAACGTTGTAAGAGTATGAATGTATAATAGAGAACGTTCTAAGTGAACGACTGAGTAAACGTACACAATCATACATATGAAACTGTAAGAAATAAACAAAAGAACGTTCCAAGTGAAAATTGTGTTACGATTGACTAAACATACACAATTGTACCAATGAAAGTAAAAAAAAAAAAACCTTTATGAAATATTAAATATAAATATAAAATTTTCATTTTTTTATGTTTTAAAAAACAACGAACTGTAAAGCGATAATTTTAAGCATTGGACTACGAGCAGTTGTTAATTCTGTTAAGTAATAAAATTAAAAACTATTTTATTAATTTAAACATTTGTATGTTTTATTTATTTAACAATGAATAAATATTAACATAACTTCAGAACACGTTATATAACTTTATTATACTTGTATTATTTGTAAGGTTTTAATTTTGAAATTCATATATATATACATATATAGTTGATATATGTTATTAAATAGTATGGATCATATATATTTAAAGGCACATCAAATTGCAATATATGTTGAATATATGTATTTGGTAACCTGGAAAGATAAATTAAATTAATCGTTATTGTTTATATGTATATTCTATGTGTATATAACTTTAATATACTTACTTGTATTATTTGTAAGGTTTTAATTTTGAAATTCATATATATATATATATATATATATATATATATATATATATATATATATATAGTTGATATATGTTATTAAATAATATGGATCATATATATTTAAAGGCACATCAAACATGCATTGTCTGTCTAAAAAAGAGTGGGTACCTGTCTTAACATAAAAATATGAAAATTTTATATTTTTAAACAATTTTATCAATTTCAGTTTAGTTGCCAAATTTCATATTATATTCCTTTTTGGTTAAATGAAATTTGTCAAACATGATTCAATTACCAAAATTGTCTAAAATTTATATATTTTTGATTTTTTCAATTTATAATATGTGTATTTCTTTGCGACATTAAAAAAATTCTATCAAAACAGCTTGCATTTGAACTTGTTAACACTGAACTGTAAAGCGACAATTCTAACCACTGGCCTACGAGCAGTTGTTAATTCTGTTAAGTAATAACAATATAGTTAAAAAATGTTTACATATATTCTTTCTATAATATGAATAATTTCCTATATAATATAAATTTTTTTTTTTTTCATATGTCAATATCTATACAAATTTTTTTTTCTTTTTGAAGCATAACAAATTTTTTTTTTTATTTTCTATATTTATATTTCATATTTGATAAAGGTTTTTTTTTTACTTTCATAGGTACGATTGTGTATGTTTTGTCAATCGTAAAACAATTTTCAGTTAGAACGTTCTTTTGTTTATTTCTTACTCCGAGTTCACACAAGGCAATTTTTGTTGCGCAATTCTTGAGTTTGTTGATGTTTGCGGTGAGGGGAATAAAAAGAGAAAAATAATTGCCGGTTCTCGGCTATTTCAAGCAATTCTCTCATTCGCTTTTTTCTTTTTTTTTATATTTGACATTTCTCTTCATTCGGTGTTTCGCTTATTGGTGTGAATAATTCGTAATTATAGTTTACTTCATTAAAATGACCTTTAAAACGGCCTTTTTTCTTTTGAATTCATTTCTCAACAAAACCAATTTAATTGATTTATGTATGTATGTATTTAATTTTATTATTGTTCTTTACGACTAGAGCACAAATGTCAAATTATAAGAAAATAAAAACAATACAAAACAGTAAAATTGCCGAAGAAATTGTCGTGTGTGGACATAAAAGCAATTTCAAAAGAAAATTGCCAAAAAGTTGCGCAATAAAAATTGCCTTGTGTGACCCCCGACTTAAAGTTTCATATGTATGATTGTGTACGTTTACTCAGTCGTTCACTTAGAACGTTCTCTATTATACATTCATACTCTTACAACGTTCTGCATTTTTTTTTTTGCTTTTGAATACCATATAGATATAGATACATACATGATATGAAACAAAAAACTTGTTAAGTACTGTTCCGGCAAAGTAGGGAATAATCATGTTGGTGGCCGATAGGGTAATGTGCAAGCTTTTGAACTTTTTGTCCCATGTTCAAATCCGTATTATAAAAAAAAAAATTTTTTTTCTCTTTTTGGTGAACTTTTTTTTTTTTAATAAATTTTTATTTATATCTTAATTTTTTTAATAACCTTATAAAAATAAATTGCTTGAAATATTTATTTATTTAAGTATTTCTTTATTTAATTACATTACAAATTCAAAATATATTTTTCTATTCTGTTATACTCAGAAACATTTTTTATCGATAAAAAATTATATAAATACATATATCTACATATAATGCAACATGTTTCTCTTAACTATACATTCAGGTTTCACCGTCACAAAAGAAGTTTGCACATCCTCATAATATATAGTTCTTGGTTCTGCATTTTTTTTTTTGCTTTTGAATACCATATAGATATAGATACATACATGATATGAAACAAAAAACTTGTTAAGTACTGTTCCGGCAAAGCAGGGAATAATCATGTTGGTGGGCGATAGGGTAATGTGCAAGCTTTTGAACTTTTTGTCCCATGTTCAAATCCGTATTATAAAAAAAAAAATTTTTTTTCTCTTTTTGGTGAACTTTTTTTTTTTTATTAATTTTTATTTATATCTTAATTTTTTTAATAACCTTATAAAAATAAATTGCTTGAAATATTTATTTATTTAAGTATTTCTTTATTTAATTACATTACAAATTCAAAATATATTTTTCTATTCTGTTATACCCAGAAACATTTTTTATCGATAAAAAATTATATAAATACATATATCTACATATAATGCAACATGTTTCTCTTAACTATACATTCAGGTTTCACCGTCACAAAAGAAGTTTGCACATCCTCATAATATATAGTTCTTGCATGTAGCTGTGTAAAATTAACCAAACTTTATCAGCTGTTCACAAATGTCACGTACAAACGTAGCAAAATTCTATTGTCAACAGATTGGGACGTTCCGGTTACGTGACAGTTGAGTTCGGTAACTGTTCTAAATGCTTTTCACGCAACAGAAAAAAACAGCTGACACGGTTGGTTACGGTTATTTGTGGCTAACTAGGACTTTAAACATGTGGAATTAAAAAGCCCCATTCACTAACATTCCTTTAATATAAATATGGATTTTGTATAACAAGTTTTAGAATCGCAATCAATGAATTTTGTTCTATTGTTCAGAACCTTTAAAAGGTCGTTTAAAAATTAAATCAGAGAATATTGGTATTTTCAAAAAAAATAATAAACTTAATTACTGGCTCGTATATCCAGCGTCTGTTTATGTGTTGAAATAAATTACATGTTCTATATTTTCAATATATTTATTTCCATTTAACAATTGGCAAGCCACTTTTTTTTTTAATTTAAAACATTTACACATTTAACTATGATAAATTTAAAATTATACATATTTTTATAACACTAAAAACCATAATTTTTTTTTTAAATTTTTAACAAAATTTTTTATATTAATAATACAATAATTTATGCAAGTTTTTTTTCGTTTTTTTAAAACAAAAAAATGTTACAAGAGATGAGCTTAATATTTTTCTAGATTAGCTTAAAAAATATGGACTTATACAAAATTGCTAGACTAATAAACTGAAAGTGTTAGCGAAACTAAAAATATTTTTATCCAGCAGATTATTTAAAAAAGTGAACTGGAATTCGTTAAGAAACAGAAGATTTAAATATTTATTAATAACAATCTTTATTTTAATTGAAACGAGATTTTATGTGATTTCTATCTAGAAATCCAGATCATCTTTTTCATATACATATATATATTTTATGGGGATATGCAATATTCCTAACTAAAACTATTTTTTTGAGTATTTTTTTGTCACTATTTGTAAGACGAGAAAAATATAATATTTTTTTGCTTTTTATAGAATTCTCCAGAATGTATATTATATATTGTCCTGTTTAGAGGTATACTAATGTATAAATAACGATACTAATGTAAATAGATAGAATATATATTTTTAAACTTTGTTAATTTGACTTTATTGGTTTATGTTCTGAGTTATGATTTGGAATTTTAAACATTTAAGGAACTACTTATATTAATTTTGATTTTAGTTAAAAAAAATTATATTATAAATAGCAAAATTTGTTTACCTAAGAACTTGTATAAAAAAAACGTAATAAAATAATAACCATTACCTATTTAAAATTTGAAACTGAAATGTTTATTTATTGTTTTTAAAAATGTTTTTCATTCAATCCTGATAACCTTAAGAGAAATTGAGAATTAGCAAAGTTTTTTTGTTTAACTTTTTTTTAGGCTGGGTTTTTGTTGGTTGGTTAAGTATATTGAAATACTTATATACCAGGTCTGGTTGCACACATTATGTGTGGATTGGAACTAATTATAAAACGAAAGGTAACATCATATATCCAGAACGCATGCCGAGCAGTAAGCATGAGGATAAAAAATAAAAACACCAACGGGTTTTCTTTTATCCGGAAGTAATATAAGCGACGAAAACGAAGTTTATACGTTGTTTAACTTATATACATTTTTATAACTTTAATTATAAAAATTGTATTATTCAGGTTTTTTTTTTTATCAATTTTAGGAAAATACGAAAACTTTCATAGTTTAAATTTAGTACTTAACGAAAAATATGTACAAAATAGTTTCCACATAGTTTTTAAAAAAAATATCCAAATTTTTTTTTTTTTGGTTTAATGGTGTGACATCAAGGCAACATATTGCCAGGGTACTACAACTTATAGTCGCCCTTAAACAACCATTGCCTTTATAATGGAGGTTAGCAGGAGCAGAGTTATGACCAGAATACATACAGAAATATCAGCCGTTAACCTAACTGCTTGCTGAGCCGCAACCACGACGACCACAAAACAAGCAAGACATTATTGCCAAACAAGACAAACGTTATTAGAAGCAAGGAAGAGATGGATCGCAGAAGACGACTATATGAATCTAGTACATTTTTAAATTGATCTTCTAAATTAAGAATATTTTTGAGTTTTACGTACAATCCAGGGCTGTGGAGTCGGAGTCGGTGTCGCTAGTAATTTTTACTTGTTGGAATTCGGACGGAGACGTCGACTCCCAAAAATA
Organism: Cordilura impudica; assembly: GCA_963682025.1. NCBI lineage: Eukaryota > Metazoa > Arthropoda > Insecta > Diptera > Scathophagidae > Cordilura > Cordilura impudica. The sequence goes on from OY821517.1 coordinate 348,156,314, forward strand.
TTAAATTTAAAAACCCTACTCGATCAAAAATGATCAAATTAAATAAAAATTACACATTTTTTGGATCAGAACCAAATTATCCCTGCAAATGAGGTCAGAATCAAACATCCACCCACCTTACTCCAATTAAAAATAAAACCATGAGCATTATTTTAATAATACAAAACGGTTAAATCAAAAATTTTTTGGAAATTTTTACAATATATTTTTAGTTCTGCCTTTATATTTTTCATCTTTTTTGGTGGGTATAATTGTTTCCCCCAATAAAATTCTCTCTCCTGAGTATGTACTCAGTCACACGATCTGCGAAGTATAACGAATAATTAATGATCCTGTGCTGCACTATTATTCGATCGATGTTTAGATAACCTCGCACCAAATCAGAATGCACCCCCGGATCCGTTTAAAACGACATTGAACATTATTTGCAATAAAGTCATTGCATTCCTATTAGTTACAACACACTTATGACTTTTATATATGTATAACTAAAACAATAGAAAAACTTCTTGAAGTCGTGATTCGCAAGAAAAAGTTAGAGGCATCTGAAATTCATAGATGACATCCGATCCGAATCATCTTCCTTTATTGATGACTTACATTTCGAAGCTTATATATGTAGATAGATTAGAACGATTAAAAGTAAAGCGAAGATGTTTAAGTTTACAAAAAGGAAATAAACCATCAGATATTGAAAAATCTAGATTTAACGAAGAGTCGCAGTCGGTAAGAGTCGGAGTCGCCAATAGAAAAAGTGAAGTGTCGGAGTTGGTAGCTTTGATCATCAGCCCTGGTACAATCCACGACAGTTTTCGTATTAATGACGTTTGTTTTTTTGCAGCGTAATACAAAAACGAATTTATAAAAAATTGTAGCAAATAACTATAAAAACAAAACTACACTATTTGCTTATTATAAAATTAGGTTAAAAACTTTTTTTTTATTAAACTAATTCCTTTTCCAATTAGTCAACAAAATCTTTGAAGTCTAATAAGAAGTAACAAAACTTTTCTTTTAAATGCCAATTTGTTTACAATATATTAAAAACTTAAACCTGGCAATACCGCTCACATTAACACAACAACAGTTATATTTTTGCAAGCAATAAAGCAAGTACGTAATTTATCGAAAAAATTGAAGTAGTCTTAGAAAAATTAAAAAAAAAGTGAAATAAAATTAAGTTACAAAAAATACAACAAGCACATGGTATTCCGCGGGTGTTAAGCTATATTTTAAAAGATAAATATCTTTGCAATTAATAAAATAAGTAAAAGAAAATTTGATGCAAATGTTAAAAAAGAGTGTATGCCGCCTCGTGTTAGTTTATGTGTTAAAGCAGAGTAAAAAAAAGCCTTAATGAAGAGGCTAGAAAATATAAATATAAATAAATAAATATGTCTAAGAAAATAGAAGTAAAAAAATATAAAAGATATATAAAAAAGTGCAATTAAAAAGTTAATATTTCTTAAAATTAAATTTTGTGTTCATAAATTCGTGCTAAGCTTCATTAAGTGTGTTTGTGTTGTGATTTGTTTTTGTTCAAGGCAAAGTTGCCAACTTGTTAATTATTATAGAAAACAGAATTCATGCTGCTTAAGACAGTTTATTAACGGAGTAAGGTAAGGTAAGAGCTGATTTTAATTAACCCTTTAAAACCCTATTTCAAAAAGAAACAATAAATTTTTCAAACATAAAGTTTTGATGTAGCCTAATTATTTATAGAAACAAATCTCTGATATCGATATCTTGTGAAAAAGTTGAAATATAATATAAGAGGCATCTCTCGCTGGGTAGATGTACTGATCCTAGAGTAAGGGGAATGTTTTTAAAACAATTTTAATAGATTTTAAAATTGAACGAAAAATTTCGGATTTTTAAAAAAAATTAAGGTTTTTAAAACAAATTACGGAATGCTATTAAAAAAATGTAAACTGAATTTTAAAATTTTTATTTATATTTCAAAACTAAACTCTATAATATACAACTTAAATGTTCAGGTTGAATGTAAAAATAAATTATACAATTTTAAAATTTTTACTTAGAAAATTTTATAATTTAAATTAATTTTTTATTAAATTAAATGTAATTTTTTGAAATATTATTGAAATATTAGTTTAGGTCAACTAAACAATCAATCCAATAGTAGAAGTACCCTCCCTATCTTTTAGGATAAGTAATTTGGAATTTTTTTGAAAGTGGTTCAAATTGAATATGAAAAAAACTGACATTTTTAATTTTAACTACTTAATTTCGGCTAAAGTCTAGTTCAGTGGCTACTCCCCAATTTCTTTATTTTTTTTGTAGAGAGAATAGGGGCTTTTGGTGTGATTTAGGAAAAATAATTTTTTTGCGGTGGAGTCTATTTTCGGAGTTATGGACCGACAAAGCTTTGCCTTTGATTTGTACATAACTTTGTTACTTATTATCGGATATCAGCAGTTTTTTTTTCGAAAACGTCCCATTATCTCATAAAATGGTCGATATAATGTTGGTAACAACTGAGTGAAAGCTGGGCCCACTCGATGTATGTTTTGACCTCTTAGCCCTCTCAGAACCTGAGATATAGGATTTTACCTACACTTTTTATTTTTTTTTTTCGCGAAATTAACCCATAATGTATTATACTACTCTTATTTATTTGTCCTATTATGAAAATTTCTTTGAAAAAATCGCGCGATGATTTTACTATTATTATACTCTTATTTATCCGTCCTATTATGAAAATTTTTTTGAAAAAAGGAAAAATGTATTATATGTAAAAATTTTCATAATAGGACAGATAAATAAGATTAGAATAATAGTATAATATATTATAATAATAATCCAAAAAAATTAATTGATTCATAACGGGTTAATGGAATTCGATTTTTGAAATATCAAATGAAAGCACTCAAGAAAGCTTTCCAATGATATATTGCTGAAATCCGATAAAAAGTAACAAGTAAGTTATGTACAAATCAAAGTCAAAGCTTTGTCGGTCCATAACTCCGAAAATAGGCTTTGGCGCCATAAAAAAAATTATTTCTCCTAAATCACCCGAAAATTTTCTAACCCCTCCAAAAAATTACAAAAATCGGGGTGTAGCCACTATGAAAATTTAAAAAAAAATTCCGCTTTACCTAACTTTACCCCCTAATATCTCCAGCACCTATGGAGCTTTTACCGCGTTTTGGTAACTACATACATTAAATGCGTTATTTTTGGAGATAATGCCACGTTTTCCAAAAAAAAAAAATGTAAAAAATACTAAAAAATCAATAGGTTCATAACGTTTTAATGGATTTCAATTTCTGAAATACCAACCGAAAGGCACCCAAGTAAGCTTTCCAATGATATATATAATGCTGAAATCCGATAATAAGTAACAAAGTTATGTACAAATCAAAGTCAAAGCCTTGTCGGTCCATAACTCTGAAAATAGGCTCGACCGTAAAAAAAATTATTTCTCCTAAATCACCCTAAAAGCCCCTATCCCCTCCAAAAAAAATTAAAAAAATCGAGGTATAGCCACTAAAACTAGACTTGTTCTTTAATTTCTAAGGATTTAGACAAATACACTTTTGACATTAAATTTTATACAAGTTTTTAGATAATTTTGTTTTGCGTATATGGAAAAGGAAGTAGGTTAGCTCAAATTGCAATCAGCCATAACTAACAAGTCCCTACCAAAGCGAAATTCAGAACATCACCTGTTATATTCTAATTTTGTACCCTACATTCAATACTATACACAGACGAAATACTTAAAGCGTATAAACAATATCAACACTTAATATCCATTTTGTTTTGAGTCTATTACATCCTTTTAAAGCCACTTTTGTAAACCATTGCTTTGTCTTATGTTTTTTTTTTAAAACCCCTCAAATGTCTCCAAACATGTCTAAAGTATATCACAAGCATTTGAATGCATACGATGTGAATGGCGACCATTTGTAGAATGGGGTGTATAGCCGGAACAACATGGATGTATGGCGGCTGTGTGGCGTGCATGACTAAAACTTTGACTAGCCGTTATTTTGGATGATGTCGAGGGTTCATGTGCATGATGACAGGGGGCATGGTGCATCGTCGGAGCATGACCATGACTGTGTCTGCAAAAAATTTGGCGTAAAAAATAAATATAAATCAAATGAGAAACTGAAATATCTTACCCATGACTGCAAATATTTGAATCTGATACTGAGTTGGCCATATGTCTGGGTGGTGGAGGTAAAAATAAGGGGCAACCACCACTCATGTCATTATCATCTGGAGCATTCCCTTGAACCGATACACGATCTCCGAATAAATCATTGATTCTCATGGATTGAGATTTTTTCATTTGTTGATCATTTTCCGTTACTTCCTCTATCATTTTATCTAGTTTCTCTATGACTTTAGTTTGCTTCGCTGCTAGGAACGCTTTGCGGGCTGCCTTCGACATGGGCAGAGGTGCCGACAGCGATCTTATCGGTGGCGGTGAGTGCATTGATATAGATTCCTTTGATATAGTACGATTTTCACTGAATGCTATATTTTTGGGACTTTGTTGTTTAAGCTTAGGAGCACCAGCTTTCACCTGTGTCAAGTGAGCTTTTTCTTCTTTGGTTTGTTTCAATGATGCATGTGTTATCCTAGGCGAAAATGTTATTTGTCTAGTTAGAGAAATTGTTATAGGAATAGAAAGGAAGGAAGAATGCGCATGATATGGATATATAAGCGAAATGTTTGAAAAGTAGAAAATATGGATGCAAATAATATATAAAATCAAATTCTAAGGAAAATTAAAATATTTTTCAATATTCTAAAAAATCTCAGTGAGTTGTGCATAATGACTTATCTTTAAAAAGCTGTTGTGCTCTTGGATAAATTTAAAAACGGTTTTATTATCAAAAATCTATCACTGGGAACTTTTCTAAAAGCTTGGAGATAAATCTTATATAAACTATAAAACTCTTGCATTGATTTAAGAAAAATAGCTTCTTAGTTTACTAAGCTTTTAAGTAGTCAATTTTAAAAACTTAAAACTTGAAATTTTTGTGAAAAAGAATAGAAGACAGGGCTTAAAAGTGTGTGATGTCATATCCAAAAATATCTGAACTTTCCTGTGCAAATTGGTTTTTCCGAAATTGAGATGTATTTTCATAATTTGTTCTTAAAAGCTTTTAAAACAAAAGTTCACCAATTCCGCGTTTCTTCAGGGAGTTTTGATTTTACTATTTCCTGAATTTAAAGGGTACTATACACTCGTCAAATTCACATCAAGCGTTGTGGTGGTAGTAGTGAAAATTTGATTGTATGTGTGTCACCGACAAAATCTAAATTTTTTGATTTTCCATCTTCCATCAAGCATCGTCGGTGTGGCAGATACAAACAAATTTTCACTAATACCACCAAAATGCTTGATGGTGAATTTGACAAGTGTATAGTTCCTTTAAAGCAAAAAAATTCTGAGAAGCTTTTAACAAAGCTTTTCCTGTTCTAATATTCTTTATGAGCTTTTCTTAAAGATATACAATGATTAACTTTACATATTATTAGGTTATTTAATAAACGCTTATTTTGAAGCGTGTCTGTTTTTAGTTTGAGGAAAAAAATTTTCTTTGAACTTTTTCTTAAAATTCTTTTTGATAAAAAGTTCTTCAGATCTAGTTATATTATATTATTTGTGAAATCTGGTTGTTTTTCTGTGATAACTCTGTTACCCAGATCATTTTTTAAAATTAAGTTTTAGAAGATTTTTGAAAAACTGTTAAGGGAAATATTCGTCCAATGTAACCTTTAATTAATGTGATGAAGAATTTTAACGTGAAGAGTTTCACGAAGAAGTTGTCTTTATAGTCATATAAATTATGTAGGAAAATAATCTCTCAATATTATAAAAATCATTTTCATAGCTATATTACTCAAGCTGAAATTCTCGCTCGTGCACATGCTCCACGAGAAAATTTAACAGACATAAAAACCATTTTAACTCATGCTTCGAAAGAAAACAAAAAACTATACCTTGAATTTGAATTAGGGAGTCTGTTTCAATATGCTTTTAAATCTATTGTACACATTTAAAAATATCTGATTATACAACTTCCTTACACCTTGGATCATACCTTGTTTTCTGGACTTTTTCAACTGTCAAATTGGATGTCGACGAAGAGGGTTTCATAATATATGTTTCGCTGGCCGGTGCTGTAGCTGGTGGTGTACTTTGTTCCATGGCTGCTAATTCTTCCGGAGTAAATTGATCCGGATTATTAGGCCGGGGTTTAGATGGAGCACTGCCGATGCGAAACGGTGGTATAGGACTACAAGGACACTTATTGGCTAAAGAGCTGCGAGAATTTTGTAAATCCTCCAAAAATTCTTCGGTATCAAGGATAAGAGACCCAAACACATCACTAGGTGTACGCATAAAAACATGCCCGGTGGAATTTGAACGTGACTCTCGGCCCTTTTCAGGATAAGAACTAGCGTTGCCGTGTAGCGACCGAACAGGAGAGTTGGCTATACTGCGGCGAGCAACATCTTTAAAAGTGACTGGTGAATAAATGCGATTACGTTCTTCGGACGATGCTGATGGATTAGAGGCGGATTTGTCTGCCACAACATCTGTAGGCTTTTGTATGGAACCAGCTGGAATTAAGGCTAATGTTTTCTCTTTTGGAATAATGGCCGGACTTGGTGCTGGCATTATAGCTTTAGTCATTTGATTTATGGCTAGTATAGCTACTGAGGCGGATGCAAGAGGTGTAAATGTTGCCATTGGATACAATTGTCCCATAGTCATTTGCAGCGGCTTGCGATGTTCTCTTTCCTCTAGCCAATATGTTTTCATTGTGCCCTTACCCTTTACATCGATTTCACCCCGTTCAGTTAATCGATAATTTGGTCCTAAAAATTCTTTGGTTGATTCGGAGACATGCACCTTCATAGCCGTACTTGTCGATTCCATACGTGAGGCGGTATTAACCGAGTCACCAAATAGACAATAGCGTGGCATTTTCAAGCCTACTATGCCGGCTACTACTGCTCCGGAATGTACACCAACTCTTATGCGTAAATGTTGACCCGTTGAGGGATCTTTTAGATCGGTTATGGCATCGACCATATCCAATGCCATATCACAGACCTTTTCAGCATGATTGGCATCTTTTTCGGGAGCACCCGCCACTACCATATAAGCATCGCCAATTGTTTCGACTTTATAGACCGAATTTCGTTCTGTTAGAGTATCGAATATGGAATACATGGCATTCAACATGGATACAACTTCCATGGGTGTAATACGACTGCAGATTTCCGTGAATGTAACGACATCCGAAAATAATATCGAAACACTATCGAACATCTTTAAGGAAAGTAATCAGTTTAAGATACAAATTCAAGTTTTTGGAAAAGTCAATTCAATTCAAATCAATTCAATTCGATTAGATTAAAGTAGATCAGATTACATTCAATTCAATTCCATTCAATTCAATTTAATTCGATCCAATTAAATTCGATTCGATTTGATTCGATTCGATTCAGATCAATCCTACAGTTACGGAAGAACTTCCTTCAATCCTACCATTTTTCTCCATAATTAATTCACTAAATTTTTGCACTCACCTCACATGTATCTATGGGATTTTCTCCTCTCCTCAAACGATCGGCCACCTGTTTCGGTATCATTTGATATAACAACTCATCGGTTCTTCGCATTTCTTCATCTAACTTTCTCATAGATTCTTCTAGTTTCTTTGATTTTTGTTGTTCTTGATCTAAGGCCAATTTTAATTCGACAGATTGTTGGGTACCCGCTAACATAAGATCTCTGTAAAAGATACGCATAGCAGTGATAAATAATTAAGAAATTTAAAATTTTCCATGATTTAAATACCGGCTGAAATCATGCATAGACAAATCATTTATGTAAAGACCCGTTGTAATGAGGGACGTTAAATCAGGCATAACTGGAGTACCCAAAAACATGATCATGCGCCAATTATCCATATAAACCATTTGACCTGAAAATTAAAAGTTAAAAATTTATGAGATTTTTAGAAACTGCTTAAACATTAAAAACAAATAATAACATATATAGTAGTTTTTTCTATTCAAAATTCAGTCTTTACATTAATATTTTTCTCATTAAAGATTTATTTTTTTCTTCCATCTTTATTTCTGGCTAACTTACCTTTCAAACGTAATGATTTTTCTGGTTCTGAACCATCATCGTGTAACATAAGCTCATTTGGTTTCTGCTCGTTCACATTGTCAGTTACAGGCTCCACCGTTACCAATTCAAATATATTGTTGGTTCTATTTAAAATCTACAACAAGAACAAATAAACCATATGCAATTAGAATTGCTAATGAAAAAAAGGCGCAATGTGTAGGACGAATAAATACCATTAATAAGGTCTACTGAGGTCTATGTACACAAATTAATTGTTTCTCTGGAAAATGAAATTATGCTGCAACAATACGAATACCAGTAGCATTTTATTAATTAGCTTAGAAAATGCTGGTTGTGTGAGTTTAAAATTTCATAGTGCTTAAGTGCATAGTTAATAGAATTGCCGTTATTGATGTGGTGTAGTTGAAGAACACTGTTTGCGAGTAAATTCCACATTACATTTAAGCTTTCTAACTGTTGGTGAATACAATACAAGTAGATTCGTTTACCGCCCTCAACATTTTATTTCGCTCTTATGGAATTGGGTTAAGTTTTTAACTGAACAATGTTCTATTTACAGAAATTTGCTTATCGTAATTAATTGGAAGTATTGGAAGTACCCCACCCACTGGTTCGATCGCGCTCATATTTGAATAGTGTTTTCCCTATGCGATACTCGAATCGAATGAGATTCTTTATGCATTCAAAAGTAAAAACTTTATTTTGATAAAATTAAAGGATTTAAAATCCCTTCTCACTACATGTGAAATTTCTAAGTTGGCCAGGACCAAGAATTCCAGAAGAAATCAAGGAAACAAATAACAGTTACTACTCATTCTGGAAATTGGAGCCAAAGTTCACCTACATGATTGTCATTTCTGTGGTAATTAAAATCGATTCTACTATAAGATCGACTGTTTTATTATAGACCTGTATAGACCCCATTTGCCCAAACACAATTATAAAGTAATGGTGTCCAGGGTACTCTAAAAACTTATATCTAGATCTTGCAATGAAACTTCTCCCCGATAGATCGCTCTGGACCGTGTAAGTGGTGTATAGTGGCAGAAAATATAGTACAGAATATCTTTATCCTCGGAATACCCCACTTAGTTTACAATTATCCTCAGGCTCTTGGCATACACAGTTTTTATACCCTATACCACAATGTGGTTTGGGTATAATGACTTTGTGCTGCTGTTTGTAACAACCAAAAATATTTGACCTAGACCCATCTTTAATTATACCGATCGAATCAGAATCACTTTCTGAGTTGATTTAACAATGTCCGTCCGTCCGTCCGTCCGTCCGTCAGTGTGTCCATGTAAAGCTTGTAATCAAACTGCAGGTTGCAAATATGAATATATTTTGATGAAATTTGGTATATAAGCTTCTATCGTCCATGGGATGAACGCTGTTGAAATTGGTCAGAATCGGTCCATATTCAGACCTAGCCCCCATACAAATTACCCATATGAAATCGACATAAATTGCCATAAGATCCAAATTGTCATATAGATCTTACTCAAATTGGGTTTGTATGCATTCATTACATCCATTAATGAGTACTCCAAAAATGATCCATTTGACCCCATATAGAGCTGACCAAGTCCCTATATAGATATAGCATCCGATATGAACTTTTTCATATCTGCAGCCAAAAAAATTAATAAAAATCCCACTCAAATTTGGTTTTTGCTTATTTTCTATGTCCAGTTAGTTGGGCCTAAGAGATAGGGTCTCTAAACGCATAGTATAGGGTATCGTATAGTCGGTCTAGACCGACTACAATTTTCTTACTTGTTCCATCATCGTCTCGTTGACTTCCTCACCAGAAGTCAGTTGACTTCGGCTTGTAAGGCTTCCACATAAATCTCATGTCACAGTTTTCCTCTTTCTAGAGAAATATTTACCCCTTCTTATGTCCTGAATTGGACTACGAACTGTAGCAATTGAGCTTCTCGATTGCCATATTGAAAACTCTTGCATCATACTCGAAACCTTTGTGTCCTCTAAACTTTTATATGCGTACTCTTCCATTGGTAGTCAGTCTATCTATGGAGCTTTTGCCAGACAGCTGTCTATAAAGATATAAATTTGGATGTGCCACAGACCACAACAACTAACATGAGCTTTTCCGAATCATTAGCAAGAATATTGAAGTTCCTTTGTTTAAAGCGAAGTCCCCCAACTTACTATATAGAGTTATGGTCTGGCATAAAGCTCCAGAAAGGGTAGGAAAGGTGAAAAAATTTCAAAGAGGTAAGGCTTTAAACCTTTTGGAAATTTTTCGTGAATAGTAATATAAACACTAATGAATTTAATGTGCGCTTGGTATAGGATGGAATTTCTTCTGGATCCTGTGAAATACATTTTAACTAGTACTTTGGAAGTCATGTAAATCACTTCCTTAGATTAGCTACATATTTTTTGGAACAATTTTTATAAAAACATTTGTCGAACTTTTCATTTTTAATATTTATTTTCAATTTATTTTCTCAATATTAATTTGATACCAGTTGTTCCAAATTAAATATAAATTATACTTTTCTCAATATCAATTACATAATTTTATTGGTATATAAATTTTCAATTTAAAATTACTTGTTGGATAATCATCATTTATATTTGATATTGCAAAGATTGGAAATAATATTTTGTTATAATAATTTTATATTAACATCCTTGAAAGTAATTTCAAACCACATCCTAAACAAGTTCTTCCACTTTCGCTGGGAAGAAATTGGTTAATGACCCTGACTACTCTTCACAAATAGCTTTGAAGGCATGAGAGGGCTTTGCTGTTCACCAGATATTTTTTGATCATCTAAAATATGGGAGAATACTATTGCTAACATCATCCCTGATTAATATTTCAGGATCTGAAGTCAAGCAGTTTTTCTCTTTTTTTCGAATAAAAACTAATTTTTCTTCTGGAAACAGTGTTTTGTCTGTTGTCATTGTTCAGCAAATACAATATCTACTTACCGTTTGAAACTTAAAGGCAATTAGTGGACGTACTAAATCGAACCATGCTGTTATTTTTTTACCCAATAACTCAGGCAATATGACCATTAATGAATTACCAATACTGCGCACCACCATGTCAGCACTGCAAATAAATAAAGACAAACAAAGAACAATGTGTAACTAAACAGAACTTCATCATTTTCAATATCCTGAATGCTGGTACAAGTCGCAAACACTTACCCAAAGACTATACAGAATGGAAAAATCTCAAATAACACATGTGCACTAATTGGCAAATGTTTCTCTTCACGTGTCATGGCCAGCGAGGCCAATGTAAAGGCTCGATTATCGAATGTTAATTGAAATGTTACATGCACTGTATCGAAGAGTATCTCTTCGCGCACCAGCTCGATATGCATTTCTTTGTGATAAAAATAGCGGGCGACTTCTCTTATTTGACCCATAGTGTAGTAGACAAAACCGCGTCGTTTTGAACGATAGTGCAGGGTTAGACCTTGTTTTGTTTCATTCTCACAGATAAAGGAGGGTGCTCGCATTCGAGGATATGAAAATTTCAAATATTCGTGAAGGTTGTCCAAGCCGTTTAGGAAATCACGCATGTGTCGACCGAGTACGGAGAGGACACGATCGTAGCCATATTGGCCAACAAAGCCTACAAAGTATACACCCATTTGATCCATGAATTCACGTTCGGAGACACCAAGTACCTGTAAAATATTAAAAGAGATTATTATAAGATTGTATGGTCTTAGAAGGCAAAGCAGTCGTCCAATATGTAAAGAAGAGCCTTCAGTATTTTAAGGTTTCAAAATTACACTAGCACGCGTTAAAAGGTCCACAATATAAAAAAAGTACTAAAAAGAGAATTGGAGAATACGCGTCGTAAATTTTCTATCCGGTTCGAAGGACCAATGAATTGAGCTAAAGTTACCTTACGCATGATAATATAATACTTCTGTTGGAAAATCTAGATCTTCTATCTTTAGAAAATGTAAATTTCCTTATACCTACCATAAAATATGTATCCGATTGATAACCGATTCGAAGGACCAATGTTGTTAAGCTAAAGTTATCTTTCTTTGGATAATACAATTCTTCTATCGGTGTCTCAGCAAAGCTGGATCCAAGACTCTCTTTCTAACCGTATGGGATAGCGTATTATAAACGGGTCTAGACCGACTATAATTTTAGTATATGTTTTGCTTTTAGCTTTGTTATAACATGTTTTGCTTTTTTCCGTCTTTCCTAAAGAGAGATAACTTTCTTCTTTTATTATACCGCTCGACTCAGAATAATTTTTGAGTCGATTTAGCCGTGTCCGTCCGTCCGGCTGTCTTGTGTATTCGTGTGAACCTTGTAAACGTCGCATATATAAGTATATTTTGATGATATTTTGTATATAAGCTTTTGTTGGTCATAGAATGATTGCTATTGAAATTAGTGGAAATAGGTTCATGTTCAGACCTAGATTAAAATTGCCCCAAACATCCAGAGCATCATAAAGATCGCGGTCAAATTTTGCTTCTGTATGTGTATTAAACTCATTAATCAACAGTCCGAAGATAAATCCTGTAGAAACGTAGTACCTATGTCAAGCCACTTCCCGATATTCACTTAAATCTATGAAAAAATATAGCATAAAGTATTCTGAAATTTGGTTCATACATGTTTTTAAGAAAAGTATGTGAATTTACGAAATATGGTCATGATCGTTCCATATAGAAATAGTACCCGATATAAAGTTGTTCATATATGTGGAACATAAATTCATAATAATGCCGCCCAAATTTGGTATATGTTTATTTCTACGTGGGCGGTCCCAGGACAACCCGACCTGACAAAGTAAACACAACAAATTTGGGAAAATATTTCTATATTTCTCCTTTTAGCTGAACTGTTTAGCTCCTTCAAATAGCCATCAATCGCATTATCTGGTGAATAAGGTGCGTGATGAAGTAATTCGAACTTAAATTCATTGATTTTGGCCATTGTAAGAGTGGATATGTGAACTGGTGCATTGTCTTGATGAACAACACTTTCTTTTTCGACAATGCGGCCTTTTTTCCTTAATTTCATTACGCGATGATTGTTTTCCTCTTTGTAGAGAATCAATAAAAATTATCCCATGCACTTCTCATTTCAGTTCACTGTTTTGACTGCTCCTTATTATCAGGTATGAAGTGGTGGTCTAATACATGGTTACGAATCGGCTTTATTGCGGTAACACAACGCCAAACAATCTATTAAAACATCTTCATAACGCTCTTTTTGTTCTATTGTGAGCAAACGCGACACCCATCTTGCGGACACCTTTCGCATCTCCAAATTTTCGGCCAATGCGCGGTGTATAGCGCTTTTTGAAATGTCTATCATTTCAGCTAGCTCACGCATCCTCAGCTGGTGATTTTTCTTAACCGTTTCTGATGTGACCACCTCAATTGGTCGACCAGTACGGTCTTCGTCATGCCAGCTCATACGACCTCGTTTAATCTCTGCCAACCAATATTTTATAGTGGTAAATGAAAAAGCAGACACCCCCTTAGCAGAATCTAGCTTGGTTTTAATATTAGGTGGACTGAGACCTTAAAATGAAAGTATTGACAAATTTTTTCCATGTTTACAAATTCACTGAGATCGTTTACGTGGCACCTTGAAACTTAAAACATGTTTTATAAGATTGCCACTTTTCACCAAAGTATTTTATTCAAACTACTGCCGCCGTATACATGTCAGGTCGGATTTTTCTAAGACTATTCTGGACCTAATTCAATAAATAGCTTTTTCGCTATTCATAGTCACTCATGAAATTTTAAGTATACGTGGTAGAGATCATTGAAATTCAACTACTCTGATATACTCACACTCACAATAACGTTGATTTATAAGTATAAGTTGCACTAAATATGAATTTGACGTTGACATCATAATCATACCATCCCAAATTTGTTTTGTTCATAAATCATATCAGTTTGATTTGAAATTTTAGGAAAATACTTATTATACTTACAATTGAATAAACTCATTCAACTCATCCATGCACAAATACATGTATATTCAGACATGTTTACAGATATTGGTCTGTCTGTGCACCACCGGAGCCATTATATTGACACCATTGGCGGGACTTGAAGTAACGCTGAACATCATGACTTTTGATATTTTCATCAAGAGCACGGCTGAGAAAGTGGTTCTCCGATGAAGGGAGTCATATTAGCTGCAAAAAAGCTCTTGGGGACACAACATAATCCTACAGACAATGAGCGAGACAGAAATTGATCGGGAAACCGACGATGAACTTTTGGGGTAATCTGGGCCGCGGAATCTATCATAGACAAGGCTGCGAGCTCAGTGTACACTGTCGTTTCGAAGTTGGAAGATGGTACAGGGTCAGGGGTCTACTCTGAGCAACTTGACATTCAGGTATCTCGACGAATCCCTAACAAATGTAACGTTTTTTAGGACGAGATTCACGCAATTCTCATATCAACGACCATTAATGTTTTCGTGGACAGTCTTACTGCTATCAAAGCTCTGAAATCGAGGACTGTTAGATCGAAATGTGTATGGGAATGTATCAGGTACCTCGACCAAATCCAGCAACATAACGTGGGGGTGAATGGGTTCCAGGACATAGTGGGGTCAAAGGAAACGAGCTGGCTGACGAGTGTGCGCGGAACGGCTCAGAATCTTTGAGCGCGACGATGGGCACTGATATGAAAATCCCTCTATCTGAGCTACCGAACCTAACTGAGGAGGAAGCTGATCTTGAATTTAGGATAAGGTGGACATAACTGACCTCTTGCAGAATATCCCAGATCCTATGGCTCTTGCCTAATCCAAGGAGAACCAAAGCACTCCTTGGTTTTGGTAAAGGGATAAACAGCCTACTTATAAGAGTACTCACTGGATACTGTGTAATAGGGCGAATGGCCGAGCGCATAGGTGCACCGAGAGCTGACTTCTGTAGGAGCTGTATGGATACGGACGACGACGAGTCAGTGCAAAATTTGCTGGGAGAATGTCGAGAACTGAAGGAGCGGTGCCTTTGATATCTGGGGGTAAAGATTCTTCGATAACCTGGGCAGCATAGTAGATGTTCCACTCGGCAACCTTGCAGACTTCTGCAGGGTATCTGGGTGGTTAAGGAGGGATGCATAGCGGACGAAAGAGTTCATTTTCACTTCCCTTTCTTTTCCATACTCTTTACATAATCTATCTATACTTTTTGATCTCTATACCTATCCCTACCTTCCGACACTATCTAAAGGTTATCACAATGGGCCATATGGCCTCCGTGTGTACTCGCCTTTGGGAGGGCCTATCTAACCCAACCTAACCTAGAGATATATACATGTATACATATTTACTACACTAATGCAACAGAGCAATGACCATTTTAATGTTCATATTCGAATGATACTTATTTTGCATCTTTATCCACATTTAGTTAAGGAGAGTCTTAATCAACAACATCATAAAGTATGAGTATAACGGTTACCTCGAACTTTAGAGTGGGTATGACGTTCGAAAACATTTCAATAAGTATGAATGCATATAAGTACAAGAAATTATGAATCGTTTTTCAAATCAACTCACTCTTTGAGATCTCTGGTCTAGACCGACTACAATTTTCTGACTTCTTTTTCAACTTCTGTGATCTTTTTCCCGATAATTTATTGGTTTAAACACATTTTTTTGTATTCTCTGTACAGTAGGGTTGATCCAACGCCCCTTTTCGCTAACTCCTGATATACGGTATATGGTACTATAGCCGTTCTAGAATGACAATTCCTATTCCTGTTTGTTTTATACCCATTTAAACAAAAATAAAGAATTGTTATAGTAATTTATAAAAGATTAATATTATTTGCCCATTTCCCATGTTTTCTCATTTTGATAGTCTTCTGTTCTTATTTATATGGTAATTTAAAGAGTTCCTATTTGTTATTTCCTGTTTCCGGCTTTTTTCTGTTTTCCTCTTCTTACCTGTTGTGCTTTTTTTGCTAATTTATTTAACAAGTTTTCCGGATACACTTGATGTACACTAAATGAGGGTGAATCAATTCCAGCCTGTCTTCGTATATCCTCCCATTTTTCTTCACCATACACTGACTTAATATATTCCGAAAGATTTTCCAATAATAGACCATACATGTTGTTAAGTTGTTGCTGTTGCTGCTGCTGTTGTTGTTCTTTTTTTTAGTAGTTTTTCTTTATTCGTTCGCTCTTAATTATGTTTATGCAATAAACAAACTTTACTTAAAGGCATTTGAGTTTCCAACATAATCAAGTTTATTGTTGTTGCTGTTGCTGTTGTTGTTGTTGTTGTCGTTTCTGGTCTTATGCCTACAATGTTAATTTAGTTGGTGTCAGTAGAAGGCGTTAATGGGATGGATTTTCTTTAGTATGCTTTAATTAATATCACTGTTTTCCATGGTCTCCTTCGTACATTGTGGTCATCTGCAATAAAAAATATATTATGTTTAAGTTGTTGTTGTTGTTGTTGTTGTTGTTTGTTGTTTCGTTCGGTTATGGACTTGAAAAAGGCTACTAAATCATGACTGCTAAGTATTTATGGTGTTTCTGTTATCTGTGTAGCTGAATCTGTTAAGGCCAATGACTGAACATATTAACCTTGAACGGAAGTGTGCTCTAGATTCTGTGATCCTTGAAATTTTCGTTTATGATAGTCAAGTACAATATATTGTGGTTTATTTGGAAATTTTTTTTGTATGCTTTTAATAACTCGTTGCTTGGTATAATTGCTATTTGGTATTTTCAAGTGTGAAAATGTCATTAACTTATGGATGTTAAACTGTGGGTTGTTATCATTTGACATTAATCATCGCATTAAAAGAACGGACATTTTTTGGAAACAGAATTAATTGTTGACACATGGAAGACAAATCTAAACCAACCAGTACATTTTATTGCAAAAGATTTGAAATTGGCCAGAATATGTTCTGGAGCATCTATTTTAAAACTGCGTATATATTGAGAAAGCAAGGAATAATAACAATTGAATAATTATATAAATCCCTGAGAGTGCTATTCGATAAATAACGAAATATTGGAAAACAAATAAAAGTGTTAAATACGGTTATGCCGAAGCTTGATATTGTCCAGCTGGGATTTACGGTTACATTATTATCTGAATTTATTGCACTATTTATATCAAATGTAAACAAAATATTTGAAAAAGTAAACAATTTGATAAACGTAATACTAAATTAATATAATAAACACACTGAATATATAGCATTATTTTAGAGGTGTCTACATATTTTATGTTATATCTTGACGAGCCAATGTCAGTTTTATCTCATTTTAAACACGAACCTGCTCAAAATAATGATTAATTATATTGTTCGAAATTTACTCAGATAAATGGTTTATTTTGTGAATATGCATGATTTCAACAGACGGACGGACATACTATAATCGCTATATCGATTCGAGATCTTATAAGGCTCAAGAATAAATATACTTTCCAAACCAAAAGGTGGAATAAAATATTATATTTCATTTAATTAATTCCTTTTATGAAAAACCCCACATCGGATCCACTTTCCCTCTGTCTAATTTAGCTTCAGCTCATTATTTCAGACACAACTTTAAATTTACTCTGGGATTGAATGCAATTGTATTAGTTAAATACGACAACGATCCACCAAACGTCCCACAATTACAAGATATAGGGTCACTAGAAAAACTAATTTGAAGAAGAGTAAATAGACTTTCGATGAGATAAAAGATTTTGAAAGCAAATGGAAGAATGCCTTGAAAACAATAACGAACGCATAGCACTTTCAAACGATTGATGAAGGACATTCGGAAAAAGCTCAGAACGGAGTAGACACGAAAATGTTATCAATAACAATCTACAGGCAAAAAAAAAAAATGAATGACAATGCCATTCTATTTTAGTTTATGCTTATTTTCTATATCCAATTAGTTTGACCTAAGACGCTTTCTCTAAACACTTGGTATACTTGTGCTTTAAGTGGTATACTTGATTTGGTATACTAGATTTTTAAATATTATTTTAAGTATTCTATTTTAAAAAGGTGGTTTCTGTTTTAACTTTCTATAGTTAGTTTATCTCAGATTTGGATTTTTTGGAAACAATAGTTTTCGGAGGTTTCGAAGAAGTTCTGAGAAATGTAATAATAAATTCGAGTTCTAGGTATGAAGAAAATAAAATGTTCACTAAAGTGGGCTATTTCAATACCGTTGATCCTCAAAACTTATAATAATAAATGGTACTGATGAGTGATTTATATAAATTTGTTAAGTGAAAGGTTGAGGGTTATCAGTACATGATCAAAATTTAAAAATGTTCTAAATTTGACTACTGAGTTTATATTGTTTCTGAGTTATAAAGAAAAAAAATAAAAAAAATGATATATAAAAAACGCGATTTTTGAATTAATGATGCAGATGGGTCACACCGTAATCTAAAACATATCATAAAATGGTATTGATATCTCTTTCTCACATAGAGTGGCGACCAAAAGTGTTTTGAATTTTACTCAGCAGTTATAAAGAATTGAAAACTTTAAATGCATTTATCTCGGTATCGCTTTTTTTGAGTTATGCTGCTGCTATAAGCAAATGAGCGATATGGATTTTTTATTGTTTCAAATTTAATTTTATATTTTTTATGTTTGGATTACCATTTCGTTTTGCAATTTATAAGAACAAAATTATGAAAAATTAAATACAAAGATCTATAATAAAAATTTAAAATTCTTTTTTTGCGTTACTATGCTTGACCCATAAACTTTTCTAGAAAAAACTTTCATTTATAATTTTTGATACCCCAGATTTTTTTGGGTGATTTCTCGAGAATTTAGCTGATTTCGAGAATCCCGTATCTTGAGAATTCATTTTCGAGATTCCCGTTTCTCGAGAAAATGTTCACAAATCATGAGGCGAGAAAAGCATAAATATATTAATTTTTTTCGATAAAAAAATATAAATCGTTGTTAATATGTAATATGTACAAATTACATAGCTTTTTTCTTACTAAATGGTTACCTCACTTTGACTTGCTTGTAGGGTGTTATTAAAATTTCCAAACGCTTCCTAATTTATTTTGACGTATAACAATAACAACTGCCATATATTTTCTTATTTTTAAATCTACTCGTAGTAAGCTGTAAACAATAACTGTTATTTACAGAGAACTAAATGTTTTTAAAGGTAATTTTAGTTTCAATATTTCATTCATTTCATCTAGTTTTTTCATTGTTCTCGCAGCTCGGACCAGTATTGCAATGTATGGGATAATTTTGTACGAAATAATAATACAGTAAAATGTATTATTTGCAAAAAAACTTTGCAGTGTAAAAATTCTTCTACTACAGGCCTTCATCGACATTTAGAAAATATGCATAGCATGAAAAAGAAAATTCGTAGAAACACCTACCCTTAGGATCTCAAAAAACCCTATTCTTCTCTTCAAATTATTGTTGCAAAATAAGCCGCCAAGGATGGTTTCACAATAAATGCAATAACCAAAAGCTAATTCTGACATTCTGAGCTCACGAAGAATGGGCCTTCCTAAGAAACCATCTGATGTGATGAATCTAATTCATGAATATTAGGCTGGAGAAAAGCAAAATATTTAAAATTTGTAAAATGAAAGAAGAAACAAGAAATTTAGCATATCAATTGATGAATGGACTAGTTTGCGTAACAGAAGATACATGAATGTGCACCTTAATTACGCTGATGAAGACTCTGAAAGCTTATGTTTGATTAGACTTTATGGCTCTTGCCCAACAGAAAAAATTCTTGAACTAGTTAAATCTGAATTAAATGAACTTAAGTTAAATTTATGTACATATATTGTTTTTCTTATCAGTGACGGAGCTAGAGTAATGGCTAAATTTGCACCGTGTATGCAAAAACTGTGCTACAATCACGCTATTTAATTAGCTGTAAAATCAGTTCTCTATGAAAAAAAAAACAACCAACAATGATTCAAATACCAATGTATTTGAAAATGAATCACAGTCACATATCAGACTTCTAATGATGGCGGAGATAAAGAAGTCAGTTATGAGTCCGATACGGAGTATGAATTTATTTCGGAAAATACATGTATTAGTGAGAATTACAATATTTCTGAGGCAGTGAAACAAATCCGGAAAATAGTTATATTTTTTAAGAATTCTCCCGTAAAAATGGGATTCTACAAAGTTATGTGATACGTGAAGAAAAGGAAGCTAAAGAACTTCAGTTGCTATTGGATTGCAAAACCCGTAGGAACAGCTTAGAAATAATGTTGACAAGATACTTGCGATTAAAAAATCCAATTAATAAAGCTTTAAATGATTTAAATTGTAGTCATTATTGGATAAGCATAGAGGTTGAACGAATAGCACATTTTAACACCCGTACGAATGGCAGTGGAGGCATTGATTCGCAAAGATTGCAATCTTTTAAAGGGGTTTTCAACAGGGACGCTACAAAAGTAGAAAGACAGGGGCAGCAAACGACGCCATATTTCTTGCCGCTCTTTTGACATTTCTCTTCAGTAGGGTTTGCCATTTCATGATGGAAAGATGTACGAGCCAACAACGAGTCGAAATTATTAAAATTTACTACCGAAATTCGGAGTCAGTGGCCTCAACGTTAAGAGCGCTACATCCAATTTATGGTCGTCATAATCGTCCTAGCAGATCAACAATTGAGCGTCTAGTGGAAAAATTTGAATTCACAGGCACAGTACAAAATGTTCCCGTGCCAGTGAGACAAAGAAGTGCCCGTAGTATCGGGAATATTGCTGCCGCTGAGGAAGCCCAAATGTGTCTCTCACACGTCGTTCTCAAGCGTTGGGCAACTCTGTGACGTCGTTGTGGCGAATTTTGCGAAAAGATCTTGGCCTACATCCTTACAAGATCAAATTGACGCAAGAACTGAAGCCGCTTGACCACCAGAAGCGTCGTATGTTCGTGAATTGGGCTGAGCAACAACTTCAAAATGATTTGGATTTTCATTGAAAAATCATCTTCAGCGATGAGGCTCATTTCTGTCTGAATGGCTTCGTCAATAAACAAAATATGCATTATTGGTCAGACAGCAACACACACGTACTCCATGAGTCATCATTGCATCCCGAAAAAATTACGGTTTGGTGCGGTTTATGGGCCGGTGACGTCAGTGGGCCGTACTTCTTCCGTGATGATCAAGACCGGCACGTTACTGTAAATGGGAATCGCTACCGTTCAATGATAACCGAATATTTTTGGCCCCAATTGGATGATATGGACTTGGAGGACATGGGGTTCCAACAGGACGGTGCCACAAGCCACACAGCGAATGTCACAATCAATTTATTGGAAGCCAAGTCAAGAACTATATATTATGAGGATGTGCAAACTTCTTTTGTGACGGTGAAACCTGAATGTATAGTTAAGAGAAACATGTTGCATTATATGTAGATATATGTATTTATATAATTTTTTATCGATAAAAAATGTTTCTGAGTATAACAGAATAGAAAAATATATTTTGAATTTGTAATGTAATTAAATAAAGAAATACTTAAATAAATAAATATTTCAAGCAATTTATTTTTATAAGGTTATTAAAAAAATTAAGATATAAATAAAAATTTATTAAAAAAAAAAAAGTTCACCAAAAAGAGAAAAAAAATTTTTTTTTTTATAATACGGATTTGAACATGGGACAAAAAGTTCAAAAGCTTGCACATTACCCTATCGGCCACCAACATGATTATTCCCTATTTTGCCGGAACAGTACTTAACAAGTTTTTTGTTTCATATCATGTATGTATCTATATCTATATGGTATTCAAAAGCAAAAAAAAAATGCAGAACGTTGTAAGAGTATGAATGTATAATAGAGAACGTTCTAAGTGAACGACTGAGTAAACGTACACAATCATACATATGAAACTGTAAGAAATAAACAAAAGAACGTTCCAAGTGAAAATTGTGTTACGATTGACTAAACATACACAATTGTACCAATGAAAGTAAAAAAAAAAAAACCTTTATGAAATATTAAATATAAATATAAAATTTTCATTTTTTTATGTTTTAAAAAACAACGAACTGTAAAGCGATAATTTTAAGCATTGGACTACGAGCAGTTGTTAATTCTGTTAAGTAATAAAATTAAAAACTATTTTATTAATTTAAACATTTGTATGTTTTATTTATTTAACAATGAATAAATATTAACATAACTTCAGAACACGTTATATAACTTTATTATACTTGTATTATTTGTAAGGTTTTAATTTTGAAATTCATATATATATACATATATAGTTGATATATGTTATTAAATAGTATGGATCATATATATTTAAAGGCACATCAAATTGCAATATATGTTGAATATATGTATTTGGTAACCTGGAAAGATAAATTAAATTAATCGTTATTGTTTATATGTATATTCTATGTGTATATAACTTTAATATACTTACTTGTATTATTTGTAAGGTTTTAATTTTGAAATTCATATATATATATATATATATATATATATATATATATATATATATATATATAGTTGATATATGTTATTAAATAATATGGATCATATATATTTAAAGGCACATCAAACATGCATTGTCTGTCTAAAAAAGAGTGGGTACCTGTCTTAACATAAAAATATGAAAATTTTATATTTTTAAACAATTTTATCAATTTCAGTTTAGTTGCCAAATTTCATATTATATTCCTTTTTGGTTAAATGAAATTTGTCAAACATGATTCAATTACCAAAATTGTCTAAAATTTATATATTTTTGATTTTTTCAATTTATAATATGTGTATTTCTTTGCGACATTAAAAAAATTCTATCAAAACAGCTTGCATTTGAACTTGTTAACACTGAACTGTAAAGCGACAATTCTAACCACTGGCCTACGAGCAGTTGTTAATTCTGTTAAGTAATAACAATATAGTTAAAAAATGTTTACATATATTCTTTCTATAATATGAATAATTTCCTATATAATATAAATTTTTTTTTTTTTCATATGTCAATATCTATACAAATTTTTTTTTCTTTTTGAAGCATAACAAATTTTTTTTTTTATTTTCTATATTTATATTTCATATTTGATAAAGGTTTTTTTTTTACTTTCATAGGTACGATTGTGTATGTTTTGTCAATCGTAAAACAATTTTCAGTTAGAACGTTCTTTTGTTTATTTCTTACTCCGAGTTCACACAAGGCAATTTTTGTTGCGCAATTCTTGAGTTTGTTGATGTTTGCGGTGAGGGGAATAAAAAGAGAAAAATAATTGCCGGTTCTCGGCTATTTCAAGCAATTCTCTCATTCGCTTTTTTCTTTTTTTTTATATTTGACATTTCTCTTCATTCGGTGTTTCGCTTATTGGTGTGAATAATTCGTAATTATAGTTTACTTCATTAAAATGACCTTTAAAACGGCCTTTTTTCTTTTGAATTCATTTCTCAACAAAACCAATTTAATTGATTTATGTATGTATGTATTTAATTTTATTATTGTTCTTTACGACTAGAGCACAAATGTCAAATTATAAGAAAATAAAAACAATACAAAACAGTAAAATTGCCGAAGAAATTGTCGTGTGTGGACATAAAAGCAATTTCAAAAGAAAATTGCCAAAAAGTTGCGCAATAAAAATTGCCTTGTGTGACCCCCGACTTAAAGTTTCATATGTATGATTGTGTACGTTTACTCAGTCGTTCACTTAGAACGTTCTCTATTATACATTCATACTCTTACAACGTTCTGCATTTTTTTTTTTGCTTTTGAATACCATATAGATATAGATACATACATGATATGAAACAAAAAACTTGTTAAGTACTGTTCCGGCAAAGTAGGGAATAATCATGTTGGTGGCCGATAGGGTAATGTGCAAGCTTTTGAACTTTTTGTCCCATGTTCAAATCCGTATTATAAAAAAAAAAATTTTTTTTCTCTTTTTGGTGAACTTTTTTTTTTTTAATAAATTTTTATTTATATCTTAATTTTTTTAATAACCTTATAAAAATAAATTGCTTGAAATATTTATTTATTTAAGTATTTCTTTATTTAATTACATTACAAATTCAAAATATATTTTTCTATTCTGTTATACTCAGAAACATTTTTTATCGATAAAAAATTATATAAATACATATATCTACATATAATGCAACATGTTTCTCTTAACTATACATTCAGGTTTCACCGTCACAAAAGAAGTTTGCACATCCTCATAATATATAGTTCTTGGTTCTGCATTTTTTTTTTTGCTTTTGAATACCATATAGATATAGATACATACATGATATGAAACAAAAAACTTGTTAAGTACTGTTCCGGCAAAGCAGGGAATAATCATGTTGGTGGCCGATAGGGTAATGTGCAAGCTTTTGAACTTTTTGTCCCATGTTCGAATCCGTATTATAAAAAAAAAAATTTTTTTTCTCTTTTTGGTGAACTTTTTTTTTTTTATTAATTTTTATTTATATCTTAATTTTTTTAATAACCTTATAAAAATAAATTGCTTGAAATATTTATTTATTTAAGTATTTCTTTATTTAATTACATTACAAATTCAAAATATATTTTTCTATTCTGTTATACCCAGAAACATTTTTTATCGATAAAAAATTATATAAATACATATATCTACATATAATGCAACATGTTTCTCTTAACTATACATTCAGGTTTCACCGTCACAAAAGAAGTTTGCACATCCTCATAATATATAGTTCTTGGCCAAGTTTGGAGAACGTGTTATCTCACGAAATGGTCCAGTCGATTGGCCGCCTTGGTCGTGCGATTTGACGCCGTTGGACTATGTACTGTGGGGCTACGTCAAGTCTATGGTCTATGCCAACAAGCCAGCGACGATTGATGAACTTCGTACGAATATCGAACGTGAAATTGCAGCAGTATCGGCCGATTTATGCTTGAAAACCGTCGAAAATTGGGTTCAGCGTCTGGATTTCTGCATACATAATGGCATCGAACGTATTTTCACAGGAATAAAGAATTTCAATGATATCCAAAACCGTTTTTGTTTTATTTAAAAAAACTTTTTGTAGCGCTCTTATTGAAAAACCCTTTAAAAGCTGAAGATATTCTCAAATTTCTTTATAAAACACTAGAATGTAACAAATCATTGCTTAGCTTGAAATTTTAAAATGCAATAATGGACAAAATTAACATAAGACGAAACGTTTCCATTATTTCATTAATGAAATGCATACAGGACCCAAAATGCTTTATTCCTTCATCAAAAGTTGAAATATTTTAAACAGCAACATTAGTTTTACAAAGACTTTATGTTGTTAATAGTACTGTCCATAGAGAAATCGAGGATCACATTGAAACTGAAGATCACCAAAATAATAGAAGTTTAACTGAGCAATTAGAGGGCTTCATTCGAGAAAGTGCACAATGTTCAAATACATCATTCTCCTATAAAGATAATGATTTTCATTTGGTGAAAAATGAGTTTAATCTTTTCGAAAGATCCGGAATATTAACTGAAAATTTACAAAGACTGCAATCACCATTAAGCACAATACAACCTACTAGCACGTAAAACGAAACAGATTATCTGATAAATCAATCGATTGTATATGTGTTTTGAAGAGTCATTTCAAATGATATACATATTTATTTAATTTTATTTATTTCTGTACACATTTAATAAACTTAAACCGTTTGAAATTTGTATGAAAAACATAATGACAAAATAAAATTTTTGACGTTCCCTTTTATAAAATGTACTCATATATGTACACTAGCAGATTCCAGCGCTCGAAATTCGAGTGCAATTTCTAGGCTGCTTTCTTTTTCAACTTAGCCAATTCACAAACCAACATTTTTATGGTTTATTATTATTGTGAATGAAGATAACAAACTTATTAACAAACACATTAACAAATTTAATAAAACACACATAGCATATGTATAATTTTATGTATGTGTTAGTAGCAACTTTAAATGTAATAAACTCAAAACAAAGGAAAAAATTTTAAAATTTGTAAATCTGCAAAATGGCTAAAAAGAAATACCTTTCAAATAATATACGTTTGGTCAAAATTGGGATAAAATGGTAAAACAAAACATCGGTCACAAGAAATCGCCTAGGCTATTAATATTATAGATATATGTATGTATGTATTTTATGCAATGAATTACAATTTAAATAAACATCATAAAAATGTATTAAATTAATTTTTTTATTTTTATTGGAAATACCTAGTAAAATCTCGAGAATCGAGAATCTCGAGATTTTTATAATTTTTCACGAGAATCTCGAAACTCGAGATATATTTTTTAGAGAAAAATTGAGATTCTCGAATCTCGATATTACTGCTGTTGAAGCTGCCAGGGTTGGGGGGGTGAGAAATTTCGCCAGGGCAAAAGTACTAGACCAGTATAGTAAAAGCTTCAAAGGTTTGGGCGTTCCCAGGCCAAACTTTTTTTTATAACCGTTTATATTGATTTAATTTCTCAGCTATAACTCAAAAACCATTGATAATTTCTCATTTCATTCTTCATCAAATAACTTCTTAAAAAAATTTAAATTTTTCCCCTTTTTAAAAATTTTTTGAATGACATAAGATATTCAGCGCGTATGATTATTATTTATTAGTAGAGTATGAGTGATAATTTTAATATTAAATAAATAATACGAGGGCGTTGCCAGAACAACCCGACCTGACGTATAGATGGTGGCAGTAGTATGAAAAAAACAATTCATTTTTGAAAAGTGGCAACCATGTAAAACATATGTTTTAAGTTTCAAGACGCCACGTTGTTTAGTATTTTTTTTTGAGCCATCAAATGTAAACGATCCCAGGGAATTTGTAAACATGGAATAAATTGGTCACCGTTATGTAATTCAATATTTTCATTTGAAAGGTCTCAGTCCATTCAATATTAAAACTGAGCTAGATTGCACCCTGGTGGTATCTGCTCCTTCGTTAATGACTATAAAATATAAGATCGCAAAGTTTAAACGAGCTGCCAAGACGAACAACGTATTGACCGATCAATTGAGGTGGCCAGGCCACTTCACACCTGATACAAAGCAACAGTCAAAACAGTGGACTGAAATAGAAGAATCGTGTACAAAGAAGGCGAAGACAGTTCCATCTGCAGGATCAGTTTTATTGATTATCTTCTAAAAGGAAAAATAATAAACGGCGAATATTATGCTAACTTATTGCAGCGTTTAAGTGGCGAAATTAGGGGAAAAAAGCCGCATTGGGCGAAAAGGAAAGTGTTGTTTCAAGACAATGCATTAGTTAACACATTCATTATTGCGATGGCTAAAATCTATGAACTAAAGTTCAAATTGCTTCAGATTTAGCTTCCGCGGATTATTTTAGAGGTGGAGTCGCTATGAAAAGCGCATTGAGCTAAAAAGAGATATAAAGAAAAAGTTTTTCAAAATTTTTATGTTTTATTAGTTAGGTCGGCTTATTTTGGGACTGCCCTTCTACATCAGTAATTTTTAATCAATTTTTTACATGGTAAAAAAAGAACTATTTATTTAAGTCTGAGCTACAATTTTGCTAAAGAATATAATTAGAAATCATCAATGGTTCATGAGATATAGCTGAAAAACTAGGCAAACAAACATCGAGATAAGGAAAAGGGCCATAAAAAAGTTTAACCTGAGAATGTCAAACTCTTTGGACATTTTACTTTACTGGCCTATTACTTTCACCTTGACTTGGAATATCTCACCCACCCCAGAGAATAACCCCGAAAATGTTCAACAGTGTTATCTATAATATTAATAGGCTAGACGATTTCTTGTGACCGATGTTTTGTTCTACCGTTTTATCCCGATTTTGACCAAACGTATATTATTTGAAAGGTATTTCTTTTTAGCCGTTTTGTAGATTTACAGATTTACAGATTTTTAAATTTTTTCCTTTATTTTGAGTAAATTGCATTTAAAGTTGCTACTAACACATACATAAAATTATACATATGCTATGTGTGTGTTTATTAAATTTGTTAATGAGTTTAACAATAACAATTGTTATCTTCATTCACAATAATAATAAATTATGAAAGTGTTGGTTTCTGAATTGGCTAAGTTGAAAAATAAAGCTGTCTAGAAATTGCACTCGAATTTCGAGCACTGGAATGTGGCTAGTTTATTATTATTAAGCAATCTCAACTACTTATTGGTTTTAATTGTACGTGAATTTTTACACTATGCTTAAAACATCGTTGCAATTTTTTTTTTGGTGTTACACTCAGCATTAAACAGGAAAAATATCGTATATATAAATCTGCTTCAGATTTAACTTCGCGTTTTAAAACAAGACATGCCTTTGTATGCCAACATATAAAGAGCATCCTTTTTTTTTTTTTTTATTGCCTATATTATTGCCAATAGCAAGGAACATTTTTTAGATTTTCACTCAGAGCAGAACTTGTGGAAGCAACACCCGCTCTTTAACAACTTAATCAATAACATTTTTCTTGCTGCAAAAAAAATCTAGGAACAAACTTTAAACATAAGCCATAAATTTTCATTAAATTTTTTTTCAATTTAAAAAATTACAATCACCTACACAAACTGCCTCAACCTGTTTACAGTGTAGAAGTTACTCGTATTGTAATGCAAATTATATAGAATATATAGAATATATAGAATATACTGCAACACTGACCATTGATTCGTTATGCAAATCTTCTTAACTACAAAATGGCTGATAATAAATACAAAAAGTAATGAATAAAAAATTCCAATTAATTTAAGCTTAAGTTGAAATTTATTCAGTACATACTTGTATTCACAGCTTTTAAATGTTATTGTACGGATAAGTATAATTTTCATATTAATTTCTTTTATAAAGGTACCAGGTAGTTGGACAGAAAACTCATAAATATTCAGTATTTTTAATATGTATGTATGTGAGTTTGTATTCATGTGCGTGCTTCCGTTCAACCCAAAAACATCGACACAATTTCATTTTATCTCATTATACCCTATACGAATCTGTGGTCATGGTATAATGAGTTTGTGCTGATGTTTGTAACTACCATAAATATTTGACACAGACACACCTTTTATTATACCGATTGACTTAAAATCATTTTCTGTGTCGATTTAGTGATGTCCGTCTATCTGTCCGTCCGTCCCTCTGTGTGTCCATGAAAATCTTGTAATCAAACTACAGATCGCAAATATAAATATATTTTGATGAAATTTGGTATATTAGCTTTTGTCGACCATAGGTCAAAATCTCTTGAAATTAGTGAAAATCCGTTCATTTTAAGACCTAGGCCCCATACAAATGATTCTATGAGAGCAACTTAAATTACCATAAGATCCAAATTATCCTATAGATTTCGGTCAAATTTAGTTTGCATGTGTGTTTTTACAACCACTAATCAGTAGTGCAAAAATAATCCCTGTGGAATAATTCTTAGACATAACACCCATATAAAGCTGTTTCTCGATATTCACTAAAATCTATAAAAAAAAAAAATAAAAATATTACACTGACTTTTCTCAAATTTGGTTTGTATATGTTTTTGCATAAAATAAGTGACTTCCAAAGGATCGGTTTATTTTTCGACCTATAGCCCATCTATAATATTAATGGTCAAGGCCAATACTTGTGACATCTTCTACACTCTTAATTACTAACAGATTTTGACCAAAAATATACCATTTGAAAGGTATTTAGTTACTAATGTGTACCAAGTTTTTTAAAATTAAAATTGGGTAATTTTTTGGTTCATTTAAAGTTGCTACTGACACATACATAAAACACATACTTAAGCTATACACTGCTGTGCGTGTGTGTTTATTAAATTTGTTAATTTGATTTGTGAATTGGCTTAAATTGATTAGCATACCTTTAGGCTCTTATATATATATATATATATATATATGTATATATATATATAATGTCCTGTGGTTCCTAAAAGGAGCAAAGGGCCACAAATAGGCTCTTATACAAATATCTCTAATATTAATAGGCTAGGCGAATTCTTGTGACCGATATTTTGTTTTACCGTTTTATCCCGATTTTGGCCAAACATATATTATTTGAAAGGTATTTCTTTTTAGCCGTTTTGCAGATTTACAGATTTTTAAATTTTTTCCTTTATTTTGAGTAAATTGCATTTAAAGTTGCTACTAACACATACATAAAATTATACATATGCTATGTGTGTTTTATTAAATTTGTTAATGTGTTTGTTAATGAGTTCAACAATTACAATTGTTATCTTCATTCAGAATAATAATAAAGCGTAAAAGTGTTGGTTTGTTAATTTACTAAGTTGAAAAATAAAGCTGTCTAGAAATTCCACTCGAATTTCGAGCGCTGGAATCTGCTAGTTTATTATTATTATTCTGTGTAAATCCACAATTTAATGAATTATTGAATGTAAATATAAAATTTCCTATAATTTTCTTCTTTTGCAGCATAATTTAAAACATAAAATATAATTGCACTCGAATTTTGAGTGATGGGCTCTGCTAGTATACATAAATATGGCATCCGATGTGAAGTTTTTTATATCGGCAGGCAACAAATTGTTGACAAGGCCATTCAAATTTGGTGTATGCTTATTTTCTATATCCAATTAGTTGGATCTACGCATTTTCTCTCATGGTACAGGGTATCGTATAGTCTTTGTAGACCGACTATAATTTTCTTACTTGTTTTAAATTGTCTTATTATAAGAAAAATTTACGACATAATTCTCAATAAATTATATTTTATTTTCATAGACAGAAAATGCGCCATAAGTTTCTTATATTTTTTTATACCTTATACCACTATAAGGGTATAATCAGTTTGTGCTGATGTTTGTAACTACGAAAAGTATCTAACCTAGAACCACCTTTTTTTAATCATATCGAATCATTTTATGAATCGATTTAGCAATGACCGTCTGTCCATCCGTCTGTCTGTCCGTCCGTCCGTCTGTCTGGCTGTCCGTCCGTCTGTCTGTCCGTTCGTCTGTCCGTCCGTCTGTCCGTCCGTCTGTCCGTCCGTCTGTCCGTCCGTCCGTCCATCTGTCCGTCCGTCTGTCTGTGTGTCTGTCCATCTGTTTGTTTATCTTTCTGTATGTGTCTCCATTTAAACCTTATAACATTGAAATTTGGTTTATAACATCTTATCGACTATATGACGAACGCTATTGAAATTGATGAAAATCGGTACACATTCAGACCTAGGCCCCATATAAATAACCTTTATTAGGCCGACTAAAATTGCCGTTACATGTAGATTATTATATACGAGTATATATATATATATATATATATCGATAAAAGTTTATGTATTTAGGTGTGATTAATAGTCCAAAAAAAAACCATGTAGGACCATTTAAGTCATAGTACTTATATAATTTGATTTTTGATCTTCACTTAAATCTATAAAGAAAATATTCCATAGATTTTTTAAAATTTGGTTTATATATGATTTTTTCTAAAAGTAAGTGACTTTAACAAATATGGTTATGATGGGTCCATTTTTTGGAGGTCTGCTTATTTTCTATATTCATTTATAGCTTCAGCAAAGTTGGATCGAAGAGCTTCTCTCGAAACACATGATATACGGTATTTTATAGTCTACACCGACTACAATTTTCTTATTGTTTATTAACATAAATTTCATGTTATGTATATTATTTATGGGCACACAATATGTGGAAAATAATATTTTGGAAATTTGACCAAAATCTTACTTTATTGTGCTTTTTTTATTGTTTATTTATTAAAGAAGATTAAAGAAAATATAAAGAGGCAGCTAGCTCTATACAAAATGGTCATATGCGGTTTATTTTGCAACTGATAATTTTTGGATCAACAAAACACTCATCTGTATCTTCAAGCAATTTACGTCGCACTCATGTGGGATATTTCAATGAAGTCTTTGTTTTGTGGTTTGCATACAATTGAGAGCAAATAAGAAAAAGGGAAGTCCATTCAAAGTTTTTTTTTTTTTTGTAGGTCCAAATATCAGATTTGGGAATTATGCTCTTACCACAAATATTTGAATTTTTTCACATAAATTTCAAACCCATCATTTAATAGAATAAGCCATATTTTAAGGATCTTTGTTTATATTTGTATATCAAAAATAATTTAAAAATTTTTTAATGTTTTCAATTCGTTGATTTTTAGATCTTTTTTCTTAAAGTGTATTTAGCCAATGCTTTCAAATCAGTTATTTATGTTGTGATAACTCTTTAATAAAATAAAGTTTAGAAGTGCTGAATCAATCGCGGGGGTACTCTGGTACTTTAAATATTTAAAAAAGTACTAGACAAAGTACTGTATCTATGGTCACAAGCATTAACCGCCTAAGTCGAAAATCATGCTTTCGAGAAAAATAACTGTTTTTATAATGGGGCTTCATTACAACTTAGGTCAGTATGTTTTCATTAATAACTTTTTGAAAAACAGTGTAAGAGAAATGGGGATTTCACGTAGATATAAAGCGTTGTTTGAAGGATATGATAGAATACATAACTCAAATCGTTCTAAAGTCGACTTAGACGGTTATCGTTTGTGACCACAGATATATAGTACTAGGTTTTTTAACCCTAATATAAATATTAAGCTGACTGTTATGTGGTGAGATTTTGTTATGTTTCTCTTTTATAAAAATAAAGTATTTGCAATAAAAATGTCCTCAAAAGATCCCACAGTCAAAAAAATGTGTACTTTCTTAATTTTTTTCATAAGTATTTACTTAATTTTCTAAAAAAAAAAAAAAAAATTAAATAAATGTTCACTTACAACTTTTTTTCATATTGTTTGCTTTAAAAATTTTCTAATCAAAGTTTTGAATCCGTTTTTTCATTTTGTAAAATTTTTTTTACTTAAAAAAAATCTAAAAAAAAAAAATTAAACTATATCCAAAATTCTTTAGGGACAAATATGAAAAATCAAATAAATCTTTACTTAAATTTACTTAAAAATTTTCTCAGAAAAAAAAAAAAGAAAAAAATTAAATAATATATATGAATTCCCAACTTTTTTAGCAAAAGTACAGTCAAAATAAATAAATGTTTACTTAAAACTGTATTCCATTTTTTTTTATTTATTTTATTTTTATAACAAAAGTAAAGTCAAATAAAGTCAAACAAATTTTTGTTAATTTATTTTTCATAATTTTTACTTTCAACATTTTGTAAAACAAATAAAATAAAATTGAAAGTTTGAATCCAAAAATGTTCAGTTCATAGCCAAAGTAGAGTGAAATATTTTTTTTTTTTAATTTTTTTCATATTTTTTACATAATTTTTTTCTAAAATAAAATAAAAATAATTTTTTTTTTTATAATTTGTTTTTGTAATAAAAGTAAAGTCAAAAAAGTGTTTCTCTGAAATTATTTTCATATTATTCTACATTTAATAAAAAAAATATAAAAAAGATTACCCAATTTTTTACCCCATTTTTATATTTTTGTATCTACTTTAAATTTTTCTAGAAAAAAAAAATATAATTAGTTATTTATAGTTCGGTTTGAGATCATGTATAATTTTCTAATACTAGAAAAGATAATACTTTATGCAATGTAAGAGAAATTTGGAAAAAATTGAAGACAGCGCTAGATGGAGTAGCTACTTTCGAACAAAGCGACTTGTTCATCTTCAGCATTGTTGAAAGTTGTTTTTACACCTAAGTAAATTCAGTCAAATAAATCTGAATTTTTTTTTATATTTATATAGTTAAAAAAGAATTCCCAAAAAGTAAAGTCAAATAACTAATTGATTACCTAAAAATTTTTTTCATATCTATAATATTAATAGGCTAGGCGATTTCTTGTGACCGATGTTTTGTTCTACCGTTTTATCCCGATTTTGACCAAACGTATATTATTTGAAAGGAATTTCTTTTAGCCGTTTTGCAGATTTACAGATTTTTAAATTTTTTCCTTTATTTTGAGTAAATTGCATTTAAAGTTGCTACTAACACATACATAAAATTATACATTGCTATGTATGTATTTATTAATTGATTAGCATACCTTTAGGGTCTCTATTTAGTGAAAAAATAAAATTTCCTAGAATTTGCTCTCGAATTTCGAGGGCTGGAATCTGCTAGTTTTTTTAAAGCATAATTTTTTTATATAAATTTTCCAAAAAAGCAACATGAAATGTGAATCCCAAATTTTTAGACTATTTTTATTTCATAGCAAAAGTAAATCAAATTTTGATATTTTTAATATAAAAATAATCTGAAAAAAGTTAAAATTTTTTTTATTTTTATTTTCATTTTTTTTTTACTTTAAAATTTTTTCATATTTATATAGAAATTAAAAAAAAATCAAACTCAATTTTTGCTTTTATAGCAAAAGTAAGGTCAAATAAATTTTTACCTCGAGTTATTTCTCATATTTTTTACTTAAAAAACTTAAACGATATTCTACTAAAAAAAATAAAATAAAATTAAGCTTTGAATCCCAAATATTTCCGGCATAATTTTTTACAAAGTCAAATAGTTGAATATTTTTAAAATATTTATATGTGCTATAAAAATTTATACAGAAAAAGTTTTTCATTTTTAATATATACTAAAAAACAACGCCCCCCGCCCCTCTTTAAATTAAAAAATAATTCATAATTTTCTAAATACAATTTATTACACCAAAACAATAGCAAACAAATTTTTAAATAAATTTTTTTTATACATCTTTACAATTAAAATTTTCTCTAAAACTCCTACTTTTTAGTTAGATTTTTTATAGCAGAAGTAGGGCAAAATAATTTTATACTTAAAATTTTTTCATATTTATTTACATAACAATTTTCGAAAAAAAACTAAAACTCAATTTTTTTATTATGATTTGTTTTTATAGCAAGAGTAATGTCAATTTAATTTGTACCTAAAATTATTTTCATATTTTTACATTAAAAAAAGATTAATCCCAAATTTTTTTTTTGGCATTTTTTTATATTTTTATATGTACTATAAAAATTTGCAAAAAAAAAAGATACTGTCGAACATTTTTTACACTTAAATAAGTTCAGTCAAATAAATCGTTACTTTGAGAATTTTTTCATATTTATTTACTTAAAAGAGAATTCCCAAAAAGCAAAATCAAAATATTTTTCATATTTGCTTACTTTACAAATTTTGAAAAATTTTCTAATTTTGTTCATGTTTTTTACTGTAAAAATTTTCTAAAAAAAGCAACATAAAACTTAGATCCCAAATTTTTTAGGTTAAAATTTTTTTTATACCAAAAGTAAACTCAAATCAAATTTTTACTCCCTTTCTATTAACTCGTAGTGGCTGAATGTGTGTTTGTCTGCTTATCTGCTTGTCATCCTAAAAAATTTTGGATCGATTTTTAACTTTTTCCCGTAATCAAATCGAGCTGAATTTTTGCAGACAATCTCGTGGCGACTATAGAAATGATGTAACAAATTTTCGTTTAAAAAATTTAATTATAGTATTAAATTAATATTGGAATTTTCGAAATGTTAACGTTTTTTTTTTTTTTGAATTGGCAACTACAGGTACTTTCACTTTTATTCATGGATTTTCATGAAATGTAATTTATTTTATTCATATTACATGTAGCTATTAGAATAAGTACTTAAACTGGTATTTATTTGTTGCTTACTATTTTTTATTAATTTTTTGAATTCAAAAACTTCATGATTTAAAAAAAAAACTAATTTTTTTCCACTTGTGCCTCAATAATTCAAAAACTAATAGCTATATCAAAAAATTATATTAGAAAACTTAAAGCTGACATAATTTAAAGTTTTATGACGTAATAAAAAAATGGAATACGTCTTCAAAAATCTCAAATTTTAGAAAAAATTAAAAAAAACCTTACCACAGAATTGGAAATAGTGATGATTTTTGTAGTCAGATGACTATAGCGGATCAAAAAAAATAGTGGTTATTAAAGGAATTTTTGCTTGTTGCATAGTGTTAACTTACATTTTTTTTCCATATTATTTTACTACAACTTTTTTCCCAAAAAAAAAAAAAAAAATTGTTGCCAAATTTTCAGGCACAATTTTTTACACCAAAAAATAAATATTTTCTTTTCACAATTCACAAGTCAAATAGGTTATTTTTTATATTTTTATATATACTATACAAATTTTATTAAAAAATAAATATTAGTACAATTTTTTTATACCAAAAATTTAGTCAAATTAATTTTTACTTTAAATTTTTTCATAAGAACTTACGCTCCCCTTCCTCCCCTTAAAGAAATTATTTCTAATTTTCTTAACACAATTTTATACAAGAAAAATATTAAAAACAATTTTACGCTGTTTTTACATCTTACCTTACAAAAAAGATCTGTAAAATGCCTCTCTCCAAAAAAGAAAATGAGTTCCCAACTTTTTCGAGCAATAGTAAAGTTAAAATAAAAATGTTTTTATATTTTTTTGCTATAAAAGTTTTCTAAAAACACATAACAAAATTAAATTTTTTTTTCATCTAAAAAAATTTATTCAATAACAAATTTTTAATTAAAAAAAATACTTTTAATTTTTTTCTGTAGAAATTTTTTACCCAAGAAAAAATTATTAGGCATAAAAATTTTTACACCAATAAAACTGGTCTACAAAAAAAAAAAAAAAACATTGACTGCAGAAACGAAGCATGTTTTTTAACTAATCTGGGTGTGCTGAATTCGAATCTGGCATAAAAATTGGGCTATCACGTTTTGTTAATTTTTATCGCATGCTGGCAATACTGTAAATACTGACACCACAAATTCACAATTATTAATTTGACAGAAGCCCACATTCGTTCTAAATCTTCATTATAATAGCGTTTAAAGGTGCTATTACACGAAGTGTTTTTTACATATGTACTGTCACTTTTTTTATCCATATGAAATTCCTCATGTCTGTCAAAATTGTCTTTTGCATACCATTCATAATTTTTGCTATCACACGTGCATATGTATATCCGTATGACATAACCTCTAAATGTAAACAAAAGCTGATTTAATTTGTGAATTTACAAAAATTTATTGTTAAAAAAAGGTTGTATATTTTTTAATTGTTAATTAATACTAAACAATTTATTTTTCTTTCAATATTAATCTTTAAAATTTACTCTGTTTTTCTTTCGCCACAAGCAGTGTTGTATTTTCATATGTTTGTCATGCAAAAAAAGAAACTGTTCTAATTGAAAAATGTGCATGTGACTTTCCTCATGTATTGTACATAAACAATGTTTCATATGTATCACACGATGTCTACAACTTTTGTTGTGGGAAAATTTTACAGTACATATGTATCGTGTGTTACATATATATCGTGTGTTACTGATTCAAGCTATTTTTGCTTTGTGTGTGGTGAATATTTGGTTGGAAAAAAATGATATGCAATATCAGAATCATTAAAATATGCATATTTACATTATTTTGGTTTGCTGTCAGAAACTTGGACAAACCGTTGCAATGGTTGCAGAACTGTTTTATACAAGTGGTCAAGTGGTCCAATACTTTGGAGAGAGTCAAGTAACCACCAAACCGATTGTTATTTCTGTTTAAAGTTTCTGGATTCAATATGAAAAATATTACTTACGCGAATGTCCCATCGGTTTCCAAACAAGTTCAACATCCTCTTCTTTTGCAAAATGGGAATGAAAAACCATCCATACCAATTGCTCATGCCGTTAATACAAAGGAAAATTACGAATCAATGACTGAAATTATGATATTACTCAAATACAACGATCATAAATGGAAGATCTGTGGTGACCTCAAGGTATGTGATTTAAATTTCTTTCTATATACCTATATTATAGACCATCGTAAATAACTGTAAATTAATATGTTTCAGGTCATTGGTTTGTTGACTGGTATGCAAGGAGGTTTCACAAAATATTGTTGTTTCCTTTGTCTATGGGATAGTCGCGCTACATGTCATCATTACGTCAGAACAGAGTGGCCAAAAAGAACTGAGTATTCACCAGAAAAACAAAACATTTCAAATAAACCATTAATTAATCCAAATGACGTTCTTCTTCCGCCGCTGCACATAAAATTGGGCCTTTTTAAGAACTTTGGACAAAGATGTTGCAGCATTTAAATATTTGTTAGCGGTTTTTCCTATGCTAAAATCAAAGAAGGCATATTTGTTGGCCCTCAGATCAGGAAGCTATTGAATGTTTATTAGAGAAAGAATACGCAGGCTGGAAATCTTTCAAGAGCATCGTGGACAGTTTTATTGGAAACAATAAGAGTGAAAACTACATACAAATTGTTGCTGAATTATTGAAAAATTATCACGAATTAGGTACACGAATGTCACTCCAAATGCATTTTCTTCATTCGTATTTAGATTTTTTTCCACAAAACCTAGATGTGGTGAGCGACGAACAAGGGGAGCGTGCTCACAACGATTTAATGAAAATTGAAAGAAATTATCAAGGATTTTGGAACAAAAGCATGCTGGGAGACCATTGCTGGACTCTAATATGTGAAACAATAAAAAGGATGCTCAAATAACGCTATTCACCTTTGAAAATTCGTTGACTTTTAAATAAACTAATGATTTTTTACGTAAAAAATGAATTAAAACATTTTTTTTTTGTCTCGAAAACTTACAGATTCGAATTCAGCCAACCAAATTACTCTAGGAAAGATATTTGATTGCTCCAGTCCAAAACCTTGTTGGCTAGTGTAATTAAAAAATAAACAAATTTTTACCTCTGCTAATAATTAGTAAATACAAGTAAAGTTTAATTTAATATTAATTTCATATGACTTTCCGATATAATTCTTTTTCGTTACTGCAAAAATTTTTTCCAAAAAAAACTCATAATTGTTAGGCACAATTTCTTATATACCACAAATAAGTATTCACTTATTTGACTTCAAAGTCAAATAAGGTATGTGCATATATTTTCATATATACATATATCGAGTAGTACTTAGCTATATTACAAAATTTACAAAAAAAAAGGAATTCCTAATTTTTTTAGCACAATATTTTCAAATATAAAGTTAGTAAATTCAAATAAATTGTTACTATAAACTTTTTCAAAAAAAAAAAAATATAATTAAAAAAAATTTATTAAGGCAGCATTTTTTTATATAGTTAGAAAATAAGTTCATATAAAACAGGGTTTTACTTAAAATTTTTTTATAAAGCTTTACTACACAAATATTTTTCACATATCTTAAATATTTTAAACACTTTTTTTAACTCATACTCTCTGTCTGTTGGTCTGTCTGTCTGTCTGCCATGGGGCAACCCCATTCCCCCTTATCCAATTGATCAGAAACTTAGCCCATAGTCTTGTTGTGGCTATAGATTAATTTTAGGGTAGTTATGCACAGTCGCGCATAGTCACGCACAGTCACGGAGAGATGAAAACCTCACACCTTCATCCAATCAATCTGAAACTTGGTACACAGACTTGTTGCCACCAAATATTAACTTAAAGATAGTCATGCATAGGCACGCACTGTCACGGAGTGATTTAAACTCTATTTCCCCTCATCCAATTGATCTGAAACTTGGTCCATTGACTTGTTGTGACTAAAGATTATTTTTAAAATAGTCACGCAAAGTCACGCACAGTCACGGAGCGATTTAAAACTCATATGCCTAAGGAAAGAAAGTGTTTTACTAAAAACTTTTTTTTATGGGTTAGATTATTTCATATTTATTTACTAATTTTTTTTTCCCCTAAAACAAAACAATTATTTTCATATTTTTATGCACAATTTTTTTTACACAAAATAATATTTTTTTTAATATTATTTTTTAATTTTTTTTACAAAAAAATTTTCTGCCAAAATAAAAAATCCAAAATTTTCGTTGGTACAATTTTGTTATACCAAAAATTACTAAAGCCAAACAAATTTTTAGTTTAAATTTAGTTTCAAAATAAAGGCCGCCTTTATCAACACAACTACAGAAACAGGCAGGCAGGCATTTGGCAAAGAAATCTTATCTTTTCACACATTTTTTTTTTTGTTGTTCTAAAATATTCTATTTTTTAAGTAGATGACATTTTTTTTTACCCTCTTCTTCTTAAGTTAGGTTGGCTGTTTTTGCTATGACATTATGGAAGCGGCAATTTTTTTATCATTTAATTTCAAGGCCATTTTTGTAAAGATTTCTAAAAAAACGTATATTTTATATTTTAATTTCCTATGAAATTACGAAATTTACTGGCAAACAAATCCTTGACGAATTTTTTAATTGTTCTTTTACATGTTTTGTTTGATTTATATACTTTTTTAATTAAAAAAATCACGTTTCGGTGTAAGAACTTTGTAAAAGTCTCGTTTTGTTCTATTATATATTTCGTTTTATAATTATATAACTTATAATTGTTTCGTATATGTTTTAAAACTTTATGTCAAAAAAACAACCTTTAAGATTTAAATAATAACGATAACTAAATTGATTTATTTTGCAATATATTAGAAATGCCCCTTAAATTATTTCTTACTTGAGAAATTCATTTGGTTTGACTTGAATTTTCAACATATTAGGGAAAAATACAAATGCAAATTTTCTAATGAATTCAATAATTAATGCAAAATGAAAAGTTCATAAATTTGTCAACATCGTTATTGAGAAAGAAAAACAACTCCAGACGTTTTTATAGATATGAAACGTAATTATCTTTGCTAAATGTTCATAGAAATGCGACCAAGAAAAATTAAAAAAATTTTTTTTTTGTTAAATAAACACCGTTACAGTGGCATGAATATAATCTTTTATCATGATTTAATGATTGTTGGCCTTTCCATGTTATTTGATACTTACTGTAATTTTCTTTTCAAAAGCATAGAAACTTTTGAAAAAATTAATTTTTTCAAAGTCAGTCTGTTAATATAGAAAGTTCTCTGATAACATTTTTATACTGTAGCAGTGACTGAGTTAAGTTCATATTTTATTTTATCTTCAGCATTATTTTTTAAACAGTCACAATTTCTTTTATTGGGGCCTGATTCAGTAACACGTTTCAAACGTGTGACTACAAAATTTGTATTATAAGCACTAGGATTTGTATTTGTTTTACATAATATTTTATCAGTCGCACATATGAATTGTCTTAATGAATGAATCTGGCCCTTGAATTTTTACTAAATCTTTTTTATTGTAAAATTTTAATATTGTTTTTTTTTTGGGATTTGAATTTTTACATAAACTTTTTCATGATTTCACTGAAATATTAATTTTGTAAATATCTTAATATCAATAACGATTTTACCCTCCGATTATATCTGCAATTTTTAAGGAACGAACTATATTTTTGAAGAAAATGTGCTATGTAAGAAAAGGTACTTTTTAAGAAAATGTGTTTTTTTTTTTAAAAGAAAAAAATACTTTTTTAAGAAAAGGAACTTTTTAAGAAAAGGTACCTTTTTAAGAAAATTTATTTCTTTAACAAAAGGTATTTTTTTAAGAAGTACTTTTTAAGAAAAGGTTTTCTTAAGAAAACGTATTTCTTTAAGGAAAGGGACTTTTTCTAAAGAATTTACTTTTTTAAGAACTGGTATTTTTTTAAGAAACGATACTTATTTTAAGAAAAGGTCCTTTAAAAAATATCTTTTTTTTTTAAAGAAATTACTTTTTTAAGAAAAGATTTTTTTTTTAGAAAAGGTACTTTTTTAGAAAAATTACTTTTTTAGGGAAAAGGACTTTATAAGAAAGGGTACTTTTTTTAGAAACGGTACATTTTTAAGGATAGATACTTTTTAAAAAAGGTTACTTTTTAAGAACAGGTACTTATTTATGAAACGGTACTTTTTAGAAAAAGGTACTTCTTAACAAAAGATGCTTTTTTAAAGGAAAAATACTATTTTAATAAAAAGGTACTTTTTATTAAAAAATGCCTTTTTAAGAAAATGTACTTTATAAGAAAATTAATTTTTTGTTGAAAAGGTGCTTTTTGAAAAAATTTTACTTTTTTCAGAAAATGTACTTTTATGACACAAGTTACTTTTTTTAAGAAAAGGGATTTCTTTTAAGTAAAATTACTTTTTTAAGAAAAGGGAATTATCTTAAGAAAAGTTACGTTTTTTAAGAAAAGAACTTCTTAAGAAAACGTAATGTTTTCAAGAAAAGATACTTTTTAAGATAAGGTGCTTTTTTTTCTAAGAAAAGTTATGTTTTTAGAAAATGGAACTTTTCTAAGAAAAGTTACTTTATTTTAAGAAAAGGTACTTTGTAAGAACACGTTGTGTTTTTAAGAAAAGGTACTTTTTTAAGAAAAGGTGCTTTTTAATAAAATTTATTTTTTTAAGATAATGTCCGATTTGGTAAATTTTTAAGAAATGATACTTTTTGAAAAATGGTAGTTTTTTAAGAAAGTTTACTTTTTCAGAAAAAGTTATTTTTAAGAAAAGGCACTTCTCAAGAAAAGATAATTTTAAGAAAAGGTACTTTTTAAGACAAGGTTTGTTGAAACGGTGATTTTTTAAGAAAACTTACTTTTTGAAGAAAAGGTACTTTTTAAAAAAGAGACTTTATTAAGAAAAGATGCTTTTTAAGAGAAGGTACTTTTTGAAGAAAAGCTACTTTTTAATAAAAGGTACTTTTTTAAGAAAAGGTACTTTTTTAAGAAAATGTACTTTTTGAAGAAAAGGTACTTTTTTAAGAAAAGGTACTTTTTTAAGGAAAGATACTTTTTTTAGGAAAAGGTACTTTTTTAAGAAAAGGTACTTTTTTAAGAAAAGGTATTTTTTTAAGAAAAGTTGCTTTTAAGAGAGAGAACTTTTTAAGAAAATGTCCTTTTTAAAAGAAAATATACCTTTTTAAAACAAGTTACTTTTTTATGAAGAGGGACTTCTTTTTAGAAAAGTTACGTTTTTTAGAAAGGGAACTTTTCTAAGAAAAGATAATTTTTTTTAAGAAAAGGTAATTTGTAAGAAAACGTTGTGTTTTTAAGAAAAGGACTTTTTTAAGAAAAGGTGCTTTTTTAAAGAAAATTTTCTTTTTTAAGATAATGTCCGTTTTAATACGAGGGTAAATTTTTAAGAAAAGGTACTTTTTGAAAAATGGTAGTTTTTTAAGAAAATTTACTTTTTCAGAACAGGTTATTTTTAAGAAAAGGCATTTCTTTTTTTTTTCTTTTTTAAAGAAGATGCACTTTTTAAGAAAAGAAACTTTTTAAGAAAATTGCTTTTATAAGATATAATACTTTTTTAAGAAATAGTAATTTTTTAAGAAAAACTATAATTTCAAGAAAAGACATTTCTTTAAAAAATTTTACGCTTTTTAAGAAAATGTACTTTTTTAAGGAAATGTTCTTTTTTAATAAAGGTATTTAAAAAAAAATTTAATTTTTTAAGAAAATTAATTTTTTTAAGAAAATGTCTTCTTTAAGAAAAGGTACTTTTTTAAGCATAGGCACTTTTTAAAAAAGGTAATTTTTAAGAAAAGGTACTTTTTAAGAAACGGTAGGCTTTAAGTAAAGATACTTTTTAAAAAAGGGTACTTTTTTACGAAAAGGTACTTCTTACGAAAATATACTTTTTTAAGGGAAAAATACTATATTAAGAAAAGGTACTTTTTAAGAAAAATTCCTTTTTAAGAAAATGGTACTTTATAAGAAAATTCATTTTTTGTTGAAAAGGTGCTTTTTGAAGAAAATTTACTTTTTTCAGAAAATGTACTTTTTTAAAACAAGTTACTTCTTTAAGAAAAGGGACTTCTTTTAAGAAAAGTTACGTTTTTTAAGAAAAGATACTCTTTAAGAAAACGTCATGTTTTTAAGAAAAGGTACTCTTTAAGAAAAGGTGCTTTTTTTAAAAAA
Organism: Cordilura impudica; assembly: GCA_963682025.1. Lineage (NCBI taxonomy): Eukaryota > Metazoa > Arthropoda > Insecta > Diptera > Scathophagidae > Cordilura > Cordilura impudica. Next base: position 348,200,189 of record OY821517.1, read on the forward strand.
GAAAATTCACTTTTTTAAGAAAATTAGCATTTTAATAAGAGGGTACATTTTTAAGAAAAGATGCTTTTTAAAAAATGGTAGTTTTTTAAGAAAATTTACTATTTTCAGAAAAAGTTCTTTATAAGAAAAGATAGTTTTTAAGAAAAGATAATTTTTTGAAGAAAATTTACTATTTGAAGAAAAGGTACTTTTTAAGAAAAGGTCCTTTTTAAGAAAATTTGTTTTTTTAAAAAGAAAATACCCTTTTTGTTGAAAAAGTGATTTTTAAGAAAATTTACTTTTTGAAGACAAGGTACTTTTTAAGAAAAGGTACTTTTTTAAGAAGGGCTACTTTTTAAAACAGGTACTTTTTTAAGAAAAAATGCTTTTTAAGAAAAGGTACTTTTTAAGAAAAGTTCCTTTTTAAGAAAAGTTCCTTTTTAACAAAATTTATTTATTGTTGAAACTGTATTTTTTGAAGAAAATATACATACTTTTTTAAAACAAGTTACTTTTTTATGAAAAGGGACTTCTTTTAAGAAAAGCTACGTTTTTAGAAAAGGGAATTTTTCTAAGAAAAGTTACTTTTTTTAAGAAACGGTACTTTGTAAGAAAACGTTGTGTGCTTAAGAAAAGATACTTTTGTAAGAAAAGGTACTTTTTTAAGAAAATTTACTTTTTTAGGAAAAATGTCAGTTTTAATAAAAGGGTAAATTTTTAAGAAGAGGTACTTTTTCAAAAATGGCAGTTTTCTAAGAAAATTTAATTTTTTCAGAAAAAGTTATTTTTAAGAAAAGGTATTTCTCAAGAAAAGATAATTTTTTAAAGAAAATTTACTATTTTAAAACAAGTTACTTTTATGACAGAGTCCCTTTTAAGGAAATGTGTTTTTTTAAAGAAAATACTCTCTTTGTTGAAAAGGTGATTTTTAAAGAAAATTTACTTTTTAAAGAAAATGTACTTTTTTAAAAAAGTTACTTTTTTAAGAACAGGTACTTTTCAAGAAAAGATACTTTTTTAAAAAAAATATTATTTTTAAGGGAAGGCACGTTTTGAAGAAAAGGTACTTTTTAATAAAAGGTACTTTTTAATAAAAGGTACTTTTCAATAAAAGGTACTTTTTAATAAAAGGTACTTTTTAATAAAAGGTACTTTTTAATAAAAGGTACTTTTTAATAAAAGGTACTTTTTAATAAAAGGTACTTTTTAATAAAAGGTACTTTTTAATAAAAGGTACTTTTTAATAAAAGGTACTTTTTAATAAAAGGTACTTTTTAATAAAAGGTACTTTTTAATAAAAGGTACTTTTTAATAAAAGGTACTTTTTAATAAAAGGTACTTTTTAATAAAAGGTACTTTTTAATAAAAGGTACTTTTTAATAAAAGGTACTTTTTAATAAAAGGTACTTTTTAATAAAAGGTACTTTTTAATAAAAGGTACTTTTTACCTTTTATTAAAAAGTACTTTTTAATAAAAGGTACTTTTTTGAAAAAATTAACTTTTTTAAGAGAATTTACTTTTTAAGAAAAGGAACAGGAAAAGGAACTTTTTTAAAAAAAGACACTATTTTAAGAAAAGTACTTTTTTAAGATAATTTATTTTTTTACCAAAAGGTACTCTTTGAAGAAAAAGTATTTTTAAGAACAGGTGATTGTTTTTAGAAAAATTTACTTTCTTAAGAAAATGTTCTGGTGTATGAAAAAGTAGTTTTTTTGGTGTAATTTTTGCACTTTGCATTTTAAATTGCTACATTTTTTATAATTAACTAAAATCTAATTCGGTTATGAAAAGTACCTTTTAACTTGATTCCCTTTAAAATTTAAATTGTTTATGATCGGGGGCTATAATTACATCAAAAAATGTTCTCTTTTGAAATATCCAATAACCCTGACGACAAAGTGACAATAAAACCAGCCTACATATTTTTGTTTTCCCACTAAGATCTGAAGGTGCTCTCTGCGTTTTTGTCTCCACCTAGCATTAGAATAAACTTAAACTTTAATTATTTCTAAATGCTGAAAAATTAACTTTTTGCACTTGTAGATTAGAAAGTTTTAAAACTGTGATGCAGATATCAATAATGAATCTATCTATAATGAATTTTATATTCCTGTAAAGAATGCCATTTTTTACCATTCTGTAGTACGGACTCCCCTTTAAATAAATAATTTGTTAAAATATTATATTTCTTTTAATTCTTCTTTTCTTTTACGGTTAATCGGAATCCGTTTTTTAAAAAACGGATCAGAGGCTCAAATTTCATGGTCACCCTTGCTTCAAATTTCATATAAAGCAATTTAATCAATTTCAATATATCGAAAAATAGTTTAAGAAGAATTTTTTTAAATTTTTTAAGCTTTATCTTTAGTATATAAACATAATAAGAATTTACACTGAAGTCAAAATTGCTAAATTCGTAACGGTACCTCGTACACTTGTCCAATTTTGATAGATGATACAAATAATAGTAAATTATCGATTTACATTAAAAAACGAAAAGCGAATATCTTGTGACTTAAGCTATTTTTGCGGTAATGGCTCGATATATTACAATGTTTAATGTAACCTTTGATGAAGGCTTTTACCAAAAACCGATCTTAATAAATATTCTAATTATATATAACTAGCAGATGCCAGCACTCGAAATTCGAGCGCAAATTCTAGGAAATTTTATTTTTTCATTTAATAAAGACCCTTAAGGTATGCTTCACAATTCAACCTATTTTTAATGAAGAAAACAAACTCAACAGATTAACACAAACACATTAACAAATTTAATAAACACACACATAGCATTGTATAATTTTATGTATGTATGTGTTAGTAGCAACTTAAAATGATCATAACTCCAAAAAAATATTCCAGATGATGAAAATCTGTAAATCTGGGTACCAGCTAAAAAGAATTACCTTTCAAATGATAAATTTTTTGTCAAAATCGGGGTAAAACTATGAAACTTACATCGATCACAAGAAATCGCCTTGCCTATTAATATTATAGATATATAATTTTTTGAAAATATATACTTTCTTCTTCTCTGCCACACAATATTGAATACAATAATAATGATTTGGATATTGATTCTAGTATACACTGCATAAAAATTAGAATAAAAAATTAATAAAATATTTTTTTATTTCCATTTAATCTGCATATAACGCTTTCGCTGGCTTCCTTCATATATTGATTTTCTTATTGGATTTTAAATATACAAAATATTTAACAACTTCTTAAGAAAAAAAAAGAAAAACAAAATATAAATAAATTGAAGATAATGAAAATCAAATCCATACTCATAAAATCAACCCACTAAAGCATATGCTGAAATAATTCATAAATATATTTAAAAATTGTTGTTACTTCCGTATTGTTGGCCATAAAAAACCCAGATAAAAGCCATCAAATTTATAACCAATACTAAATATATTTATTTTTGTTGCGGTTGCAGCTAGACATACTTTTACGTTTATTTCTTTTAAGGTTTATAGCCGTATTAAATGGACTCTTTGTTATATGGCATTAAATCATAATTTAAAGATGCTCACAAAATAAAATAAAAAGAAATTTTTAGTACCTAAAAAAAAAAAAATAAAATAATATGTGTACTCGTACATTATTATAAGGAATTGTATAAAGGTATAAAAATGTTTCTTATAAAAAAAAGAAATCAAAATTTATTTTAAACTAAGCATAACAATTTTCATTTCCTATTTTTTTTCTGTATTGTTAATTTGCCAAATTTTTACATAAATTTTAATTTTCTTGTAATGCTTTGCGAAATTTGTTTAATGTAATGCAACATTAAACAATAAATGTATAGAACAACAAAAACAACAAAGACAACAAGTTAAAAAGGAATGCTTATGACGTACTTGTACGTTACATGTAATTTAAAATTATTAAGGCAAAACAAAGATAACGTGGACATAACATGTGCAAACGTACCGCATTTAGCGGGACTATCCCGATATAAATTTTTATCTCGCCTTTAGATTGTTTAATTTCTTTTCTTGCACAGGGTATTTATCATAAATTATATATTGTTTAAAAAGGCATTGAAATTTTCTAATTTAAAATTTTTTGAACTTGAACAAATAATACATATTAAAACTATGATACGACAAAATGTTTGAAAATCGTTAACATTATTAAAAATTAGTTTATAAAACTTTTGTGTAGTGTAATAGATAAATGTTAGCTATATATTGAAGCTTGCCATCTAATCTTTAAAGTAAGATACCAATCACGAAAATTGTTTAGAACAATCCAGTAGTTTCTGAAATAATGTATTAAAAAATAATTTGTGGGAATTTTGTATTTCCTTTGGATGGTTGCTATATTTTTATTGTGTTATATATCGTTGAAAAGAGCTTTAACAAGTAAGAGTGTTAAAGTCGGCTGTACTTTTTTACACTCGACCAATATTCTAAACACAATATTATAACCAAGGTTGTCAACACTAACAGACAAAAAAGGTAGATGTTACTTAATTTACTTGAATGTTTGTAAAACAATTTAAACTGTATTATTTGAATGATTTTAAGACACCTCTAAACCTCTATCTGGTTCGAAGAAACAATGGTTAATTATTGAACAACAGTTTCGTCTGTTTGTTTGTAAGACACTCGATAATTAAACTGAACTAATTCAAGTCAAACTATTTCGTTTGAATGTTTTTAAGGCACTTTACAATTAATTTGAAACAACAGTTTCTTCTGAATGTTTGTACGACACTCAATATAAGTTTTTAAAATTTGAAACAACAGACACTCTTAAAACTATATCCGGTTCGAAAGACCAATGTTAGTTATATATATATGTGTATATATATTCCCATGATTCCTATTAGGAGCATAGGGCCTCAACAAATACGTTCCAACTAAATTTGTCTTGGGCGAGGAACTTTTCCCCATACCGATTTGTCGCCTCCATGTCTGGGAGATCTGCCTTGCGGATTCCAGGCATTTATTGGATGTCGTCAATCTAGTTCCAACTAACAGTTGATTTGATTTGGTCCATAAAACGTAGTTTGTTATTACGTTTGGTCGAAGATACGTAGTGATCTGCGAAGGCATTTGTTTGCAAACACTTGCATATTCTGGATATCTCTGAATATCCATGTTTCGCCACCATATAGTAGTATTTTTTTTTCACGTTTTTAGCGAATATCTGAAGTTTCACTCGGCGGGAAAGGATACGCGAGCTCTATACGGATTTTAGCCGACCGAAGGTTTGTCTGGATTTTATGACACAATTTTCAATATCGTGTTTTGAACCACCAGATTTTGTTATAATGCTACCTAATTAGCTGAAGAAGTGTACGTCTTCCAATTCGTGGTAGTTGATGTGGAATTTTTCAAGTCTTGCTTCATTAATACGCAATGTTTTTGTTTTGCTAATTGCCCAGCTACTTCTGTGATATCGGTCAATTGTTTTTGTAATCTAGGCACTTAAGCTACCATGCAAACCCCACTTTATTCCTCTGCCATCCTGCATTGCCTTAGCCATACTGGTATCGAGGACAATTTTAAAAAGAAGTGGTGATAAAACACAGCCTTGGCGTACTCCAGTGCCGACTAAAGTTCGCTTGCTTAATTTCCTTTCAAGCAGCATTCGGCAGGTTGCCTGATTATAAAAACTTTGAATCAGGGAGATTAGTTTTGTAGGGACACCTTTGCATATTAAAGCACTCCATATGACGTTGTAATCCAATGTGTCAAATGGTTTTTCAAAAAGCACAGATATACTGACGATCACCATTTAACCCTCAGGCTATTCACATGGTCAATACAGGACTTATGGGAGCTAAAGCCAGCCTGTTACATCCGAAATTAGCTTTGTGATAATGTCAGCAATTATTTTTTTTTTTAATTGCCCCAAAACTCAGGAGATGCCCCCTACAAATGCAGTGCATTGTGTTGATTTCAGGAAAATAGGTTATGGGAAGGAGGAGAGAGGAAGTAGTGTTTATTGATATTTGACTTAAATTTAATTAGATTATAACTGTCAGGAAAGTCCTCTGCGGGGAGTTTATTCCACATACGGCTCGTTCGACTGATAAACGAATTCTCTCTGTTGTGTGGTCAACTGGACAATAGACTACAAACGGATGTGATCTACTAGAGAAGCGGGTAGAGCGAACCGAAACTCGGGCACTTGGAATAAGTTCGCTAATTTTAGAAGAATATTTCCCATGATAATATCTATAGAACAGTGCTACACAACCCACATTCCGATGATGTTCCAATGAATCAATAGAGTTGGATACCCTACTCTCATTGATGAGCGCCAACGCCCTCCTTTGCAGACGGTCCAGTAGCTTCAAAATAGACTTTTAAGCTCCTGCCCATATATGGGCATATGAGAGATCAGAAGGAGTGAAGTAATTTTTACATCGTTTTAGAAAACCAAGACACTTGAATACTTCTTTCGACACTTGAAAAACGAACATCATGCCTAGAACACCAATAGTATCCGATTCCTCAATATCTATACCACCCATATATACAGATGACATTGTTGATTCCATGTCCCTATGGGTCAACATACAACATAGAGTCTTCAGCGCATTTAAATCGCTTTACCCCACTCGGAGATTGTTAACAGGTCTTGATTGAGTGTGTCATTCATTGTCCGCCTTTTGGCCCCAACCTCCAAGAGGTTGAAATACAATTAAAGGAAAATGAATGCTGTCATCTGCGAAAGAGTATATAGAGTTAAAAGTTTGACCAAGAAGGTCGTTCAGAAAGATAAGGAAAATAGAAGGAGAAAGAACGGAACCCTGAATTAAGCTGAAACTCATTAGATGAGACCCCATCAATAACAACACATATTGTTCGATCTCTGAGAAAACTCGATATAAATCGAGAGAAGTCATTACAGACCCCAAATGCAATAATCTTTAATATCGGTGCACCGTGCCACACACGATCGAATGCCTTGAAAATATCTAGAGCAACCACTTTACTTTCGCCAAAATTGCGAATGGATCGACTCCAGTGCTCAGAAAGTAGAGCTGACAGGTCTCTACGGAAGCCATACTGACAATCATTAAAAAGTGAGTTGGCCTCTAGGTAGTTCACAAAATGGAAATTGATCATGCTCTCTATCACCTTTGAGTGTGAAGAGCAGATTGCAATTGGACGGTAATTTTCAGGGTTATTAGCCGCACCCTTTTTAGGGATTGGTAGGACATTAGCAACTTTTCTGCAAGATGGAAAGACTCCCGCACGGTACGAAAGGCCGAAAAGGTTGACCAAGGGACTGGCTAGTGTCGAAGAGCACTGTTTATGCACCAGTGCTAGTATACCATCCGGTCCCGAAGACTTATTAATGTTGAGATCCCGCGAAAAGCTCAAGATAACGGCCTTCGGGAGTTGCTTGACTCGAATGGTAAAGCCAAGTATAGTTATGGATATTGAAATCGCCGGCAACAACGATTTCACTATTCGGGCAACTCTCTAGGATTCTAGATATGGATTCAGAAAGGGCGTTGAAGCCATTATAGGTAAGCTCCCTTTTGTATTTGGGCTTCTATATAGAAACCCGAAGTGCAAAATGTGTGACCTGATCTTGAACTTAACCCAAAGTGAGTTAAATTTTGCATCATTGCAATTCAGATGTTGCTGGTACTGGTTCACAACATTGTCGTGAATGTACATAATAAAGCTCCTATGAAGAATAAAAAGGGATAGAAGGTGATAACCAGGTATGTGAAAACCCTGTGGAGCAGCATCCACCTGCGTCTCTCATGAGGCGAAAACATCCGGCCGATGAAAGCAAATGTGGGCATGTACAGAAAAAAAATTTGATCTGAGTCCACGTATGTTGCAAAAGTCGATACTAAAAATACCTAACATCAAATAAAATAAAAATTAAGTCAATTTTCCTTACGATAGTACAAGAGCAAGTACCTGCTTTATTGCTGAAACGATTAATTGTGATCTGTGCTATGCCTTTATCACTACTTAACCCAACAACAAAACAGATACCAGCTGCTTGTACTACGTAGAAAAGGGAAAAACAATAAGAGGAGTGTTAATCAACAACAGTGACACTGATCGTCGTAAGCAAAAAATCCATTTCCTAGTTAGAGTAAAATTCTTCACAGGGAACCACCAGTGGTTTTAGCTTAGCAGTTTAATGGTGGAACCGTTTCTTAACAGCTCTATATTTATTGGTCGTTGGACCTATAGGTATCAGCTGCGGCTTGAGCTGCTAATGCAACTTCGTTAGTCCAATTGCACTTGTCTTGCCTAGTACTCTTTTTAACCCAGCGATCTAGAGTACTGTGCTGTCGCTTGTGTTGGGATTTGTTTTCATTGATGGTAGCAAGATCAATACTTATAGTTGCCACGATGATCGCTTGCCTAATCCGCTTCCTTGCGATTGCGAATATCCAACAGAGGACCACGTCATGCTGCCTATGTGATTTTCTAATCTGCACAAAATCGCCAAAATCAAAAATCGCCAACATCAAAAAGAGCCAAAGTCAGAAATCGCCAAAATAAAAAATCGCCAAAATCAAAAATCGCCAAAATTAAAAAAAGCCAAAATCAAAAATCGCCAAAATCAGAAATCGCCAAAATCAAAAATCGCCAAAATCAAAAATCGCCAAAATCAAAAATCGCCAAAATCAAAAATCGCCAAAATCAAAAATCGCCGAAATCAAAAATCGCTAAAATAAAAAATTGTCAAATGATGTTCTAAATTTAAGGGCAATCCTTAAGTGTTGTCGTATTTAATTTGGAAAGTCCATGTTTTTATTATGGGCAGCTATATGTAGTTTCCTCCGGAGTAGGAACGCCGAAAAATTTAATAATTTTTGCATCGAAAAGCAAAATAAAAAAAAAAATATATAAAATATAATGTTTTAATTTTAAATACAAACTTCGTAGGAAATATTGATTATGAAAACATACATTTCAATAAGTCTCGGTAAGTCGTAGCGAAGCACGACAGGGCTTGCTAGTTTATTCATATTTGCGACCTGTAGTTTAATTACAAGGTTTACAAGGACACTGAGACAAATGGACACAAAAACAAACAGACAGACATAGTTAAATTGACTAAAAAATTATTCTGAAATATTTTTGTTAGTTACAAACATCGGCATAAAGTCATCATACACTAACCACTTATTGGTATAGGTTTTAAAAATAGTTGGTCACGTTAAGTATACGTAATGGTGACTTTCATTGTTTTGTTGGTTCAAGTTAATAAAATTTGTAATTAATACATGCACCTTGTAGCAATTTAAATTAAATATATTTCGATTTTATTTTTCTTTACAACTTTTTAACTAATTTATTTTGCATATAATTAATCTTATAATTAAATTGATATTAAGTACACGCCACATGTATTCCGATTTTGTTTTAATGTGTTTAAAATATAATGAATGAGTTTTACACCAAAAGACATGTGCTCGAGTTCATACACGTAGTTAAATTCCCAGTCAAGTTGTCTTCATAAAATAGGATTTTACTTTTATGTTTTGTTTTTTTCCATGTTTATTTGCTCAAGTGAAATTAACTGTTTTGTAAAGGATTTTCATTGAGCTTAAGCTGTAACAAGAGTAGTTAATTTTAGAATGGCACAGACAAGTTGAATTCATTAAGACAGATGTAAAAAGGTATGACTTTAATTTGTTATTACATTTAGCGGTAGCAAATACAGTCCATGAAGTAGCAGAATGGTTTGGGGGTAGTTTTTAACTTTTTTCTTCTTTTCTTTAGTTTTTTTTTTTTTTAAATTGAAAACCATTAAATTCATGACAAATAGGATTTTTTCCAAGCCCCCTTTCTTTACAATAAAGATCTTTTCTTAAGTAAACAAAAACGGTTTTAATTTAAGAATACCGAACAAACGTTAGTTCTTCTAGGGCTTAACTATAGTGAGTTCATGTTATAACAGCAATAATCACCAATCGCAAAAGATGATGCCATGAAACAACCTGTTGTTAAGCAAGTTATGCAAACATGTTTCACAATTGTTTATTAGGGTGGGCCAGCGCTTATGTATTTGGTAAAAAAAATCAATGAACTGTAAATGTAATGAAGTTTAAAGCAGCTGACAGCTTTAATAGTGAATAAAAATCAGGGGTTTTAGTACAAACAACATTTCGGCAATAAATGTGTTTATTGTGCTCCGTTTAAAGTTTATTTTATGTTTGTGATGGACATAAATTTCGAAAATTACATCGATAAGAATTTAGGCACAAATATATGAATACTTAAAAAAGGTTGAGAAGGGTTAGACCCTACTCATGGCAAAAAAAAATATCAAAAAAGTAAGAATGTTAAATTTAGCTAAGCCGAATCTTTGTTACCCTCTTAAACTCAATATTAATATCCCGTTGGGTACGGTCACCATTTTAATACATTTGCCAATAATTTACCTTTAAATTCGAATAGCCTTTAAATTTGATATTAGTTTTTTTATGGCCAGTATTTATTATAGTTTTATAGCAAGAATTAACTTCTATATGAAAAATAACATTATTTTTCTAATACACTGTACAACAGCCATTCCTGGGGGGGGGGGGTGAGAAATTCCAATTCGGGTTGCAAACACTAGGCCACTATATTAAAACCCCCAAAGTTTTTTTCGTGTTCAGGCCAAATTTATTTTCTGACCTTTTATATTTTTTTTTTTTTCAGTTTTTCAGTTATAACTCAAGAACCGTTGATGGTTACCTCATTTTCTTCTTCAGCAAATAGCTTCAGCAAATCAAGTTCAACTAATTTTTTTGAATGCTATCCTCAAAAAATTGTAATTTTCCCTCTTTTTTAAAATAAATTTTAAATATATTCAGGGCGTACAATTATTATTTACTAGCAGATTCCAGCCCTCGAAATTCGAGTGCAAATTCTAGGGAATTTTATTTTTTCATTGAATAAATACCTTTAGGATGCTAATCAATTATAGCCAATTCGCAAATCAACACAAAAAACAAACTCATTTTTATTACAAACACATTAACAAATTTAATAAACACACACATAGCATTGTATAATTTTATGTATGTGTTAGTAGCATCTTTAAATGCAATTTATTCAAAATAAGTGAAAAAATTTAGAAATCTGTATATCTGCAAAACGGCTAAAAAGAAATACCTCTCAAATAATATACGTTTCGTCAAAATAGGGATAAAACGGTAGAACAAAACATCGGTCACAAGAAATCGCCTAGCCTATTAATATTATAGATTAATAGAGTAGAAGAGATGTATACGTATGAATGATATTTTTAATATTAAATCAAACATACGTTAGTATTTTGGATGTTATTATTTATACCCTTTACCCCAGTGTGCAGAGGGTATATATAAGTTTGTCATTTCGTTTGTAATAATTAGAAAAAAAAATTTTAGACCCCATAAAATCCTTATAACAAGCGGAGTTGATATAGCGATGTTCGTCTGTGGAAATCACTAAGACAACTTCAATCAGGCAGCTAGGGTGCTCGTTGGCATAAAAAATGATTCATTAACATCCTGAAAACTTTTCTATTTAAAATCGTCCAAATCGGTTTATTGGGTCCGAGAATTGAATGTAGAAGTAAAAAAGTCTTGAAAAATTGCTATGTTGTACTTGTCACGATCACGCAATTTTTAGTGAGAATGATTCACTAACATCATGAGAAGGTTTCTGTTTGAAAAATCATGAATATCGGTTTAATAGGTCCCGAGAAATCACTGAAGAAGTAAAAAAAAATTTAAAAATATATGTTTCTGTATTGTTCTGGTTGTTATTCTAAATGTTGTATTGTTGTCATAGCTTGTTGAATTTTTGGTCGTTGTGGTAATAATATAACAAAAACTAACCCTTTGCACATTTTTCATCAACTCTAGTAGAAAAATTTAAAAGTTTCCATTGTTTTGGCATCATTAAAAAAAATTTGTTAGATCATTTTAGTCATCGCCGCGAGCCTGCCTACAAAATTTCAGATCGATTGGATCGATCCAAAATTTTGTCGACAAGCAGACAAGCAGAAACTACGAGTTAATACCTATAAAGGGAGTAAAATTTCAAGAACATTTAAAGCAAATAATGCTAAACTACCTAGTTGTTAATAAAAAAAGCAATGTAAATTTAGCAAAAAAAATTTTTCTGTATTAATTTATTTAAAGAAAAATACAACAATAACTTTTGATGTTGAATTTTTTTTGTGTACTATTTACATATACATATATTCATATATTAAATAATAAAATAATATACATATATTCTATATTCTATATTCTATATTCTATATTCTATATTCTATATTCTATATTCTATATTCTATATTCTATATTCTATATTCTATATTCTATATTCTATATTCTATATTCTATATTCTATATTCTATATTCTATATTCTATATTCTATATTCTATATTCTATATTCTATATTCTATATTCTATATTCTATATTCTATATTCTATATTCTATATTCTATATTCTATATTCTATATTCTATATTCTATATTCTATATTCTATATTCTATATTCTATATTCTATATTCTATATTCTATATTCTATATTCTATATTCTATATTCTATATTCTATATTCTATATTCTATATTCTATATTCTATATTCTATATTCTATATTCTATATTCTATATTCTATATTCTATATATGTATATCCATAATAACCGCATGTTAGAAATAAATTGGTATATTACTTTATTAATATAAAATTCTGCAATATTTTGTTTTAGGGAAAATACATTTCTTTTGCATTAACAAACAGAGTGTCACTTCATTTTGCTCGGTGTGGCTATGCCACAGTAGATGGCGACACAATTTTTGTTCTAATTAGCTTTGCAATAGTTATTTCTATTTTAATATGAATGTCAACATTTTCAATTAGATATCAAACACAACAATGTTAAAAGTATACACAGAGCTGAGTAAAGAAGAAGCAATGTGTTTTTTTTGCTTTAAAAACAGTTCTACATAGTTATATAGAATTATTATTCTGCTTTAGCTACAAAATATCTGATTGCGAATACATCTAATTTTTAAAAATTGTTTAAAATTACTAAAGCATTATTATTCACATAAAAACAAAATTGCACCTTTTAAATTTTCCATCCAAATTTAAGAAAATATTAATTCTAAAACTTGGAATTCAGATTTCCAATTACAAATTAGAAAATATCAATTGAATTTCAGAAAATCATGTTAAAACGTCGGAAGTAATAACTTGGAATTTAGAAGAAATCAATTGAATTTTTAAAATAAAAATTTTATTATTTAAACACAAATTGAAATTAAACAATAAAACACCAAATATGTTTTCATTTTAAATATCTTTTCTTTAAATTCAATGAAGTTTAGAAAACCTGAAATGATATTTAAAAATTACGAACATAAAAATTGATACATATGTAAATAAAGCGCAATTTGATGAGAATGTTAATTATATATTTTTTTCAAAATTTTTTTGGATGAAAATTTGAAGTTATTCAGAAAATAAAGATAACAAAATATTTTATTTAAAATTTTATAAAAAAAAACCTATAATTTCTTTACTTTTTGTTTGGGAGTATATGATAAATTTAAGATATTTAATGTTTTATATATGTAGATACGATTCATATTTTATCCGCTGTGTTTCGATTCCAGCGGGAATATCGAAAAAAAGCAAAAAAAGAAACCGCATTACTCTAAAAACTTTAGAAATATAAGAATTTGGGAACAAAAGTGCTGTTAATTATGTTATTATGTTTTCTTATATAGAACAATAAATTAAGCATGTATGTGCATGTCTATTACTTGGTCAGAAAGGTCTTCAAATTACTGATTATTTGATACTAAATGCGTGCATAGTTACTTTGAATATTTGGCCCCCAACTAAATATGAGATTGGGCAGTTTCGTAATATGTGGGTACCTTATTTAGCCCACACAGAATACCTTCCTCGTTAGATCCCTCCAGCGTGGTTAACATTCACGGATAAATGCTTAATTTGTAGATAAAACAGCTTAATAAGACAAATGTACAATATAAAAGCTTTTTGAAGAAAAAATGCTAAAACGTACATTTAAAACAAAATATGTAAATTATGCAACAACAAGCAGATGGCGTTTTTGTTTTTTTTTTGGAAATTCATTGATGCGGATAGCTATTTATAAAAAAATTCATTAAATGTGCATTTTGATCGAAATATGCAAAACATGCTTTTAAAGCAAAATATAGATTGAAAAATCGATGCTATTTTATTGAAAATTTATTTTATGAAAAAGTTAAGTAAATAAGCTTTTTGATGAAAATATGTATTTAGAGCAAAATATAAAAAGTATGCTTTAAAGCGAAATATGTAAAAATATGCAAAAACAAATATATGAAATTTTATTGAAAATTTGATATATAATCCAAATATGCATTTAAAGCAAAATGTTGTTTTATTAAAAAATTATTGATTTTGATAGACATTTACGAAAAAAAAAATAAAGAAATGGGCTCTTTGGTTAAAAAATATGAATTTAAAGCAAAATAAGCAAATATATGCATTTAAAGCTAAATATGTATTTAAAAAAGCAACAACATAAGCATGGTATTCTATTGGAAATTCAATGGTTCGAACAGATATTTATAGAAAAAGATCAATTAATATGCGTATTGATCGAAATATGCAAAAATATGCTACATTTTTTTAAATCTTATTCATTCTTCTTTATGTGCAGATTTGAGATAAAAGTAATAAAACTCTTATAATCTCTAAAATATGAAAAAAATAATCCCTTGTGATTGCATTCTGCTTGATGATGTTACAATATATTTACAATATAAACAGACGGTTTCTCAAAATTTTTTTGAGCCAGGAACTAGATATTTTCAAATTATCTTTTCGTAAAAAAGCAACTTTTATTAATTAAGCACCTTTTATTAACAAAACACCTTTCAGTACCTTTTATTAAAAACTACCTTTTATTAAAAAAGTACCTTTTATTAAAAATGTACATTTTATTAAAAAAGTACCTTTTATTAAAAAAGTACCTTTTATTAAAAAATACATTTTATTAAAAAAGTACCTTTTCCTAAAAAATACCTTTTAGGAAAAAAGTACCTTTTATTTAAAAAATTTCATTTATTAAAAAAGTACCTTTATCAAAAGTACATCTTATTAAAAAAATAAATTTTATGAAAAATCACCTTTTATTTAAAAAGTATCTTTTCTTAAAAAGTACATTTTATTAAAATAGTACCATTTATTAAAAAAGCATCTTTTATTTAACAAGTTTCTTGTATTAAAGAAGTACTTTTTATAAAAAGGAACATTCTTTTAAAAAAGTACCCTCTCCAAGAAATATTACCTTGTGTTAAAAAAGTACCCTCTCTTAAAAACCCTTTCATATAAAACCCTTTTAAAAAAAAAGTTATATTTCGCAAAAAGAACATTTTCTTGAAATAGTACTTTTTTATTAAAAAATAACATTTTCTGGAAAAAGTACGTTTTCTTAAAAAAGGCCATATTCTTATAAAAGTACATTTTCTTAAAAAGTACCTTTTCTTAAAAGTGAATTTTTCTTAAAAAAGTAAATTTTCTGAAAAATAAATTTATGAAAAAATTAAATAAATGAGCTCTGAAAATATGTAAATAAATGCATTTAAAGCAATATATGCAAAAATATGCATTTCATTGAAAATTTTTTGATGCGGTCAGATTTTTATGAAAAAAAAAACAATAATTATCATTTTGATCAAAATGTGCAAAACATGCATTTAAAGTAAAATATGCAATAATATGCTACCATAAATCCATGCCACTTTTTTTGCAATCAATCAATAAATGATTGTGAAAAAAGTGCAAATGATAAAAATATGCAAAAATATACATTTAATATAAAATATGCACATATACTTGTGGAAATATAATTAAGTTACTCATGCAATATTATTTCCTGAGTGAAAAAATAACGGTACATTATTATTATTATATTATCACTAGGAAAGGTTTTCCACGCTATTAAACATCGAAAATATAATACTTTCGATAATTTGCAAAGACATAAACAACGCAAAACGACACAAGCGGAAGATAGACTTGTGGCCAGGATGAGTAAAATTGACCCATTCCTCACATCATCTCATATGGGATCGAGCATGGAGTCGGAGCATGGCATAAGAAATTTTTGGCAAATGAGGCAAAGAAAAACAAGTAAGAAAATTATAGTCGGTCTAGCCCGACTATACGATACCCTATACCATGGTTAAGAGACCCTGTCTCTTCAGTCCAACTAATTGGATATAGCAAATATGCATAAACCAAATTTGAGTGGCATTTTTATCAATTTTTTTCGCTGCAGATATGAAAAAGTTCATATCGGACACTATATTTAAATGGGGACTAGGTCGAAAAATGGACCGATCCTGACCATATTTGGTAAAGTCACTTATACTTTGAAAAAATATATACAAACCAAATTTAAGAAAAATCTGTGCAATATTTTTGTTTTTTGATAGATTTAAGTGACGATCGGGAAGCAGCTCTATATGGGGCCTATGACTAAGAATTTTCATGTAGGGAGTATTTTTGAACTACTGATTAATGGATGTAATAAACACATACAAACCCAATTTAACTGAGATCGATATGATAATTTGGAACTTATGGCAATTTATGTCGATTTCATAGGGTTCATTTGTATGGGGGCTAGGTCTGAACATGGACCGATTCTCACCAGTTTCAACTGCGTTCATCCCATGGCCGGTGAAGGCTTACGTACCAAATTTCATCAAAATATATACATATTTCCGACCTGTAGTTTGATTACAAGCTTTACATGGACACACAGACGGACGGACGGACGGACGGAAATTGCTATTTCAACTCAAAAAGTGATTCTGAGTCGATCGGTAAGTCACTTATACTTTGAAAAAATATATACAAACCAAATTTGAAAGGAATCCGTGCAATATTTTTGCTTTTTGTTAGATTTAAGTGAAGATCGGGAAGCAGCTCTATATGGGGCCTATGACTAAGAGTTGTCCAATAGGGATCATTTTTGGACTACTGATTAATGGATGTAATATATACATACAAACCCAATTTGTCTAAGATTTGTATAATAATTTGGGTCTTATGGCAATATATGTTGATTTCATAGGGGTCATTTGTATGGGGGCTAGGTCTGAACATGGACCGATTCTCACCAATTTCAATAGCGTTCATCCCATGGCCGATAGAAGATTAAATACCAAATTTCATCGAAATATATTCATATTTGCGACCTTCAGTTTGATTACAAGCTTTACATGGACACACAGACGGACGGACGGACGGACGGACGGACGGACATCGTTAAATCGAATCAGATATTGATTCTGATTCGATCGGTATAATTAAAGATGGGTGTAGGTCAAATATTTTTGGTTGTTACAAACAGCAGCACAAAGTCATTATACCCAAACCACATAGTGGTATAGGGTATAAATATCCATAAGGATCCAAATTTTTGTAAATTAATTGTGTGGAGTGATGAATCAAGGTTTAACGTTTTCGGAAACGAAGGCAGACGGTATGCGAAGATGACCAGTCACCAAAGGTTTGGACCCAAAGTGTACCAATAAACCGCAAAGCACGGAGGATTGCAATCATGGTGTGGGGATGTTTTAACTCGCCCGGGGTTGGAAAATGACTGGGGAAATGTACAAAAATATCCTGCAAAATAATCTAGACAATGTCCAATATGCTGATGACTTTCCACTAGCATGGGTATTTCAGCAGGATAACGGCCCGAAGCATACACCTCGAGTCGTTAAGTCTTATGCCGTTTTCTTTTCTGACAAAAATTGTCGCCCTTTTTTTGCCCTTTTTTCGAAAAGTGTATTTTTTTATATATTCTGAATTAAGAGCAACCTTATCTTACATATATATCAATCGAAAGGTCTCAAAGTCGAGCCCTCATAAATCACAAAAAATTCGAGCCATTGACTTCTTTCAGGTCATAGTGAGAGAATATTTCCCCATTGTTCCCCTTTTTTGAATATTTTCACCCTATGAGTTCCAAGAGGATAATAATCAAATTTTTTTTTGTATTTATGAACACAGCACTTTGGACCTTTCGATTGATATATAATAAAAGGTTGCTCTTTATTCAGAATATGTAAAAAAATACACTTTTCGAAAAATGGTCAAAAAAGGGCGACATTTTTTGTCAGAAAAGAAAACGGCATTAGTTTGATGAAAACAAAATTCAAAGTTAAACGGGCAGTTTTTTCCAGAAAACCACAAATAAAAATGCACTCTGGGATGTTACTCAGGCAGAATAGAATAACATTACTCATCAATAGTGTTACGATTTAGCTAAAACAATGCCAAACAGATGTGCCGAAGTAATCCTCCAAAAAGGTAGCCAATTTTAACAATTTCTTTTCACACAAAATTTAAACTGACATTTGCTTTGTACAAAAAAAATTTGTATATACAATGAATAATTTTTTAATTTAGATATTTAAACTAAAGTTGAAGTTGTTTTTGTTGTTTTTAAGTGTTGCTGTATAAATGAGTTAATTGTATGTCCACGAGTGTATCTAATATAGAGTAGCGAGTGAAAATATGTATTAGATTAAAGTTCCTGGCGCTAGTCATAAGTTTTAAATAGTTTCATAACAAAAACTTATTTTACTATTGAATTTTTAGCCAAAATTCTCTTAAAATAACAAATCTGGAGAAAGTTTTATAAAAAAAAAATTGTTTAAAAAATTTTGTTTACCAAAATTTTTGCTAATTATTTGGATGTACGTCATTCGGCCAAAATAATATGCGGCCAAAATAACAAACATCCTCTGTTTTTATTAATACCGAAATTGTTTAACATGAATTTATTTATAACAAAAAATATACAAGCCTACACATACATGTACATACATATAAATGTGAATAATATACAAATTTTATTACCAATTGTGGTTATTTTTATCATTATGTTTCATTCATAAATTCATTGAAATTGAAAATGTTAGTGTTATTATTATTATAATTTCAAAGAAATGCAAAAAATTACGTTTTAAAAATGTTTGTGCCATTCTTTACGTATATAATTCAGAATTTATTCACATTTTTTTTTTGTTTGTGCTGCGCCAGCATTTATGTGATATGAAAACAACAAGTGTTGTTTTCTTTAAAGAAAAACCAAAAAAAGAAAAATAAATAAAATATTAACAACATATTAAAACATTGTCAAACAGTCCAAAAATCCATTTTTTATTTAATTTACTGTTTTATTTAATTTCTAAATGAGTGGGCATATATTATGAGCTTTAAAATTTTTTTATAACAATGATTTATTTTATTAAATTAATAACATAAAATGAGTATGTTCTAAATATAAATTTATTTTGTTTATTTATTGTCTTAAAGGTGTTGTTTATAATTATTTTCCTTTTATTTATATGGAAATTTTGGTATTGCAAGTAGTTACCAATACGTCTTCATTTGCCATTTTTCCTTGACTTCATTTTCATTACTAGATGTGATTTTGTATCTTGTTTTGCCATCTTATTAATATGCAGAACCATGACCACACAACCAATTGTACTTAAGTAGAAGTCAGCTAAAATTGTTTC
The DNA here is from genome assembly GCA_963682025.1 of Cordilura impudica. NCBI lineage: Eukaryota > Metazoa > Arthropoda > Insecta > Diptera > Scathophagidae > Cordilura > Cordilura impudica. The sequence goes on from OY821517.1 coordinate 348,219,737, forward strand.
TTGTTTATTTCATTGTTTGTTTTCTCTCGTCATTAACAAACCATTCAAGTCTTACAAAAGCAACACCTTCTTTAAGGGACTCTGCTTGCGTTTAAGGAATTTAAACTAAGATTTTCAGAAACGTGAAACAGTGGTATAGAATTCAGTTTTTGATTTTGTTAAATGAAAGGCAATGTTCGTTTATCTAAGGAAATAGTCCTAAATCTGTATTATAATTTTTTTGGTATTAGAAAAGTGTTTGGAAAACTTCTAAATAAAACCTATGTCGAATTTCAACTATTTTGTAACCCATAAAAACATAGTTTTTACTAAAACTCTCTCTTTCCTTATGCATATGAGTTTTGAATCTCTCCATGACTGTGCGTGACTTTGTGTGACTACTTTCAAATTAATCTTTGGCCACAACAAGTCTATGGAAAAAGTTTCAGATCGATCGGATGAGGGGGAATGGGGTCTAAATCACTCCGTGACTGTGCGCGACTTTAAGTTAATATTTGTTGATTACAAGTTTGTCTACCAAGTTTCAGATTGATTGGATGAGGGGAAATGGGTTTAAAATCACTCCGTGACTGTGCGTGACTATGCGTGACTGTGTGTGATTATCTTAAAATTAATCTTTGGCCACACCAAGTCCATGGACAAAGTTTCAGATTGATCGGAAGATGGGAAATGGGGTTTAAATCACCCCGTGACTGTGTGTGACTATGCGTCACTGTGCGTGACTACCCAAAAATTAATCTATAGTCACAACAAGACTATGGGCCAAGTTTCAGATCAATTGGATGAGGGGTTATGGGGTTGCCACATGGAAGACATACAGACAGACTGACAGAGAGCATGAGAGTTTAAAAAGGACTCAGCTTATTAAGTCAATAATTATAAATAGCAGAGCCCAGCCCTCGAAATTCAAGTGCAAATTCTAGGAAATTTTTTTTTTAATTTAGTTTATCTCTTTCCATAGGTATCCTATTCAATTCAACAAAGGTCGTGTGATATGCAATTATTATAACGATATTCGATTGCGTTATTGTCGTTATTGGTTTATATCCAAAATTATTTTTCAATTCAACACAGGGCTTTTCATATACAATTTTTGCAAACACATTTAATAAACACAAACACAGCATTGTATAATTTTAAGTATGTGTTAGTAGCAACTTTAAATGTATCTTACTCCAAAAAAAAATTTAAAAATTAAAAATCTGTAAATCTGGTGGACAGCTAAGAAGAAATACCTTTTAAATGAGGTATATTTGGTTAAAATCGGGGTGAAACTGACAAAGTTACATCGGTCACAAGAAATTGCCTTGCCTATTAATAATATACTAGCAGATTCCAGCCCTCGAAATTCGAGTGGAAATTCTAGGAAATTTTATTTTTTCATTAAATAAAGACCCTAAAGGTATGCTAGTCAATTATAGTCAATTCGCAAATCAGCAAAAAAAAAACAAACTCATTTTTATTACAAACACATTAACAAATTTAGTAAACACACACATAGCATTGTATAATTTTATGTATGTGTTAGTAGCAACTTTAAATGCAATTTACTCAAAATAAAGGAAAAAATTTGAAAATCTGTAAATCTGCAAAAAGAAATACCTTTCAAATAATATACGTTTGGTCAAAATCTTGATAAAACGGTAGAACAAAACATCTGTCACAAGAAACCGCCTAGCCTATTAATATTATAGATATGAAACTAGTAGTTATTAGGCGGCTAATAGTATTTTATAATAAAGGGTGTTTTTTTTTAACATATTAAGGAGTTAGCTGTCAAACGAACTGTCATACTGCGCTCACTTGTTGACATTCTGGCAAATAATCGTGAATAGATTCATGCTTAAAAATTATCCAAATTTACTTTTAAAATCAGTCATCGATACGAGCAACTTATAGACGACTTCGTGATTTTTATGGCGCATATAATCGGCCATCTGAGCAAGCCATCCATTGAACTGTGGATAGATTTCATGTCATATACTCTCTAAATGATGTAATAATACCAACACGTCGCAGGTATGTGCATATCGAAGAGAACATCGCTGCAGTAAAATAAAGTGTGAAAGAGGATCCAAATTTTTCGATTCGTCGTCGGTGGCAGGAACTGAGGCTCTGTCCGTCCACTACGTAGGAAAATTTGCGCCGGGATCTTAGCCTACGCCCATATATGATCCAGCTGGTGTAGGAAGCCATTAGAGCATCATATGCGTCGTTTTTTCGCTGATTGGACTCACAGCAATTGGAAACTGACTCGATGTTTTATCGGGCCCATTTTTGGTTTAATGGGTTTGTTAATAAAAAAATATATGTATATAGAATTAATGAAATTTCCAAAACTCTTTATAGCAAATTTTCATTGAGAATAAAACCACTGTTTTATTTTAGGACCATATCAGACAAAACCTGAAAAGTACATTTTGATTGAATTCTCATATAAACTATACAAACTGAATAGCTTACGCCTTTCTTCTTTCTACTTTCTACTCATCTATTATGCCAGACACATGGTAGATTGCATACTCAGTGTTTTAGTAATATATCAGCATCACACTTAATATATACATATGGATGTGTGTGATGCTGTTACACATATACAAAGCAACTAATACAATAACACTTATTTACATATATATATATATATATATATATATAGTTGTGTAATGTAAACATAACACACTCTTAGGAAAAACAAGGAGGAAATATATAGCTGGCCTAGACCGACTAAACCATGCGCTTTTTTAATTTGGTAATTTTTATATGGAGAATAGGTAAAAAACAAATTTTTTTTAAAACATATGTGACCCTTCATATAATAATAAAATAATATAATAATATAATAATATAATAATATAATAATATAATAATATAATAATATAATAATATAATAATATAATAATATAATAATATAATAATATAATAATATAATAATATAATAATATAATAATATAATAATATAATAATATAATAATATAATAATATAATAATATAATAATATAATAATATAATAATATAATAATATAATAATATAATAATATAATAATATAATATAATAATATAATAATATAATAATATAATAATATAATAATATAATAATATAATAATATAATAATATAATAATATAATAATATAATAATATAATAATATAATAATATAATAATATAATATAATAATATAATAATATAATAATATAATAATATAATAATATAATAATATAATAATATAATAATATAATAATATAATATAATAATATAATAATATAATAATATAATATAATAATATAATAATATAATAATATAATAATATAATAATATAATATAATAATATAATAATATAATAATATAATAATATAATATAATAATATAATAATATAATAATATAATAATATAATAATATAATAATATAATAATATTATAATATAATAATATAATATAATAATATAATAATATAATAATATAATAATATAATAATATAATAATATAATAATATTATAATATAATAATATAATAATATAATAATATAATAATATAATAATATAATAATATAATAATATAATAATATAAAAATATAATAATATAATATAATAATATAATAATATAATAATATAATAATATAATATAATAATATAATAATATAATAATATAATAATATAATAATATAATAATATTATAATATAATAATATAATAATATAATAATATAATAATATAATAATATAATAATATAATAATATAATAATATAATAATATAATAATATAATAATATAATAATATAATAATATTATAATATAATAATATAATAATATAATAATATAATAATATAATAATATAATAATATAATAATATAATAATATAATAATATAATAATATAATAATATAATAATATAATAATATAATATAATAATATAATAATATAATATAATAATATAATAATATAATAATATAATAATATAATATAATAATATAATAATATAATAATATAATAATATAATAATATAATAATATTATAATATAATAATATAATAATATAATAATATAATAATATAATAATATAATAATATAATAATATAATAATATAATAATATAATAATATAATAATATAATAATATAATAATATAATAATATAATATAATAATATAATAATATAATAATATAATAATATAATATAATAATATAATAATATAATAATATAATAATATAATAATATAATAATATAATAATATTATAATATAATAATATAATAATATAATAATATAATAATATAATAATATAATAACATAATAATATAAAAATATAATAATATAATAATATAATAATATAATAATATAATAATATAATAATATAATAATATAATAATATAATAATATAATAATATAATAATATAATAATATAATAATATAATAATATAATAATATAATAATATAATATAATAATATAATAATATAATAATATAATAATATAATAATATAATAATATAATATAATAATATAATAATATAATAATATAATAATATAATAATATAATAATATAATAATATAATAATATAATAATATAATAATATTATAATATAATAATATAATAATATAATAATATAATAATATAATAATATAATAATATAATAATATAATAATATAATAATATAATATAATAATATAATAATATAATAATATAATAATATAATAATATAATAATATAATAATATAATAATATAATAATATAATATAATAATATAATAATATAATAATATAATAATATAATAATATAATAATATAATAATATAATAATATAATAATATAATAATATAATAATATAATAATATAATATAATAATATAATAATATAATAATATAATAATATAATAATATAATAATATAATAATATAATATAATAATATAATAATATAATAATATAATAATATAATAATATAATAATATAATAATATAATAATATAATAATATAATAATATAATAATATAATAATATTATAATATAATAATATAATAATATAATAATATAATAATATAATAATATAATAATATAATAATATAATAATATAATAATATAATAATATAATATAATAATATAATAATATAATAATATAATAATATAATAATATAATAATATAATAATATAATAATATAATAATATAATATAATAATATAATAATATAATAATATAATAATATAATAATATAATATAATAATATAATAATATAATAATATAATAATATAATAATATAATAATATAATAATATAATAATATAATAATATAATAATATAATAATATAATAATATAATATAATAATATAATAATATAATAATATAATAATATAATAATATAATAATATAATAATATAATATAATAATATAATAATATAATAATATAATAATTTAATAATATAATAATATAATAATATAATAATATAATAATATAATAATATAATAATATAATAATATAATAATATTATAATATAATAATATAATAATATAATAATATAATAATATAATAATATAATAATATAATATAATAATATAATAATATAATAATATAATAATATAATAATATAATAATATAATAATATAATAATATAATAATATAATAATATAATAATATAATAATATAATAATATAATATAATAATATAATAATATAATAATATAATAATATAATAATATAATAATATTATAATATAATAATATAATAATATAATAATATAATAATATAATAATATAATAATATAATAATATAATAATATAATATAATAATATAATAATATAATAATATAATAATATAATAATATAATAATATAATAATATAATAATATAATAATATAATAATATAATAATATTATAATATAATAATATAATAATATAATAATATAATAATATAATAATATAATAATATAATAATATAATAATATAATAATATTATAATATAATAATATAATAATATAATAATATAATAATATAATAATATAATAATATAATAATATAATAATATAATAATATAATAATATAATAATATAATAATATAATAATATAATAATATAATAATATAATAATATAATAATATAATAATATAATAATATAATAATATAATATAATAATATAATAATATAATAATATAATAATATAATAATATAATAATATAATAATATAATAATATAATAATATAATAATATAATAATATAATAATATAATAATATAATAATATAATAATATAATAATATAATAATATAATATAATAATATAATAATATAATAATATAATAATATAATAATATAATATAATAATATAATAATATAATAATATAATAATATAATAATATAATAATATAATAATATAATAATATAATAATATAATAATATAATAATATAATAATATAATAATATAATAATATAATATAATAATATAATAATATAATAATATAATAATATAATAATATAATAATATAATAATATAATAATATAATAATATTATAATATAATAATATAATAATATAATAATATAATAATATAATAATATAATAATATAATAATATAATAATATAATATAATAATATAATATTATAATAATATAATAATATAATAATATAATAATATAATAATATAATAATATTATAATATAATAATATAATAATATAATAATATAATAATATTATAATATAATAATATAATAATATAATAATATAATAATATAATAATATAATAATATAATAATATAATAATATAATAATATAATATAATAATATAATAATATAATAATATAATAATATAATAATATAATAATATAATAATATAATAATATAATAATATAATATAATAATATAATAATATAATAATATAATAATATAATAATATAATAATATAATAATATAATAATATAATAATATAATAATATAATATAATAATATAATAATATAATAATATAATAATATAATAATATAATAATATAATAATATAATAATATAATATAATAATATAATAATATAATAATATAATAATATAATAATATAATAATATTATAATATAATAATATAATAATATAATAATATAATAATATAATAATATAATAATATAATATAATAATATAATAATATAATAATATAATAATATAATAATATAATAATATAATAATATAATATAATAATATAATAATATAATAATATAATAATATAATAATATAATAATATAATATAATAATATAATAATATAATAATATAATAATATAATAATATAATAATATAATAATATAATAATATAATAATATAATATAATAATATAATAATGTAATAATATAATAATATAATAATATAATAATATAATAATATAATATAATAATATAATAATATAATAATATAATAATATAATAATATAATAATATAATAATATAATAATATAATAATATAATAATATAATAATATAATAATATAATAATATTATAATATAATAATATAATAATATAATAATATAATAATATAATAATATAATAATATAATATAATATTATAATAATATAATAATATAATAATATAATAATATAATAATATAATAATATAATAATATAATAATATAATAATATAATAATATAATAATATAATAATATAATAATATAATATAATAATATAATAATATAATAATATAATAATATAATAATATAATAATATTATAATATAATAATATAATAATATAATAATATAATAATATAATAATATAATAATATAATAATATAATATAATAATATAATAATATAATAATATAATAATATAATAATATAATAATATAATAATATAATAATATTGTTTGCGTATATAGCAAAAAATATATAAAAAATAAAACACAATTTAATTTTAGGTTTTATAAGTAGAGAAAATAAAATCTCTATTTTATTTGTATATACAAATGTATACAAGATGTATTACCTTTTTTAAAAATATGCACAGCGGATGGTGTTTATGTGTACGAATTGTACGAAGGTACCAAAACGATTGATTTTATAAGTTAAAAAATAAAAGAGAGAAGGTGACGAGCAATATCTAAGTACCGTTAATGGTTTTACTAGTTAAAATCTATGTAAACACTCCTTTCAACGATGTATAAAAAAAGGAGTTTCATAGATATTAACCCAGAATTAACCCAAAAATGGCTAATTGACTCAAAGGCGGAAAAGTACAAAGAAAATATTAAATTGTACTTAAACATTGCCGGCCACCTTGCAACTTCAAGATGTGTTGCAACAATAATACTTTAACAAATAACTTAAGTATCTTAAAATAAGGCATAGTTCAGTTTAAAAATGTGAGCTTGAATTCAATTTTTTTTTTTTTTTTTTTTTTTTTTTTTTAACACTTAAATTGGCCAGTAGGGACCTCGACGTAACAATTTTCCATAGGCCAGTAGGGACCCCAATGGAAAATTGATTATAAATAAGTATGAGCCAGTAGGGACTCTACAATTTGAGCCAGTAAGGACTCTACATATGAGCCAGTAAGGACTCTACAATGGAGATGGGCCAGATTAGACCCATCCAAAAATGGTGTATTGCGCCATAGCATCCTCATAATCGAGCAGATCATCGTCAAAAAGGTTAGGGAGAGATTCCATATTTCTATGAAACAATAAAAAATTTAAAGAAAATATCGAAGAAAAAGTAAATTATTCGGTCAAAATGACCAGTTTGGTTATTGGTCGTTTTACAACCCCATTAGCAGTACGAATATCCGCGACCCTTACGCGACCGTCACTTCCCGGATAAACTTTTATGACCCGGCCTAAACGCCACGATGTCGGAGGTAGATTTTCATGCTTGATAACGACTAAGTCATTTTCCTGTAGATCGCGTTCCGGATATTTCCATTTATAGCGCTTATTTAACGTCATTAAATATTCTTCTTTCCATCGGCGACAAAAAAGTTGAGACAACGCTTTCATTTTTCGAAATCGATTAACAAGACTTATCGGAGATTCATTAATTTCAGGCTCCGGGGGAGCAAGTATTGGTCCACCTATTAAAAAATGACCAGGAGTAAGAGCTACTGGTTCCCGAGGGTTATCCGCCATAGAACAAAGAGGACGTGAATTTAGACAAGCTTCGATTCTTGCGAGAACTGAAGAAAGTTCTTCAAAAGTATATTTAAAAGATTGCGCTTCCTTACGAAAATGGTGTTTAAAACTCTTGACCCCGGCTTCCCAAAGGCCACCCATATGAGGTGCCCCGGCCGGTATAAACCGCCAAGTTAAACCCTGAATACCATAAATAGAACCCACTGCAATCTGACTTTCCTTAAGAAATATCTTAAAATCCTTCTCTAATTCACGCGATGCACCTACGAAACTTGTGCCATTATCCGAAAATAAAGTGTAGGGGCAACCTCGTCGAGAAATAAATCTGTTAAAGGCAGATAAAAAAGTAGGCGTCGATAAATCAGACGTGGCTTCTAAATGAATTGCTTTCGTAGAAAAGCAAACAAAAATACAAACGTAGCCCTTCGTTATCCTACAAGCTCTGCCCGTGAAACTTTTGATGTCAAAGGGACCAGCAAAATCAACGCCCGTTGTCATAAATGGTCTAGTAAGAGTAGTTCTTTCAGGGGGCAGAGCCGCCATAATTTGACGACAAGATACTTTACGGTCAATAATACACCGTTTACAACGACCAATGACCCCACGAATTTTCGACTTCAAGCGTGGAACCCAATATTCAATGCGCACTATTCGCAACATCAACTGATTTCCACCGTGAATGGAAATCATATGAACAAATTCTATTAACAATTGAGTAAATCGGCTCGAATAAGGTAAAATAATAGGATATTTCTCCGTATATGAAAGGGATGGTGATTTAACCAAGCGACCATTCAATCTTATTACACCGTCTTTGTCGAGAAAGGGATTCAAAGAAATAAGGCAACTCTTTGAACTTAACGGTTTTTTGTCTAACAGGCACTTATATTCATCTGCATAGTGATGTTTCTGAGCCACAATGGCTAAATGCAATTTTGTTCTTCTGATTTCATAACCAGCAACGATTTTATCCACATTCATATAACGATTTGTCCTATGAGCTGGATGACTATTGTAAAAGAACCTCAAAATATATGAGATTATCCGAAGAGCTCGATCAAGACGAGAGTAATTATTCAAAATATCCACATATATATCTTCCCCCTTAACGTTCGTAAAGAAGGAAGCATGAGTTTTGACAACCCGACCCTCAATGTCAGTGTCAAGATAACTTAGATCCGTTATATTCCAGTGCACTTTATCTTGACCCAGCCATCTTGGACCATGCCACCAAAGCTCACTATTTTCCAGCTCAGTGGGAGAGGTACCACGACTACCTAAATCTGCAGGATTATCCTCAGAACGAACATGATACCAATTATGGTTTCCCACATTTTCTTGAATGCGGCATACTCTGTTCGCTACAAATGTGGTCCAGGAACACGGCGTTTTCCTTAACCAAGAAAGGACTATCGTCGAATCAGTCCAACAGTAAATTTGATCAATTTTAATATCAATTTCACCTATTACCGTCTTCAAAAGTTCAGAGGCTAACACCGCCCCGCACAGTTCTAAACGAGGTAGAGAAATTGATTTGATGGGGGCTACTTTGGTTTTCGATGAAAGTAGGTGAGTATGAATTTCGCCGTTAGAGGCCTGAATTCGAATATAAATCACCCCCGCGTATGCCTTTTCCGAGGCATCAGAAAAAACATGAAGCTCAACAGAATTTCCCGGCGAATAATTAACCCACCTTGGAATACGAATAGTATTTACCTCATGATAATAAGTTACAAATCTTTTCCATTCAACTTCCGTCGAAATTGGAAGCATATCATCCCAATTTATATTATCAAGCCAAATTTTTTGCATGATAATTTTTGCAACCACAATTATAGGACCTAACCAACCTACAGGATCAAACAATTTCGCGATAGTCGATAAGACTTCCCTCTTAGTATACCCAGATTTTAATGAAATAGGAGTCACACTAAAATAAAACGAGTCCAACTGAGCGTTCCACTGAATTCCTAAAGTCTTTGAAGTACTCGATTCTATAAAGGTCAATAATTTAGCGTCAACTAAATGGTCCAAAGGTATATCTTTCAAAATACTCCGTTCGTTTGAAGTCCATTTTCTTAGCTGAAACTTAGCAGAGGCCAAAGCAGCGACGAGTTGATCACGAGCCATTAATGCAGTCGAAATGTCATGAGTCCCTGTCAAAACGTCGTCAACGTACATGCACTTTCGTAGAATATGTGCTGCGAGAGGAAACTCAGCCTCAGAATCGTCCGCGAGTTGTAATAACGTCCTAATGGCAAGGTATGGAGCGCAGTTAACGCCAAAAGTCACTGTCTGTAATTCATAGTCCCTTACAGTCTCCGTCGGAGAATCCCTAAACAAAATTCGTTGAAAAGGGGTATGAGAAGGATCAACCCGAATCTGCCTATACATTTGAGTAATATCACAATTGAAGACGAATTTAAACAGACGCCATCTAAGAATAAGTAGAACTAAGTCTGCTTGTAAGGTAGGTCCTACGTAAAGGCAATCGTTTAAACTAATTCCATTAGAAGTTTTATTTGAAGCGTTGAAAACAACTCTCAATTTAGTTGTCTTACGTTCCAGTTTTACCACCGGATGATGAGGTAAATAACAAAAAGAGGTAGGAGATGAAAAATTTGGTAATACCGGTCTCATATGTCCTATGTCCAAATACCACCGGATGATGAGGTAAATAACAAAAAGAGGTAGGAGATGAAAAATTTGGTAATACCGGTCTCATATGTCCTATGTCCAAATACTCCCTAACGACGTCATCGTACATCTCCTTAATTTCAGGTCTACGCAGTAAAGATGATTCGGTCCTAAGATATTGTCCCATAACACCAGGTCTTGAAGTCCCTAAAGAAAATTTTTCAGGAAATTCAGGCTTAAATGGGAGAGTCACTACATATCGACCATCAGATTCGCGACGAGTAGTCGCTTTATAATTTTCCTCACAAAATTTGTCAAATGGAGACAGAATTTTTCTTTTAGGAGTTTCCTCAAGTTCCCAGAATCTCAAAAGATTTTTGTTAAGGCAATCTTCCTCTGAAAATTCGACATTCGTAGAATATACCTGAACTTGAGGTTGTTCAACTGGGCCAGTAATAATCCAGCCAAAAATAGTGTTCTGAGCTAGTAAAGAGCCCAAAATATTACGACGGATTTCTCCCAACAGAATTCTTGGATATAAATCCGCGCCAAGCAAAAGATCAACAGGTCGACTGTCATCAAAATTAATATCGGCCAAACGAAGGTTTGGCAAATTTTCCTTTAAATACGAGTGGACTGTAAATGATGGTAAATTACCCGAAATATTTGGCAAAACAAGTGCCAATGTTTCCAATACAAGGGATGAATCGAGGGTGGAGCCAATTTTTAATGAACAAAGTTTTCTAGACATTGCCGTAACTGCCTGATTAACTCCTGAAATTTGAGCATTCGTCGAATGCGTCGAAATTTTCAGGCGATTTTGCAAACGTTCAGAAATGAACGATGCTTCAGAAGCAGGGTCAATAAGGGCCCGGGCTGGGTACGTAGTACCCTGATGAATAAGATTCACCATAGCCGTCCCTAAAAGTACAGTCCTACTTTGTGCTGTATGAAATACTTGACGATTTGTAGGAGCTGTGGCATGATTGGCATTCGAAGATGATGCGATTGCAGGTACGGAGTTTGAAACTCGAGAAACAGAAACCGAACTAACACCCGAATTCGACCGATTAGTATCCCTAAAAACTTCAGAAGATGGTAATTCACGGTGTAACATAGTATGATGTCTCTTGTTACAAATGGAGCAATTATACGAACTGCTACAATTTTTAGCTTCATGTGTCCTTGCGAGACAATTGACACAACAGTGAAACTTTTTTACCGTAGAAAATCGATCCGCAACAGATAAACTTTTGAATCGATGACAAGAACGTAAAAAGTGAACTTGATTCTTACAAAGAACACAAGAAGCACTTGAAGTTGAAGCAGCATTGGTATGATGCGCTTTGATTTTAGGTTCAGAAAGCCGTTTAGCAGATTCTGAACCCCTAAGATCACGTAAACAATCTAAAGTTTGAACTCTTTCTGTCAGAAAGAGGTCCAAATCCTTCCAGAGTGACAAAGCTGATTTGTCCTTTATACTCTGTTCCCACAGACTAACAGTTTGCGAAGGTAACCGTTGAATGCAAAGAAATACAATAATAGGATCCCAGCTGTGCGTCGAAATATTATAAATTGACATAGCCGTAAGGCAACCGTTTATTCCGCGTTGTAAAGTTTTTAATCCCGACGAGGTTTCCTTATCAAGAAAGGGAAGGCTAAATAGCGATTTTAACTGGTTATTAACCAGCATACGTGGATTATCATATGCGTCCCTCAAGTTGCGCCACGCGACATCAAAACCTTGATTAGTGAGAGGGCATTTCGAAACAATTTCCCGAGCTTCGCCACTAGTTTTCCGAACTAGGTGGCATAGCCGCTCAATATTGCTAAGTCGAGAGTTATTGATATAAACCGCTGTAAAAAGATCCCTAAAAGTGGGCCAAGAAATGTAATCGCCCTCAAAAACGTCGGTATCGCATGGCGGAAGCGTTAAATTATGACAAAAGTTGTCAGCTGAATGGAGGTTTACGCTAGAAGACTGAGACTGCTCTTTCGGTGTCGCGTTGGATTTAAAATGATGTAATCGTTCATTAATCCTAGATAAACAATTAACGTACGCGTTAAAAGTGGCTTCATATTTCGATTCAGCCGCGTCAAAATCCGCTGGTTCCGCGTCATCCGAATTTTCTAAATATGATAAACAAGTACGATATGTCGATTTTACTTGTTCCCAAAGCAAGTCCAATTCTTTTCCACGAATTTCAAGATTAAATACCGAATGTAACTCCTCACGAATATCATCAAGTGCATTTCCCGGCATTTTGGTTCGAATTTATTTTAAAATAAGTTAATTTAATTTAAATAACAATATAAAAATTCGTTTAAAAAAAATCCGAAAAAATAATAATATATTATAAACTAATAATATAAAACTATATTAAAAAATTTTATTTTCTTAATATGTGGTATTATTTTAACTAATTAGAAGCAAAACCAAAATTTGCAAAAAAAAAAATTAATAAAAAACACACTGGATATGTCGCGACTAAAACGGACAGTAGGGTGACTAACAATGTTATAGAAAAAACAAACCAACACAATGCGTGTGCGTATATATTAGTGTGAAGAGAAATGAACACACTCTTGAGCATAAACACAAAAAAAAACCAACGCGTGAACGTACAGAGAAATAAAAACTATTCAGCTTAAGCAGCTTAAACACGAAAAAAAACGTTCGCGTGAGCGTATATGTATAACACAAAGGAGAAAAACCGATTTAGTTATAATCTTTATTGTAATGTATATCTGTTTAAATGTAAACCTGTTTAAATTATTATTATTTGCACTAAACACTTTTTTTTAAACTATCCCGACGGCTTTTTCTCTTTCCTTCGATTAAAACAAACACGATATGATTAATATTTATATTATTACTTGCACTAATCACTTTTTTTTTTAAAATCCCGACGGCTTTTGCTTTTTCTTTCGATTAAAATATAAACGAATATATACGTAATGTAACGTAACGCGTAGGGTTGTAAAACGAAAAGAATGCAAAAAAAATAGTATTTCAATAACGATGAAACTTTTTTTCTTTTTAAATTAATTTTAATTATACACTTTTTAAATTTTCAAGTTTTTGTTTAGCTCACACATAAAAAAAACTGAACTATACGCACCTTTTTAATTAATTGTTTTCTGCTGTAGTTGAAGTGAAGGGTTGTTTTTGCAGGTTCTTGCTGGTGTTGACAAGATGAAGGCTGTGGGAATGTTGAAATTAATAATTTTTAAAAATTTTCCAAATTTTTCCTCAGGATCCGGTTCGAAGGACCAAATGTTTGCGTATATAGCAAAAAATATATAAAAAATAAAACACAATTTAATTTTAGGTTTTATAAGTAGAGAAAATAAAATCTCTATTTTATTTGTATATACAAATGTATACAAGATGTATTACCTTTTTTAAAAATATGCACAGCGGATGGTGTTTATGTGTACGAATTGTACGAAGGTACCAAAACGATTGATTTTATAAGTTAAAAAATAAAAGAGAGAAGGTGACGAGCAATTTCTAAGTACCGTTAACGGTTTTACTAGTTAAAATCTATGTAAACACTCCTTTCAACGATGTATAAAAAAAGGAGTTTCATAGATATTAACCCAGAATTAACCCAAAAATGGCTAATTGACTCAAAGGCGGAAAAGTACAAAGAAAATATTAAATTGTACTTAAACAAATATAATAATATAATAATATAATAATATTATAATATAATAATATAATAATATAATAATATAATAATATAATAATATAATAATATAATAATATAATAATATAATAATATAATAATATAATAATATAATAATATTATAATATAATAATATAATAATATAATAATATAATAATATAATAATATAATAATATAATAATATAATAATATAATAATATAATAATATAATAATATAATAATATAATAATATAATAATATAATAATATAATAATATAATAATATAATAATATAATAATATAATATAATAATATAATAATATAATAATATAATAATATAATAATATAATAATATAATAATATAATAATATAATAATATAATAATATAATAATATAATAATATAATATAATAATATAATAATATAATAATATAATAATATAATAATATAATAATATAATAATATAATAATATAATATAATAATATAATAATATAATAATATAATAATATAATAATATAATAATATAATAATATAATAATATAATAATATAATAATATAATAATATAATAATATAATAATATAATAATATAATAATATAATAATATAATAATATAATAATATAATAATAATATAATAATATAATAATATAATAATATAATAATATAATAATATAATAATATAATAATATAATAATATTATAATATAATAATATAATAATATAATAATATAATAATATAATAATATAATATAATAATATAATAATATAATAATATAATAATATAATATAATAATATAATAATATAATAATATAATAATATAATAATATAATAATATAATAATATAATAATATAATAATATAATAATATAATAATATAATAATATAATAATATAATAATATAATAATATAATAATATAATAATATAATAATATAATAATATAATAATATAATATAATAATATAATAATATAATAATATAATAATATAATAATATAATAATATAATATAATAATATAATAATATAATAATATAATAATATAATAATATAATAATATAATAATATAATAATATAATAATATAATAATATAATAATATAATAATATAATAATATAATATAATAATATAATAATATAATAATATAATAATATAATAATATAATAATATAATAATATAATAATATAATAATATAATAATATAATAATATAATAATATTATAATATAATAATATAATAATATAATAATATAATAATATAATAATATAATAATATAATAATATAATATAATAATATAATATTATAATAATATAATAATATAATAATATAATAATATAATAATATTATAATATAATAATATAATAATATAATAATATAATAATATTATAATATAATAATATAATAATATAATAATATAATAATATAATAATATAATAATATAATAATATAATAATATAATAATATAATAATATAATAATATAATAATATAATATAATAATATAATAATATAATAATATAATAATATAATAATATAATAATATAATAATATAATATAATAATATAATAATATAATAATATAATAATATAATAATATAATAATATAATAATATAATAATATAATAATATAATAATATAATAATATAATAATATAATAATATAATAATATAATAATATAATATAATAATATAATAATATAATAATATAATAATATAATAATATAATAATATAATAATATAATAATATAATAATATAATATAATAATATAATAATATAATAATATAATAATATAATAATATAATAATATTATAATATAATAATATAATAATATAATAATATAATAATATAATAATATAATAATATAATAATATAATATAATAATATAATAATATAATAATATAATAATATAATAATATAATAATATAATAATATAATATAATAATATAATAATATAATAATATAATAATATAATAATATAATAATATAATATAATAATATAATAATATAATAATATAATAATATAATAATATAATAATATAATAATATAATAATATAATAATATAATAATATAATAATATAATAATATAATAATATAATAATATAATAATATAATATAATAATATAATAATATAATAATATAATAATATAATAATATAATAATATAATATAATAATATAATAATATAATAATATAATAATATAATAATATAATAATATAATAATATAATAATATAATAATATAATAATATAATAATAT
Organism: Cordilura impudica; assembly: GCA_963682025.1. Taxonomy (NCBI): domain Eukaryota; kingdom Metazoa; phylum Arthropoda; class Insecta; order Diptera; family Scathophagidae; genus Cordilura; species Cordilura impudica. The sequence goes on from OY821517.1 coordinate 348,237,341, forward strand.
AATAATATTATAATATAATAATATAATAATATAATAATATAATAATATAATGATATAATAATATAATATAATAATATAATAATATAATAATATAATAATATAATAATATAATAATATAATAATATAATAATATAATAATATAATAATATAATAATATAATAATATAATAATATAATATAATAATATAATAATATAATAATATAATAATATAATAATATAATAATATTATAATATAATAATATAATAATATAATAATATAATAATATAATAATATAATAATATAATAATATAATATAATAATATAATAATATAATAATATAATAATATAATAATATAATAATATAATAATATAATAATATAATAATATAATAATATAATAATATAATAATATTATAATATAATAATATAATAATATAATAATATAATAATATAATAATATAATAATATAATAATATAATAATATAATAATATTATAATATAATAATATAATAATATAATAATATAATAATATAATAATATAATAATATAATAATATAATAATATAATAATATAATAATATAATAATATAATAATATAATAATATAATAATATAATAATATAATAATATAATAATATAATAATATAATAATATAATAATATAATAATATAATATAATAATATAATAATATAATAATATAATAATATAATAATATAATAATATAATAATATAATAATATAATATAATAATATAATAATATAATAATATAATAATATAATAATATAATAATATAATAATATAATAATATAATAATATAATAATATAATAATATAATATAATAATATAATAATATAATAATATAATAATATAATAATATAATAATATAATAATATTATAATATAATAATATAATAATATAATAATATAATAATATAATAATATAATAATATAATAATATAATATAATAATATAATAATATAATAATATAATAATATAATAATATAATAATATAATAATATAATAATATAATAATATAATAATATAATATAATAATATAATAATATAATAATATAATAATATAATAATATAATAATATAATAATATTATAATATAATAATATAATAATATAATAATATAATAATATAATAATATAATAATATAATAATATAATATAATAATATAATAATATAATAATATAATAATATAATAATATAATAATATAATAATATAATAATATAATAATATAATAATATAATAATATAATAATATTATAATATAATAATATAATAATATAATAATATAATAATATAATAATATAATAATATAATAATATAATAATATTATAATATAATAATATAATAATATAATAATATAATAATATAATATAATAATATAATAATATAATAATATAATAATATAATAATATAATAATATAATAATATAATAATATAATAATATAATAATATAATAATATAATAATATAATAATATAATAATATAATAATATAATAATATAATATAATAATATAATAATATAATAATATAATAATATAATAATATAATAATATAATAATATAATAATATAATATAATAATATAATAATATAATAATATAATAATATAATAATATAATAATATAATAATATAATAATATAATAATATAATAATATAATAATATAATAATATAATAATATAATAATATAATAATATAATAATATAATATAATAATATAATAATATAATAATATAATAATATAATAATATAATAATATAATAATATAATAATATAATAATATAATAATATTATAATATAATAATATAATAATATAATAATATAATAATATAATAATATAATAATATAATAATATAATAATATAATATAATAATATAATATTATAATAATATAATAATATAATAATATAATAATATAATAATATTATAATATAATAATATAATAATATAATAATATTATAATATAATAATATAATAATATAATAATATAATAATATAATAATATAATAATATAATAATATAATAATATAATAATATAATAATATAATAATATAATAATATAATAATATAATAATATAATAATATAATAATATAATAATATAATAATATAATAATATAATAATATAATAATATAATAATATAATAATATAATAATATAATAATATAATAATATAATAATATAATAATATAATAATATAATAATATAATAATATAATAATATAATAATATAATATAATAATATAATAATATAATAATATAATAATATAATAATATAATATAATAATATAATAATATAATAATATAATAATATAATAATATAATATAATAATATAATAATATAATAATATAATAATATAATAATATAATAATATAATAATATTATAATATAATAATATAATAATATAATAATATAATAATATAATAATATAATAATATAATAATATAATAATATAATAATATAATAATATAATAATATAATATAATAATATAATAATATAATAATATAATAATATAATATAATAATATAATAATATAATAATATAATAATATAATAATATAATAATATAATAATATTATAATATAATAATATAATAATATAATAATATAATAACATAATAATATAAAAATATAATAATATAATAATATAATAATATAATAATATAATAATATAATAATATAATAATATAATAATATAATAATATAATAATATAATAATATAATAATATAATAATATAATAATATAATAATATAATAATATAATAATATAATAATATAATAATATAATAATATAATAATATAATAATATAATAATATAATAATATAATAATATAATAATATAATAATATAATATAAAAGCAATACTTATTGCAAGTCGTAAGTGATTACAGAAAGCAATTTGAATCGTATACTAAATAATCCTTAAATACACCAAAATAAATAGAATTAATTTTATATTTCATATTCTTTTGAATAAATTGTCTTTTATTACCTTTGGGTCATTTGTGGATCTTCTTATTTTATTTAAAAAAATATAGATAGTTTTTATACATAAAATAATTTTATAACAAAATTGGTTAAAAGTTGTTTTAATTTATATTCGCGAGCAATAAGCAGATAATTGCACCAAAGATATATCACAATGGATTATTTTGATCCCAGGAGCACTGAAGGGTTAAATAAATAAAAATTAACTGAATTATTTTTCTTTAATTCTAAATAGTGGATTCATCGCGTTTAATAGAAAACCTCGTTTTCGGTAATTGTTATTTAAAAATATCTTAAAATCCAAAGCTGGCCTTGGCAAATATTGGGTTAACGTTCTCGGATTTATCTCAAATTTAAGGAACGGAAGTTTTACACATTTAGTTATTAAATTTTAAGCACCAAGGTTAGTAGTTTAGACACAATTTTTCAAAAGATCGGTCCAGAACTCTCTGAGTTAGAGGGGGGTCAAAATTTGACATTTTGACCAAACAGGTGTTTTTCTCATTCATGTAACTTTTTACCTATTATTCTTAGCAAAATTTGTCCCAAACAGTTTAGATAGCAATTTCTTCAGTCTTTAAAAGAAATAAAAATTTTTTTTTGACTTTTTTCAAAAACAAAAAATTTTTTGACTTGTTTTTCAAAAAAGGAAATATTTTTTTTTGCTCAAAAGAAAGCTTAGGTTTTTTCCTTTAAGAGCATTTTGGTCGTTTAGTAGGATGCAAGTGGGATATATATCAAAAAAAATGTTTTGTAACTCAAGACAACCGTTTATAAATTTATAGCATATGCGCTAATTTGAATATTTTCCTATATTTCTAAAACCTTAAAAATAAAGCATATACTGAGACACTAGACAAATTAACCTTTCCGACGGTATGTAACATACCCATCTCAAATTGCATACCCTTAATACTGTAATACCCACAATATGTTAACCTCAGGAAAAAAACCCCACTTTTTTTCTATAGAAATGTTGAAAAATTATTTTTTTATTATTTATTTTTAATAATAATTTAATTAATATATAATCTATAATCTTGTGACTGATGTTTTGTTCTACCGTTTTATCCCGATTTTGACCAAACGCATATTATTTGAAAGGTATTTCTTTTTAGCCGTTTTGAAGATTTACAGATTTTTAAATTTTTTCCTTTATTTTGAGTAAATTGCTTTTAAAATTGCTACTAACACATACATAAAATTATACAATGCTTTGTGTGTGTTTATTAAATTTGTTAATGTGTTTGTAATAAAAATGAGTTTGTATTTTGTGTTTATTTGTGAATTGGATATAATTGATTAGCATACTTTTAGGGTCTTTATTTAGTGAAAAAATAAAATTTCCTAGAATTTAAAAAAAAAATTTTTATTTTTTTTTTTATTTTATTTTATTCAAAAAAAATTGTTTTTCCCGGAAGACTGAAGAAATAGCTATCTAAACTATTTGGGACAAATTTTGTCAAAATGTCAAATTTTGACCCCCTCTAACTCAGAGAGTGCTGGACCGATCTTGTTGAAAAATTGTATCTAAACTAATAGGACTAACCTTGGTGCAAATTAAATCCCGATCGGAAGACATCAGTTTCAAAAGTTGGATCACTTGACATGAAACGCCCAATATATTAGGGTAGGTCCATAATACTCATTCAAATGTAAAAAAATTATTGAAAATTGGGCCGGGAAATCCATTTGTCTAATTTATTTTTATTACTAACAGCCGCCAGGGGCCGTTTTCGTGCATTTTTGTAGACTTTTCACCTTTTGGGGGAAAATTTATGAAATTATTGCAGAAATCGACGATTCTTCGACTTTCCCATATTTAAAATAGCCCAAAATATCCAGCGCTGAAAATTATGTGGGGTATCCATATACGACCTTTATCGATTTCATTCAATTTAAGTCAAAAAATTCGTTTGTTTTTATTTACTCCTTTGGAAAACTAATAATCTCCTTTTACCTCGATACACTTTTACCAGCGATATTCAATAGCTTCGATACCCTGTTTATAGTAAGAACTGTCTAGCTCCTTAAAATAGCCATCAACAGGAGACTCCACCTCTTCATTGTTGGCAAATCTTGCACCATCGAGGCATTGTTTCAAGTTTGGAAATAAAAAATAATCCGAGGTAACTAAATCTGCTGAATAAGGTGAATGATGAAGCAATTCGAACTTTAATTCACTACAAATGCGGTGTTTTTTCCTTAATTTCATTACTTAGACGCTGAAATTAGTTGGCATAATACTCTCCGCCATAACCTGGCCAGCCGATGAAACTGTCTTCGCTTTCAGTTCACTATATTGACTGTTCGTTTGTCTCAGGTGTGAAGTGGTGGACCCATGTGCCATCTATGGTTACGAATCGAAGCAAAAACACGGCTTTATTGCGGTAATACATTGCCAACCATCCTATTGAAACATCTTTATGACACTGTTTTTGTTATATTTTTCCAGTAAGAAAGAAAAATGTAATTAAGTAATTTTTAAAATAAAGGCTGTGTCATGTCTGTCACATTACAAAATACTTCTTTTTAATATAATATATTTTAGAATTCATGTTTTTATATCTATAATATTAATAGGCTGGGCGATTTCTTGTGACCGTTTTATCCCGATTTTGACCAAACGTATATTATATGAAAGGTATTTCTTTTTAGCCGTTTTGCAGATTTATAGATTTTAAATTTTCCCCCCTTCATTTTGAGTAAATTGCATTTAAAGTTGCCAATAACACATACATTAAAATACACATATGCTAAGTGTGTTTTATAAAATTTGTTAATGTGTTTGTTAATGAGTTTGTTATCTTCATTCACAATGATAATAAACCATAAAAGTGTTGGTTTGTGAATTGGCTAAGTTGCAAAAAAAGCTTCCTAGAAATTGCACTCGAATTTCGAGCACTGGAATCTGCTAGTACTTTATTAATAAACTAGCTCTTATATTAACTACAAACAACTATTTCTTATTTGTGATACAAATAACTTCAGAGCTTTTCTGTGTTTTGCAAACATCCTCTAGAATGATAACTGTTTGTTGTCATGTCTGTAAACTTGACCATCAATAAAACAATAATACTTTCTCACTTTTTCTTATGGTAAATATGTTGGTCAGGTCCGTCTGCATAATTTTGTTAATTTTTATGAACAATGAAAAACTTTTACTGTATAATATTGGATGAGAAATTGCCTGAATATCATGTCTGACACTGCGGAATTAGTCTGAGATCATTGACTTTCGATGGCTCAAAAAAAAAAAAAAATACTAAACAACGTGGAGCCTTGAAACTTAAAACATATCGCACCTGTACCTCTAAAGAGAGTCAACTCAAAATTTACAAATTTTCAGTAGAGGCAAAAAACGATTTTTTTTTAATATTTATTATAAAATTTAAAAACAGTTGTTTCTTTGCAAAGAATTGCGATGATAAGTATACAACAGTAGTTGCTTTTGCGATTTTTTCAGTGATCATCAAAAATGACAAGTTTTTTCAGTGGAACTCAAAATATGTCTTTTTAGTGGATTCTAAAGAAGCTACTCTTATAACACAAAGAGGGTTACAACTATATTTTAGAGGTACAGGTGCAATATATTTTATGAACTTGCCACTGTTCACCAAATTATTTTTTTTTTCAAACTACTACCGCCATCTATACGTCAGGTCATATTGTTCTGGGACCATCCTCGTAAGATGGGTCTAAGTCAAATATTGAATAAAATTAATTTCACATGCTTTATTCAATATGTATGATAATATACTTGCCATATGAACTATAGTTATGAACTAGTGATATGACATTATATGATATTCATATAACATTCGCTTCTGTTTCTAATCATCTGAAGAAAGAAAGAAAACAAGAAAATATATTGCATAATAATGATGATATACAACTTGAGGGATATTCTTAAGGTTTCCAAGAGACAAGAAGAGTTGCGATGGTAGTAGCATTTCTAACACAAATCATTTGTATCATATATTTTTGTAACCCAGCAAAATTATCATATTGAGAAACAGGATAATTTTTCAAATACTGTCTATGATGATGATTTTTATTCAGGGTTATTCCGACTCTGTATTCTCTGATTACTAACTGATAATGGCGGTATCTTTTAAATAAATACTTTCAAATGATGTGTACTTATTTCCACTAGCAACAGTTACTTAAGACTTCATTTAATCAAGTTTCATTTGTAGTTGCAGTTAGCTGATACACTTGTTGCCTTAATATTCTTTGAAAAGTGTAGAGTTGAATTTTATTTTATTTTTCTATTTGATAAATAAATTATATGCAGCATCTGTCATTGTATACTCGTACTTATTTCTATAAGAATAAGTAACTCAATTAGTTTAACATGAGAAGACAGAAAACGTAGTACGTACAAGAATATGACATCGTAGTAAGTGACTTAGCGAATGTAAATTAAATTGTATGAAAGCTAACAGAAATACTTGAACTAATTTGTTCGTTTAATTTTCAAGATTTTATTACAACAAATTTTCACATCAGATTTATTTTTATTCCTTAACATAGTTTGTGTTAAATTATGAAATTATTACTTTAAACAAGTATTTTGAGTTATGTTACACTTCATGATACATGTCTGAGGGTTTGATGAGTTCTTAAGGAAGGAAAGCGAATATTGCCTCGCAAAAATAGTATAAAGTTTGGCTATTACTATTTACCTAATAATGCATTCAATCTATATGTATATATATATGTATATTAGGGCGGGTCGATTCGTAGGGAGGCAAAAAATCTCTCAAGTGACAAGGAAAATCATATTCTAGGGACCAAAATAAGAAACTTTGCCCAAGTAACCATACCTCTAAAACGAATTCTGATGTCCCGACTTTTGACCTGTCTGTCTGCCTGCCATGGGGCAACCCCATTCCCCTTCATGCAATTGATCTGAAACTTGGCCCATAGTCTTGTTGTGACTACAGATTAATTTTGGGGTAGTCACGAAGAGTCACACATAGTCACGGAGTGATCTAAAAGTTATTTACCCTCATCCGATTGATCTTTTTGAATAGCAGAGTAGAATATACGTATACGTATGAGTGTTAATTTTGATATTAAATCAAACATTGTCAGCACAATTCTAAACAAAAAATGGTGATTTTTTGCAATGTTTGTATGGGGAACCCCCAGGTGGGTTCTAGGGGTGTGCCACTAGCATGGGTGGGTCAGCCCTCCAAAGTTAGTGGGAGTGGGGCACTCTAAATGGGTCAAAGTGAGACAGACAGACAGACAGGTCAAAATTCGGGACATCAGAATTCGTTTTAGAGGTATGATTCCTCGGGCAAAGTTTCTTATTTTGATCCCTAGAATACGATTTTCCTTGTCACTTGGGCAATTTTAAAATCGACCGGCCCTAATATATATATACTATCTTATATATATTTACGCTGATCCCTGACTCACTGACTGACTGACTGATTCTGTAACGCTGAAATAATACACACACATAGCACTCCCTACAAAGCTATGGGAAATACACAAACAAAATTTAATCTTTCTCATTTTATACAAACCCACACACAATTTTCTCTCTTCTTTGTTACCGACCAGTGCTGCTAATAAAATCTTCTGAAAATCTACAATTTTGGAAACTAAATCGCCAAAATCGTCATTTTAAAATAAGAAATTGTCAAGAAAATTTTACCGCTTATGAAACTCGAAAAAATATTACAAAAGGAAGCAATAAAATTTATTTATATCATTCATATTACGAATATTATTACAGCATTGGTTTTTTCTATATATAAAAATGTATTAGTGATGAAATTTCAACGAAAAAAATTTAACACAGCAATCAACTAAATAATTTTATTGATATGTATCTATAGCTGAAACATATAATATAGGTTTAAAGTATCGCCGTAATTAAAACTTAAATCTTAAATGGAGATGCTATTCAAGGTGTTTCCGTTTTGAAACGACTTGACCCGGAATTAAATCTATACATATTTTGTAATTTACATTTACACTGAACTGAAACTATCAATTTTCGATTTACAACCCATTAATTGTTAACCCTTGAAATCCTAATTTTTATACTACTGAAAATTTAAAATCTTCAATCATCATTTTACCTAATTTAACAAATCATTTTAACAAATTGAAAAATCGTCGAAATTACAAGAAGTTGCCAAAATTAGCAGCACTGCTAACGACAATAGCACTACATATGCAGATTTCGTGTTACATATGGGATAAGTTGAACGCAAAAAATGCATCAAAAAACTAATATCTATTCAAATTCTTCTTTAAATTCCCTTTGTTGGTCAATGAATAAATTCTGCAAAAAAAAGTAATGAAGGAAATTTTAAACATTTTTATTTTTCTCATTTAATGTCATCCGATATGCATATATACTTTTTTTTATCAAACTAAACTTTACCGTTTGTCTGTTTTGTTTTTCAAAATTGTTTTAAATTGTTAGGAATGCTTTCGCTCAGGTTCTCTGATGGCCAGCACTTCCAAAGATATTTGAGAAAAAAGAGATCTTCAATGTGGATTTTGTTGTTGTCCAACGTATGATTTCGTTTAAAGCTCTGTTTTGACAAGCACTTGAAAAAATAGTGCAATATTAAGTTTAAAATTTAAATTATTCTGACTTTGCTTAATTAAATTACATTGTAATTTCAGAAGAGAGGTGGGAAAATAATTTTTTTTCACTCATAATATTAATTTTTGCATAATTTGCTTTCAAAAAATTCAGACAAACATAAATTACGTAAATAGGTATATTTAAGATTTTAATTTAAATAATTTATTGAAATTATCATAGAAGAATTCAAGGCGATTTGGAATAATAGTTTTTTTTTTTTTAAGTAAAACTAATACGCCCTTATTTTTTTTCGATTTATAGATAATTTGAAAAAATGTTCGCTTTTTACAGTTTACATTTATGATGACATATGAAATATTTTTTTCTCTTTTTTGTAGGTGTATTGGTATTTGCACTTCCTTAAGGGGTGGTAGGTTTTAAAACCTTTTTTTGCATTTCTCTTTCTGAATGCACAACATTTCGAGAGTGTTGTATCAAAATTTTAATTAAATCATTTTTTAACAACATTTTTTAACAACAAATTCCCAAAAAAAAAAAAAAACAATTTAAAAAACTCTTCGTCACTGCCACTAGAAACATGTCACCTTTGAAACGCGTTTCGATTTTTTTATTTCACAAGATCCGGTAACGAGTTATGATGTTCACCGCAAAACAACAACGCCTCCGGAGATTCGCTGTCACGGACTTATTTATTAAAATTTTTAATTGAAATTTTTTCAAAGATTCTTCAAATATAATGCTATAACGTACATATATATGAAATAAATAATCCAACATTATTCATATCTTCAAAAAAGAATTATGAAAATACGACTTTTTTTAACTTTTAAAACCTTACCTCCTTTAAGAAACTTTTAGGAACCTTGCTCTAAAACGTTTTTTTTTTCTATGATATTCTATTTTTCTACAGTAAAATGGAGTTAGGTTATAGCGAACTCGGCGGGACAGGCCAAATTGTTCCTTATAGACTAAGTTCGTTATAACGGTAGTATTTTTTTGATTTGTCCGAAAGGTTTAAAAAGTTTTTTTAGTTGAATAAGTTTATTTATTTTAAGGCATTTTAAAAAGTTATAAAACAATTAAATTACTAAAAAGATACATGTTAATTGTTTATCTTAATAAGATTAAAATTACCGAGTTTCTATCAAAATAAAATATTTTTTTTATCGAAACAGAAAGTACAAAGCAAAGGATGGCTACTGGCAAACTTTTACGAAAATATACATAAAAGGACCTTTTACAAAACTTCATTTGAAAATCGAAGTTTTTGTTTTGTATTAAAATTAAATGAAAATAAAATTAAATTAAATTGAAATAAATTTTTTTTAAATACATAAAATATACGAAAATTCTGAAATGAAAAAAAAATTTGTTTGTTAAAGTCAAAAGTTTGATATAACCACTGTTCGCTATAAGTGAAGCAATTTGTATGAAAAATGTGATTAAAACTCTTGGGACCGAAGAAATTCTTCGCTATAAACAAAAATTTCAACCAGGGTTCGTTATAAGCGAACTCCATTGTATTAAATTTTAATAATTTTGGGAATCTGCAATCTCCTCACTTTACCCGGCCTTCCCATGTTCAAGTCAAATTGATCACTGTCCCATTGAAAAATTGAAAGTGAGAATTGAAACGTATGATTGTTTAGTAAAAAAGAGTAAAAAAGTGTGAGTGCATTACAAACTGACTGACTGACTGAGAGACTGACTGATTCTGTAACGCTGACCAAAATGATACGGTTCTAATTCCTAGGATTGATCTCGCCCCAACCGACACCACATTACCTTTCATATTAAAACGCCACCAGTTTCCAGTAATTCCTGCATACGCAATTACCATAAACAAGGCTCAAGGCCAGTCATTTGATTTGGCATTAATTTGGAGACCGCGGTATTTTCACACGGCCAACTATGTGGCTTTGTCACGATCAAAAGTTGCAAGCCAAGTTAAGATATGTATTCAATCGAACCCACAGCAAGGAAAACTATTAAATGACCAACGATATTTCACACGAAATATAGTTTTTCAAGAGATTCTAAATTGAAAAACTTTTTTGCCAAATATTTCTTATCTGTTTTGATACTTATGTATACAATTTCTACAGACACAATCTTTTTTCACATGTACATATGTAACAATATAATTTTCAATTTACTACTATATTAAAAGAAATATAATTTATTATAAATTTTTCGTGTATTTAAATTTAAACTGATGATCATTATCGCCCAGCCCAAACCATTCGACCCGGAAACTTTAAATTTGGACTGTAGGTTCCTCTCTCGGCGTAAAGATCCTTAGATTTTTTTAGATTTTTCATATGAAATTGATATTTTTTTAGGTGATCCCAAATTAACATTCTTTTTGCTGTATTTACCTTAGTTTTCGAAAAAACGCGTTTTTATGATTTTTTTAGATTTTTCATATGAAATTGATATTTTTTGTTGGTGATCCCAAATTAACGTCCTTTTCGAGAAAAACGCGTTTTTATGATTTTTTTAGATTTTTCATATGAAATTGATATTTTTTGTAGGTGATCCCAAATTAACGTCCTTTTTGCTCTATCTACCTTAGTTTTCGAGAAAAACGCGTTTTTATGATTTTTCATATGAAATTGATATTTTTTGTAGGTGATCCTTTTGCTCTATCTACCTTAGTTTTCGAGAAAAACGCGTTTTTATGTTTTTTTTAGATTTTTCATATGAAATTGATATTTTTTGTAGGTGATCCCAAATTAACGTCCTTTTTGCTGTATCTACCTTAGTTTTGGAGAAAAACGCGTTTTTATGATTTTTTTAGATTTTTCATATGAAATTGATATTTTTTGTAGGTGATCCCAAATTAACGTCCTTTTTGCTGTATCTACCTTAGTTTTCGAGAAAACCGCGTTTTTATGATTTTTTTTAGATTTTTCATATGAAATTTATATTTTTTGTAGGTGATCCCAAATTAACGTCCTTTTTGCTCTATCTACCTTAGTTTTCGAGAAAAACGCGTTATTATGATTTTTTTAGATTTTTCATATGAAATTGATATTTTTTGTAGGTGATCCCAAATTAACGTCCTTTTTGCTCCATCTACCTTAGTTTTCGAGAAAAACGCGTTTTTATGATTTTTTTAGATTTTGGACGATGATTTTTAGATTTTTCATATGAAATTGATATTAACGTCCTTTTTGCTGTATCTACCTTAGTTTTCGAGAAAAATGCGTTTTTATGATTTTTTTTTAGATTTTTCATCTGAAATTGATATTTTTTGTAGGTGATCCCAAATTAACGTCCTTTTTGCTGTATCTACCTTAGTTTTCGAGAAAAACGCGTTTTTATGATTTTTTTAGATTTTTCATATGAAATTGATATTTTTTGTAGGTGATTTCGAGAAAAACGCGTTTTTATGATTTTTTTTAGATTTTTCATGAAATTGATATTTTTTGTAGGTGATTTCGAGAAAAAACGCGTTTTTATGATTTTTTTAGATTTTTCATATGAAATTGATATTTTTTGTAGGTGATCCCAAATTAACGTCCTTTTTGCTGTATCTACCTTAGTT